>SNQJ01S0001946.1:202496-224891 GCA_010110895.2 Picea sitchensis | reverse complement strand
TGATGTTAAAGTCACCGGTTCAAAACCTGCGGGGACAAAAAATCCAACCATGTTAAGGGTTGGTGTGGCTCAGGCCGGGTGCGATCCCCGAGTGATTTTGACGGATTAGATACCCCTGAGTCGCGGTTTCTCAAGCCACAGGTTAATCGCGTAGCCAATAGGTCCCGCACAAATTAACAAAAAAAAAAATGGATTAGGGATAAAAAAATGGAGGAAATGTATAGAATTCAATATGAATTAAAAGAACAAAAGGAAGAGATTAAGAATAAGGGTGAGGAGATATCTAAGATAATTTCCCTTAATGAATCACTCATTAAGGAGGTTAAGAGCCTAAAGCAAGAAAAGACTAGCAAAGGAAAGTGGGAAAAAGATGAATCAAGAGAAGATTTGAAAAAGAAAGATGAAGAGATATGTATATTACAAAGCCATAATAAAAAACTCTTGCATGAGGTTAAGATATTGAAATAAGAAAAGAATAATTGTCAAAATAAAGAAGAAAGAAGAATCTTTGATGAAGAATATACCAAAATAATGCAAGAGGAAATTTGCAAGAAGGTTTAGGAATCATTAAATGCGGATGAGGTAAAGTCAGAAATGCAAGCTAGAATTGAAAAAGGATGTCATAATTTGTTATATGGGATCACATTGCAGCTTAAAAAGGAGAAAGAAGATGAGATTCAAGAAGGTCAACAAAAGATACTTGAAGAATTTGAACTCCATCTAGAGGATGTACATGCCAAATATGATGGTATTATCTCAAAGGCTAGAGTAATCAAATACCAAGCGAAGATGATCGAGCATTCCATTGTCGTTGAAAATAAGATAGATGGAATGCATGTGTAGAGTGAAGGAATACCATCAGATGTGAAACTGTATCCACACCCTCGTTACCAAGAAACATTTCAAGGAAGACAACAAGAACGATATCAAAATTATGAAGGAAGAAGATGGAATAATTTTCAATATTCATGGAACAAAGTATCACCAAACTACTCTTCAAAAAGTTATTATCATAGACCAACAACGACTACAAATTGGAGAAGGTTGAACACAAATACATGGAATCTATTGGCATGGAATTGATCAAACCAGGTTCCTTCCCGAGTTACCAATAAAAGGTATTGTGTATCCTAGAGTGCTGGAATTTTCATCTCCTCCAAAGAGAAGAAGTCTCACCTGAAACGCAGCTAAGAGAGAAAGACAGGGAAGGGCAATGAGAATACTTAGGTGGGTTCCCAAAACTTTCAATATTCACCATGATCTTGCGCAAGATAGGCTAACTACAAAAAATATCAAAGCTCATAAACATAGGAACTAAAGATACTTAAGTTGTGAAAATCATTCATACACAGAAAACATCATATGGAGCTTATGAAGCATAAAAATGTATTGTAAATATACAATGCATAAGGATAAACATGGAATGACACATCATATTTAAAATTTTTGGATCCTTCTTTATATATTACAATTAGAACTTATTAGATACAACCTCAGAGATACAAATGTGTACTATGTTACAGAATTCTGACTCTAGACCCATGGCACAGAGCTCTATTTGCCCAAAACTGTATACAAATTACATTTACAGAACCTTTTCTGAACTAAACCCAACCTATCAACAATAGCTAACAACGAGAACCAAACTAACAACAACAAAAACAACCCGTGAAAAACAATAACAACCCAAGAACAACCCTTTTACAATCATATATATTTCATATATATAAGCTGATTGGGATATTCTATCTTTGAGCTTGCATGCTTTCTTGTTCTGTTGCAACTACTTTTTACTTGCTAGCATTGTACTATCCTTTTCCACAACCTATTTATGTTACCTTTCCTTGCTTCGTTGTCCAGCTTCTTTTGTAGCTTGCGCAACTCGTGATAAAACAAAACGGGTATTGTAGTGCTTCCTGCATAGCTTCAAATCCAAAAATGAAGGGCCCAATAGGCTATGAACACAAGACTTGACTCACCCTCGAGTACGGTACTTGGCCCTTTCAAAGCTTCTAGAAGTAAATGTTGTTTTCCCTTGTCCTCCTTTTCCTCTTTACTGTCCTCTTCTGATTGCGCTTTCTCTTTCTCTTCAAAAAAAGGACCCAACTCTGGGACAAACTCTAAGGCCCGCTTCTTGACTTCCTTAAATTTCCCACCTTTATCCTACCATTTCCTGGAAAGGAGTGAGGCCTCAACGATGAACTGTTGGGTCACATCTATGATACATTATTTGGGATTGTATGCGACCAAAGAGTTCCATTCAAAGTTTTTTGTTGCATCAAACTACTGCATTTTCATGTATATTGTTTGAATGACAGGTCGAAAGTCACACAGATAGTTATTGGCTACGGATTGTGTCTCAAATAGAGAGTTTAACTTATTATCCGCTTGCTGAATTTGATCGAACTTATGTTGTTTCTCTAGCAGATCCATAGTAGCCGCAACTTCCTCATTCAACAACTAGATTAAAGCACAAACATCCTCTAGATTCTAGTTGTTCCTAGCAATAATTCCCATGAAATCGATGACTTCTCAAAATATCTTTCTACACTCAGTTGTGTGCTTGTGTAGTGCTACTCTATCGTTGTTTCCTTCTAGCACTATTTTCTTCATATTCTCCTGCAACTTCCAAGGTTGTTACTCTGCTTCTTGTTGACTATGTCAGAACTACACTTCCAGATACTCTGCATGAATGGCCAATTGTGATGATGCTCCTTGGAGTAATTTGATCTGATGCTCTGGCCCTCCTGCATCACTGGATTCTGGCAGTTGGGGTGTGACCTTCCATATTTCCGGCCTAGCTTCAGCAAGCCTCTCGTAAACTCTTTCTAGTCTATGCACCACCTGGATCTTGGTGTATTCTTCCTGTTTTATGCACACTTTAGCAAGGAGCAATTCCTATGCATATCGTTTGACCTATTGGAACCTCTACTATAGTTGATCAGTTGAGGCTCTGATCATTCCGACTAGCTATGTTGTTGGGGATTATGCAAGGTCAGTGGAAGAAGGGGTGGTGTCCCTTGGTGCTCAGACCTGTAGTGGAATTCCACTGGTCGTTGAATGATCTAAGGGATTCTCTACCTCCTCCTCTCCTATGGATGGTCCTGGCACAAGCCTCAACCTCAACGTTGATGGAATGAGCATTAGAACGTCCGTTATGGCCAGGAAGAGTTGCAAAAACTCTGCACATTGCTAAGGGTTTTGGAGAACTATCTCCCTATGTTCCTGCATTATTGTTTATCTCTATCCTAAAGTTGTCTCAGTATCCTTCTTAACCCCTTGTATCTTCGCCTCTTTATGTACCTTCGCTTCCATATTTTCATTGCACATAGCACCCTCAACCTTGGTCATTGAGGAAGTCTGTTGGGGACTTTAGACTTGTGGATTTTCTACCATTTGCATCTTTGTTCATGGAGTTTCCTTGTGCTACACAAAAGGTATGATATGTTGGTCCTGGGCTTCAGGGTTCGGGACAGTCAGTTGCAGCCTCTGCTCAGGTACTTCTAGATTTGGACCAGGAATTTATGGTCTCTTCTTGAATATTTGTGGTGGATCGAACTACATGTGTTCTGGATTAGTGGTTTGGGGTGGACTGTTGGTTTATAGAGGTGGAGACTGGGGTTGTGGTGGTGATGGAGGATGCTCAGTGATGATGGTGGATGTATGGGTGTCAGGCTCAGGGTCGTCCTGGATATATATGATAGGGTTTTCTCGAACCACTAAGCGAGTGTGGGGGATGGTGGATGAAATGGATGGGGGGTTCAGAACCTTTCTCGACGAGATCCCCATCCTAGTTTTCTTGGCCATAGGCTCTGTGATGAAGGAAACACTAAGGATTTCATTGACATCATTACCTTTCAACATATATTGCTGCAATATTTGTGGGAACATCAACAATGTTCTTTTCTTACGCTGTAGTGACTGCATCTCTTCCTCCTCTTATGAGTCCGTCTATGGTGTAGTTTCTTTCTTCTGGGCTGGAACTTGGTCCTACCCCTTATTCATGACCTTTCTTCTTCAACAGCGTAGTGGAAAAGACATAGTTCATCCACAACTTGCATGGGTTTTGTTTGACTCTAGGCCATGACATCACCTCCTTGTCGAAGGCATCTTCATCCAAATAGAATGGCAACATCCACAAGTGGAAGTCCTCTCTATTGGGATACCTCAGCCACACAAATGTATGGTGTCGATTTATGCTGAATACTATGTTTCTCATATTGTTGTTAAGAAAATCTTGTGGAATGCACAACTTCTGTGTTGTGTCAATAATCATGTTGTACCACTTGGAGAGCATCGTGTTGTTGAAGGTGATGTTCTCTGAGTCCGCTCTTGAATTCCAGGGCTCAATTTTTTTTTCTAGTCACCCTTTATCTTCTAGCGCCAATGGTGTTCCAGTGGGTGGTGTCCACTTGAGATTTGAAAACACAAGCAACAAGTATCCATAGTTGAAAGTACCACCTTTCTCCTGGGCTTCCATGCAGGCCACAAGTAACTCCTCCAACATGTAGATTCACTAGTTGAAGACAACGCCATTGGCACAAAAATCCGCCACTGATAAAGCAACCAATTTGCATTCTCCTTTGTAGTAGAACCTCATGAATTTTCTAATTATGATGTAGCATCCATTCTTAACTGTCTCAGGTAGTATGGGGTCGATCATGGCTATGCGCCCCAACCTCTTTGTGTGAAATATCTCATATAGGATAGGCTCCCCTTTCTCCTTTTTATGCTTGTTGTGACCATAGAACCCTTTGGACACGTCCTCTCCCTCGAGGGACAATCTAGTAAGTTGGTGGATGTCTTCTACATGGATTGGACATCTACTATCCAACCACAGACTCTTGTCATGCATCCTTCTGATCATAAATTTGGTACACCTTGGAACTTCGCCAGTGGTTCTGAACACTGGTAAGTCCTTGATCTTCATGATGGTTGAGTTGAAAAAATTAATAAACTCATGATTTGGCACAAACTTCATGCCTCCAAAATCATCTGGAGCGATACTCTAAAAATGTCTATGTTCATCTGCACGAACAAGACCTGGTCTGTTAAGTCGAGTTCGAGGAGCTTGAATTTATCTACCTTCCCCTTGAGATCTCCCATGACCTCAAGCCAGGGGTCATAGAGCTCATCTGGTATTGCATCCTTGGAAATGACACTTTGGCTCCATGTAGCTCTTGGCATTGTGAGTCTGAACTCAACAAATTCTGTAGGCAAAACAAATATTGGGGATCATGACTAAGGGTCGAGGGATTACACAGGCTTTCTCAGTCTGCAGAATTCATAAATATATAAGTTCTTTCTCGGAAAAAATGTGTTCTACAATGAGTTCTCAAATCCTTTTACTCAGGCTTAGCTGGAAAAATCAGTAATAATTGGTATTCATCATTACCCTATAGAGGCAACTTGGATCTGAGTTTTCCAATGGGACTGTTGAACGGGGTAAATCTTATTGGGTGATTCTCACATTTATTGTGCAAGTTGGACAGGGACGTGGTCGATTTCAGACCTTACCATTTGACGAATGAGAATCCTAACATGAATATTGATGGCATCTTCGTGTATCGTGGCTTTATGGCTTAACTGAATTCAGACGGGGTACCGTAGTAGTAATAAAGGTTGTGAATGGAGTCAATTTGTGTCACACATGGACTCATATTGCATTCAGATTCACTCTTCTTCTGACCACAAAATGGGTCCCCTTCATATTAATGACTGTCATTAATAGGTTCTTGACGTTTCTGATCCTATGCTGTTGAGTAAGTAGTTATGCATCAAACAACACTTAGTCAGAAAAAAAATGAACTACATGTCGCAGTGTAATACTGCACATGCCAACTTTATTAGCTAAATTTACAGAAATTGCAAAAAAAATCAATATAACTATTATACATGCTCCTTCGGACTAGAGAAACAGTCCTTTAGCTTGGTTATGAGACATATAGGGTTTTAGGTGAGTTCCATTCACCCATCCTGACTGCAACATACCATCCAATTGTGCAAATCTGACTACTCCAAAATGTCAAATCTTTGCAACTATAAATGGTCCCAACCAATGCATACACAACTTTCGTGGATGCTTCTAGTATCGATTTTCATAGAGTAGGACCTTGTCTCCTTACGCAAATACTTTAATATTAATATGTTTGTCATGCCAAGCTTTCTGCCTTGCTTTCTCAACTGACTGATGGAAGTCTACTAAAAACATGGTTTATTCAAGTTCCTGTAACTCCATGAGCCTCTGTGCAACTGATTCTTCCTCCAACATGTGTGTAATCTATGCAGTATACAAAATTGGAGTAATGAATTCTTCAGGAATCACATCCTCTTTCCCATAAACTAGCTGAAATGGAGTGTCCTGTAGGCCCATAGTAATATTGGAACTCTATCATCCCAATCTTCCCTGTTTATGTAACAAAACTTCGTTAACCCTCTCTCCAGAATCTTGTTAAATTCCTCTACTATTCCATTGACTTGCGAGTGGTAGGGGATAATTTTATGATGTTGGATGAGGAACTCTATTGTAATCTTTGCTATGGTACTACTAATAAAATGAGTTCCATCATCACTGGTCAGACTCCTAGGACATCCAAATCGAGTGATAATATTTTCAAAAATGAACCTAGCAGCAGTATTGGTCGAACAATACTGAATAGTTGTTGCCTCAACCCAATGTGTAAGGTAGTTAGTTGCGGTAATAATGTACCTAGACTTTGAATTCTTAGCTTTGGGGTTGATTGAACCAATGAAGCCAACCACCCACTTCTCAAATGCTTGTAAAGCTCAAACCAGTTGAATTGGTAATCGATCTCATCATGATGGCTTACCCACTCTTTGACAAACATTACGTAATCTAACATATTCCTTTACATCCTTGAAGAGCGTATCCCACCATAGTCCATCTTGGAGTAATTTCTACGCAGTGGCCTTTCCTCCCACATGACCTCCTATAACTCCATTGTGGAACTCCCATAGTATATCTTGTCTTTCATGATCCAAGACACATCTCTTAAGGATACTATCTAGTCCCCATTTATAAAATTTCCCTGCAATCAATTGATAGTCCGCTACTCTAAACACCATATGGAGTTTATGGGTTGTAGAGTATGTTTCTAGGAAGGATCTTGTACTTAAGAAGATTGCTATATCTTCCATGTATTCTGGTAGAGCCTCGACCTGAAATAGGTATGCATCAGGGAGATAATCATTGACTACTCCACCACTTTCCCCTAACTCTAATCTAGACATGTGATCAATCCATACATTACATCTTCCAAGCTTAATGATTACTTCAAAAGAAAATTCCTGAAACAATAGCAACCATCTACAAATTCTCCCTTCCAACATAGGTTTCTTAACTAGATATTTTAATGCATAATGATCAGTAAAGAAATTAAAATGAGAACCTAACAAATAATGTCTAAAATTCTGCAAAGCGTAAATCATAGCTAAACCCTCCCTTTCTGTCATTGTATAGTTGTCTTCATCTTGCGACAACTTCCTACTCGCAAAATATATAGGTGCATCTCAAAACCTGGAACAAGACCACCTTTGGAAATATCTTCCAAGCTCAGGAACTTCTCCAACAACAAATGAAAACACTACAGCATCAAATCAGAAGACTGGGTCTAGCGGAAGCCATAAAATTACAGGAAACACTTCTCAACCATCAGATTGTTGACAGGAAAGTGCAAGAGGAGGTTTTCTAGAGACAAAAATCTCGCATCACTTGTCTGAAAGTGGGGGAAAAAAACACTAAATTGTTCCATGGATCTATGGTACATAGGCGCTAGTCCAATTGCATTACACATCTCATTTCAGCTCAAGGCACAAAAATACAACAACATGTGGATGTGGAAAAGGAGATTCTTACCTGCTACCAATCTCTCCTCATAGAACCCCCAACTAATCACTCGCAAGCCATAGCTTCTATCCTCAAGCACATACCCAAGGAGGTCACCAAGGAGAAAAATGAAGCACTAATGAGACCAATCACTCAAGAGGAGGTAGATCAGTCGCTAAAGGCCACCCCGCTCAACAAGGCACCTGGACCAGACGGCTTCACTTCTAATTTCTTTCACTACTGTTGGAATATCATCCGTAAGGATGTGTGGGAAATAACTGAGGACTCTAGAATATCTAGAAAGGTCCTTCAATCCCTCAATGCAACTTTTCTCACCCTCGTCCCTAAAGATATTCACACCACCTCTCTAGCTCACTTCAGACCCATATCCCTCTACAACGTAATCTATAAACTCCTAACAAAGATCATTGCCACTAGTCTCAAGCCCATCTTACCATTCTTAATCTCCCCTGGGCAATCTGGTTACATAGAAGGTCACTAGATTCTGGACAACATCATCCTGGCTCACGAAGTTATCCATTCCCTCTGCTCCACTAAAATTTAGGGCATGCTCCTAAAGTTGGATCTCTCCAAAGCCTTCGACAAACTAAACTAGGGCTACTTGAAATACACTCTCCTAGCCTTTGTCTTCGATCCCACCTGGGTCTCTTGGATTGTTAACCTCACCTCTTCAACATTGTTCTCAATCCTCGTCAATGGTGTCCCCACCAAACCCTTCTCCCCCTCAAGATGAATTAGACAAGGAGACCCTCTCTCCCCCTTCCTTTTCATCCTCATGGCAGAAGGGCTCAGTTGCACGCTTAAAGCATCCATCAGGGACCACTCTCTCTCAGGCCTCGCCCCCCACGACATTTCTCCCCCCATCTCTCATAGCCAATTTGTAGACGACCTCCTTCTGATGGGAATCTCCACTGCCAGAGAAGCCCTTTGTTTCATATCCACCATTGACCTCTTCTGTGAAGCTTCAGGCATGGAGGTGAACTTAACGAAATCCCAGGTCTTCTTTTTCAACACGCCTTTAGTCATCCAAAACCATCTCACACACCTCTTGGGATTTACCTGCAGTGTCCTTCTGTCAGTCTACCTAGGCATCCCCCTCATAGATAACTCTCTCAGGAACGCCTCTTGGAACTCCTTACTGTCCATTTTTAGGAAGAGACTCTCCCTCTGGACCTTTCGAGCTCTCAATTTGCCTGGGTGCCTCATTCTCCTTAAATACATGCTCCAAGCTCTCCTGATCTACACCTTTTCTGCCTTAGCAGCCCCGAGTTCTCTCCACAGCACCCTAAGATCAATCCAAAGAAGATTTCTATGGAAATGTGTCAAGGAAGGATGCAAAATCTCCTTGGTAAGCTGGCAAAAGGTATGTAACCCAAAAAAATCAGGCAACATCGGTTTACGTGACCCAACCACTCTTAACAAAGTCCTCAGTGCTAAAATCTGGTGGCGATGGCTAAAAAGACCCCAGGATCTTTGGGCATGTTTGTGGAGGAAAAAATATACCCCTACTACCCCAGAAAAAGAACTCATCAGATGGAACGGTCAAAGCCCAGGTTCACTCATTTGGAATGCTGCCAAAAATAATCGAGGGCTTGTCATGGACCACTCATTCTGGGAACTACAAAATGGCACTTCAACAAACTTATGGAGTGACTCATGGAAACAACTCCCCACCTTGAACACAGATCCCAACCTCAGAGACCTCATTCCCCTTACAACTGTCGTGGGACTACATAGAGTCATCGATTTCTGGAAGCCCTTTGATCCAGGAGAATTATGGCACACCTAGAAAAACACTCACGAGCATCTAAAGATTCCCCTACATGTCAACCTTCAACCCCTACAGCAACACCTCACCTCCAGGAAAATATTCAGTCAATAAGGGGAGTACATCCTCAGGTGGGGCCACTCCCCCACAGGCACCTTCAACATTTCTAAAGAATATTCCCTAAAAGCAAATCACAACACCTTGCCTCATGAGGAAATTTGGGGAAAAATCTGGGATATGAAATCTTGGTCGAAAGTCAACACCTTTCTCTGGTTAGTGGCACACGACAACATCCTCACTTGGGATAAATTAAGAAAACAAGGTTTCATCGGGCCGTCTTGGTGTAATCTCTACAAACAAGAGGAAGAAACTCTAAATCATCTCCTCAACCTCTGCCCCTACAGCTCGTGCATTTGGGACCAAAGCACCGGAATCATGAGAACATCAGATAGAAACTGCCTAGGCCCAAAAGTTACTATTGTTGGATGGAGAAGCTCGATCTTCCACTCTCCCATTCTTAATAGAATTTGGCAACTGCTCCCAGGCTCCTATGGCAGATATGAAAAGAGTGGAATAGAAGAATTTTCAACTCAGTCACCAGAATGTGGAAAGAGGTTTAGAAAACAATCCACACCAATATCAACGAAACCATATCATTTCGTCCTTGGATGACACAGAACCTGCAAATCCCTTAGAATGAACATCACATCATCAAATCTTGGAACATAAATATCACCCCAACCTCGGAACAACCCAGGGAAACTATAGGCCGCATGAGTAGCCCCACCCTTTGGGAAGCTTCACCTCGAAATTTATTTAAACTCAATTTTGATGGAGCCTCCAAAGGGAACCCTGGACCATCTGGGTATGGGGCATTCATCCGCAACAGTGATGGAGAAATCCTACACATCCTAGCAGGTAGCATGGGGCATACTACCAACAATGTTGCAGAAATATGGAGCCTTCTCTATAGGTTACAAGCAGCTTCGGATCTACATCTCTTTCCTCTCATCACGGAAGGTGATTCGCAAATTGTTGTCAAGATCCTCTCTCATTTGATCAATGGGGAAGATCTGAAGAAATTATCTCCCAGCTGGTGACTCACGAATGGGCTCTACTGAATTAATTCTATTCTCCAACCCCAACAGGTCATCCTTCCCTCCCATGTTATAAGAACGGCCAACCAAGTAGCTTATTGGCTGGAAAATTTTGGAGTTGATCTGGAAGAAGGCACATTCTCCTATACTCCTTCTATAAACCCCACTCATGCTATGGTCATCGCTTTTAAGACCATAGATCACACCAAAGATCTTCCCCCGGATGGGGTGCTTGATTGACATGACAACTACATCAATGCCCGCCGCCACCTAGCCACCTCATAGGCCACCTGGCGTATATTCCTCGCCACGTCCTCACCCAGGTCACTTTTTGTCTTTACACCACCTGCCTCCACCCTCACTCCTGCACTTGCATTTCGATGTTCACTTGCGCGGGGAGCTCTACAACTCGTGTATCTTCACGAAGCAGTGCAGACGTTATTCCCCGTCGCTTCAGCTTACACCCTGGCCCCCACTTCTTCTGGACATGATGGGGACTCTAGCTCTTCATTGCCTTTGTTTTCAATTCCAGGAACCAAGTTTCCAGATCTCTCTTGCCCCTCTGCCAGCCTCCGAGCTCTGGTGCGACCTCACGGGGTTTCTAGTTGGATTTCTGCGTTTGTTCCACACTATGCGATGACCCCGTGGGAGGCCAAAGAGGGGGGAAGCCTAGTACTTAGCTCATGGTAGAGTTCCACCTGCAACAGGGGCTCGGGATGAACCAGTCACTCCCTCTGCAGCGCTCCCAAAATTTATTCCTGCAGACCCTCCCCTGGCGGCTCTCCCAACTAACCCAACCCATGAAGCTCCTCCTGCAGTTCCACCCTGTAATGAGACTCCTCCCTTGGCACACCTCCTCGTGGCCACCCCAAACCAGACACCTTACACCCAACCAGCTGACGACCAGACTTCCTGTGACCTCTCCCCCCTCTCGAACCCCTACGACTGTAGGGTTGAGTGGTTCGATCTATATGGGAATTCGCTCAGCTATGCGCCTCCATATCTGTCTCCCCCTCTGCGTCCCTTTTACCCCACCTCCCCCCCTCAACCCCCTTTCACCACCCCCCTTCCCACCTCCCCCATGAGATCCACATCCTCCTCCCCTCTCCAAACCCACCCCAACCTCCCCTGTTCTTTGTGCACAGATAGAACAGAACTCTTGGAAGATATCAAATTGATGAAAAAAGACCTGGAAATTATCAATTCAATACAAAAAGATTTGGGAGAGATCAAAGTGGCAATGCTTGACACACAACAGAAGGAAGCCGATCACTGGAGAAGAGTGGATGCCCTGATAATGGTCATGCAATATCTTCAACAAGCCATGGAAAAACGTGGAAAAGGAAAAGCTCCGGCGAAGCAGGTTTTTGCAGGACTACATCTTGGTCCAGGTTTTTAGGGTTTTGCTATGTTTTCTGAGTCTTTTTTACACCTTACTTATGCACCTTGGTCCTACGTGGCCTAGTAGTCTAGTTACCTTTCAGTGGCATGACCATGGAAATGGTGGTTTCCCAACTGGGCACTAGAGCCATGCGATTTTTCGGACATCTGACATTACTAGTTTTTGGACATCTAGAACAGTGGTTTCCCTTCTGGGTACTGTGACCACGTGGCTAATAGCCCATAGATAGCTGTAATTTTCTGAAAGGAATTAATACAATACAACACTCTAACTTACAAAAAATAAACATAAAAGTGTTACTACAGTTGTCATTCACTAACATATAATTCCTTGTAGAAGCCTAAGTTAATATTTCAACCCTATCGTTACCCTTCCCACACAAACAAGCCTTAGATCAAGATAATTTGACATATCCATATTGTTGTCTATCAATAATCTATGTCTAAGAATAGAATTGTTGCCTAGAAATGGCATTGTTGTCCCGCATTAACTCGGTGTGCAATTAAATATATTAATTTCGTTGGCCAATCAATGGATACATTAAGTGTCCATTCAATGTATATATTAAGTGTATAAAGTTGCTAACTAAAATCATTGTCACATATTAAATATAAATCGTTTCCCATAATTATATCTCTGTCACACATTAGATATTAAATCTTTGTCACACACACATTATAAATGAACTCACTATCTTTTAAATACATGAGATAAAACGATGTCTACCCTATTCTTTGTCCATCAATAATTCACTGACTGAAATGATGAATCGTTGCCCAACACAGATAGTTGTATAACGCTAGTCATGTATGGGAAATATCTATGTAATAACATTTACTGTCAATCATGTTAAAAACTGTCATAAAATGCAGTCATGAAATTGCAATTATAAATATTGGAAGGGATATATACATGGATATATTACAATCCTTAATCACTATCATTATAAATGTAAATCGCTATCAATATATATTTAAATTCGCATATATAAATTCATTGTATAGAAGTTCGCATATATATAAATTCTCTATAGTATAAATTTGCCTATATAAATTCGCATATATAAGCTCAATGTAGTAGAAATTTGTTTTCTATCATTAATATGATAATGTTGTCCAAAAATGTGTGATGATGTTGTCTAACACGTAAAACGTTGTCAATATTAATGAATTCACTATCATACACAACAACATGAAAATAAATCATTGTCCAACAGATATGGGTAAAATCATTGTGTGAAGGGCGTTTAAAAAAGATGTAAACTCCCCCCGATCGGGGTGGTATTGCGGTCCACCTGGCAGACTGTGCGCGAGGGAGGAGGCCAGCGGAGCACGGAGCCATGTGCTCGGCTCGTGCCCGCTGCAGCTTCCACCCCAGGACTTTAAACCGCATTCAAGGTTGATGGGAGGGGCATTAATCCCACCCCCCTCTACCCCCTCTATGCATCGAACCATGCGGAATTCTTTTGGCATTCTCGCCTGGTTGTGTGGCTTAGACTCTGGTCCTGCGATTTTCATGGTTTTTCAGGCGATTTTCACACTCCACCTTGGCTCTGCAGACCTTCTGCAGAAGCCAATCTTTTCCATGCCGCGTCATCGTATGCACCCTCGTCGGGGCTCTCCCTGGCACCTGCGACGCCCTCGCTCCTCCTCCTTGCCCTCTGGTTCACCCACCCCAAGTCCTCGCTGTGTAGCTTTAGTCGACACCTCCTGGACCCAGGCATGGCGCTCCCCCCCCGACTTGCACTCCTCCTCTCCCCCGCCGTCGCGCCATGGCCGTCCTCGTCACAATCAAGAGACGACATCTCCCTTTCTACCGCGTGAACACTCTGCCATTCTACAGGACCTTGTTTTTGAGCTCCGGGAGGGGGTGAATGACCTCCAATTCCGGGTCCAGCAAATGGAAGGGAGGCTTTCTATCCTTCTTCAGCTCCTAGCCACCCCCCCTCCAGCCGCTCCAGATATTTCCAGTGATGCTCCTGAGACATCCAGTGACAATGCAAGCAGTTACCAACAAGATACCACAGGGAAAGGCCAGCATTTCGACAGGACTGCAGTTTCTCCAGAGCCCAAGACCACTCTCGAGTGGAAGGAGACTTTCGCACACTCTGCAGGAGAGAACGACGTGGCAGTTTCGGCAGTGGTAGCCGAGGAGAAGGATACCAGCATCCAGGTGCACGAGGATGAGCGCAACAATGACACGAACATGCAATGGACTGCCAGCGGGACACCTGTCACTGAGGAACCTTGGCCTCGCCTCCTGCCCGAGTATGTTCCAGATTATACAGTGATTGTTCCTTACTTTAGTTCTAGTGGCTCTCATGGTAGTTAAATAGTTTAGATTTTCACTAGCTCTGTTAGAAATTTTGCTACTTATTATATACGGTTCGCTGAACTGGTTTCTCCTCACGGAGCAGTTCAGTAATTACAACCGCATAACTCAGCAAATGTACTCTTGATCCTGGTTCTGAGAAGGATTCTTATATAATACAAAAACTTACTTACAAAAAAAAAAAAAAAAATGTAAACTCTATCAAAATGAAATCGCTTCCAGGTAAAAGCGTTGTGTTACAGGCCATGAAAATCATAGGGTGAAAATTGGGTAAATATAAATTTGAGCCATATCATTAAAACAATACAGGCATAACATTAAGGAAGAATGTTGGTCAATCGTGGTTCATAAAAAATGCAGGTAAAGCTTTAATTCACAGTACAAATGAAATAAAAACTAGACATCATGACCCTGGACGCAATGGTTATTGAACAATGCAAAGTATAAAACGTAGATATATAATCCAGATATGATAGCGCAGATATATAATCATTGATGTATGATAACGCAGGTGCATTAAATCGATGTAAAAAAAATACGCGGATATAAAAATGAAGTTGTTGTGTAATACAATAAATATAAAATCGCGGTGTTATCTTGCCCAGAAAAATCCAAATAAAATCACAGAGTAACATAAGCTCGTTATCCAATGCTAATCAATCAAAGTGGTAATGATAAAATCACAGAGATTCACCATACCAAAAGCTGGAAATCATAAAAACACAGAGAAATTTAGGAGTTTAAGCAATCAAAACGTAGAGTTTAAACATTCAGGGATTAAGCATTCAATGCAGAGTTTAATCGGGTTTAATCAATCAGGACATGGAGAACCAAACCAATGATGAGAATCAACACCAAAATACTCATTCACAAGAAGGTGCAAGGATCCAGGATTAAACAGAAGAGAAAAATGTAGAGATAAGTAAGGGTTAGATAGTTGAGCGAAATGTATCCTTCACTTATTATTCATGCACAGGAAAGCAGGGCATTTGAATCTATAGGTATTTAAACACCGAAGTGACGATCGTCGATTTGGGTCTTGGTCGACTACTCAAGCACGGACTCATAACTTAAGGGATAAGGGAAAAAAAACAAATTTCTTCCTAATGATAAATAAAACAAACACAGAGAAGTCATAGCAATCAGAGTTTGGGTTTGCCAAGGGAATCAATTCAAATACAATGAGCATAAGGTTAGGGTGACTTTAAGTTCTTTGATTATAAAACGATGAATATAAAATAATCTTTATACAATAGAAGTAGAGTACTGAAATCGCAGGAACAATATGGAACTACCATTCAAAAATATATGCATGCATACCATAGCCAAATACGAAAGCTCTGAGTCGTTGTCTCACACGCGCTCCGTCCGACTCCCACATTCCAACCAATATGACCTCACAAGTACCTCCCAGCCAATGCTAGGGGTACTCTTCTTCCCCGTGATCCCCCCGAGCCGCAGAGAGGTTAGGCACACAATACTAGAGAACTGCTAGCACCTTCCTCGCCTCGCAAGGTCAAGCTACCACTCGTTACCCGAGCTGGGTATCCCAACTCCCACAAGAGAAAGTTCATTCAAGGAAAAATTCAGCAACGTAACGTTACGATGAGGTCCACACTCCTCCTCCTCCATCCTTTTTATAGAGTTTTTAAGTAATTAGTTTCCCAAATTCCCATTAAATTCATTTTTCACTAAATTTAAATAGGAAAAACCTCCCTCGTACACGTGTCAACCATCCCCTAGTTACACCAGAAAATTAATTTTTATTAAATACTTAATTATTTATATTTCCCTCACCCACCTAAAAGCATTCCTAAAAACGCTCCTTGGTGTCCCAATATTCCCTTACAACTCTTAAATGACTTACACCTTACTTAATTCCTAGTCGAGTTCATAATTAGCAAGTTCCCAAGGCAAGATTCCTTACTAAGTTAGACATTCATCTTTTTCTTTATGTTTCCCTTTTTCTTTAGTTTTCCCCTTTTTATTTAAGTTTCCTATTTCTTTTAAGTTTCCCTCTTTTTCCTTTTTAACTAAATAATAATTTAGCAAGTGTAGATGAAACAACCATTTACCCTCTTATCCCTTGTTTTTTTTTTTTTTACCAAAAATAAATTAGCAAAAATAGGTAAAAACAACCATTTCCCTTTTTAAAATTTTAATCCTCCATTATAATTTCAACTTTAATAAATAATCTGAATTTCTTACCCCCCCCCCTTCTTGTTACGTGTTTATTTGTTATTATTATTATTATTTTGACCACATGTTCTACTTAGACCTAGATTTTAATTTCTCTAGGATGGGCGACATTTTTATTAGGGAAATTGTTTTTAAATCTTACTTATCACATCTTTCATTTTAAGCTTGTCTAGGTTTATTCACTTACTATTTAAAATCGTGGCGTTCCCTTCAGGACGCACTAGGTGCTCCAAAGGTGTAGATCGCCTCTTTCTATTTTTATTTCCCGACGTGCCCTTCAAGACGCACTACATGCTCCAAGAGTGCCACTCGCTTCTTGACTGACTTTGGTAGACGTCAATAACCCTTGGATTCAATACTCCTCCAGGTGATCTTGTGGGAGACTAAGGGCCTCTAAGGAATAATTCCCATGACTTATTGTGTGCCCCTTAGAATCATCGTCAACAACTGTCGCAGTCTTCCCTCATGACATTGTGGGTCTTCTCGAACTAGGTAATCATTAACCTACAGTTCGAGCAACAGCGGGAATGCTAGTAGGATGTGGTAGGGCTTCTCCCACACCTCTCCCTCAATGTCTCTGGTTGTCATATGTGAGCCCTCTACTCCACATGTGATTTTGGTCGACAAGCTATCATCAGTCTGCATCCATCAATGAATCATGTCAACAATAATAATCAATCATCATAACATCTAATCATATGTATATATGTCACATCAACAATATTCAACCCAACAGTCCACTGCCTGACCCAATCCGGATTCCAATGGGTTTCATCGATGCCTCTGCATCTTCAAGGTCCAAAGTCCTGCACACTCAGGAGAACCCAGTCAATAGCCACTGTCTATGTAATACAACCAAATAACATATCATGAAATCCATAATATCTCATAATCATAATAAAATGACCAATCATATAATAATCTAGATCACTTGCAAGAAAGTGTCCTCAAATAATAAGTTCGCTCAGTACGTGCAAGAGCGGGATGTTACATACACCCCCTCTTGGTCTAAACTTTGTCCTGAAGTTTCACAATACATAAGTGCCAAAAAAAAGTGTATCGTAGTATCATAAGTCTATCTATCAACAAAAATGGAAACTGTTGACACATATCATATGCATCCTCCTAGGTTGTTGAGTGCGGACTATAGTTGTCCCACTGGACCTTGACCTGATCTAGTGTTTGACGTCATAGTTGTCGAATGTGGTGGTCCAGGATGCGGATTGGATTCGCCGTGAGTGAACCCTCATCAT
Organism: Picea sitchensis; assembly: GCA_010110895.2. NCBI lineage: Eukaryota > Viridiplantae > Streptophyta > Pinopsida > Pinales > Pinaceae > Picea > Picea sitchensis. The sequence goes on along the minus strand of SNQJ01S0001946.1, from coordinate 206,974 downwards.
ATACCTTCAAGGAAATCATGTTGATAACATGTGTAGGATCACTAATATAATGTCTCAAAACAAATATGTGAAAAACATCATGCATACATCTCAAGGAATCAGGAAAGGCTAGTCGATAGGCCACGAGCCCCTTCTTTTCCACAATCTTGAAAGGTCCCACAAATCTAGGAGATATTTTATCACCCTTTCCAAACTTTATCAAACTCTTATGTGGTTTCACCCGCAAGAAGACTCGATCGCCGACTTCATAACTACGATTGACATGGTGCACATTGACATAACTCTTATGTCTATCCTGCGCTTCTTTGATCCTTTTTCTTATTGTTTGGATTTTATCTTCCATTTCTTGGACAGCTTCTATCCCCACCAAGAAACTATCCTTAAGTCGATCCCAACTCAAAGGAGTTTGACACGGTCACCCGTAAAGAAACTCGAAAGGCATCATCTTAATGGTGCTTTGATAACTGTTGTTATATGCGAATTCTACCAGTGGAAAAAATTCTTCCCAACACTTATGTTGGTCCATCACATACATACGCAACATGTCCTCTAAGATTTGGTTTGTTTGTTTGGTCTACCCGCCTGTCTCTGGGTGATACGTGGTACTAAAGTTAAGTTGGGTTCCCAAGGCCTCTTGGAAACTAGTCCAAAATCGTCCAGTAAACACCGATCCTCGATCGGATATAATCCTATTAGGCACGACATGCAGCCTCACAATCTCACTGATGAAAATTCTAGCTATGTTAGGTGCCTGATATCTGGTACACACAGGAATAAAATGATCACTCTTCGACAGAGTGTCGACTACCACAAAAATCGAGTCATGTCTCCTTGTCGTCAGTGGCAATCTAACAATCAAATCCAATGAAATGACCTCCCATTTTGATTCTAGAAACGTGTGTGGTTGTAGTAATCCTTTCGAATGTCTATGTTCAGCCTTCACCTACTGACATTCTAGACATATTTCCATGTAGTTGACTATGTCCACCTTCAGTCCTTTCCATAAGAATAAGGTTTTAAGGTATTCCCTCATATTCATGACTCCTGAGTGAGCCATGTACACGACTCTGTGAGCCTCTTTTAGGATCAAACTCCTCAACTCATCATTGGGTGGTACGTAAATTCGATTTTTAAATCTAAATAATCTGTCGTCTTATAATGTAAATCCTTCAAATCTTGGTACCATCATTGTGTTTTTTTTGATAAAATCCTTGACCTCTTTGTACCAGTCATGATAGCGCTGTAAAGTTAGAATATTTTGACGTAGATTCGTCTGAAGAGACATCATCGAAAAGATGTGTGGTCTTTGAATCAACACATCTGTCACTCTATTCATTGTTCCCTTTATGTAAGTAATCTCGAAATCGTACTCCTAAGAAATTCTGACCAACGTTGTTGTCACGTGTTCAAGTGACTTTGCGTAAAGATGTATTGTAGTCCACAGTGGTCTATTTTTAGTTTAAATTTTTGTCCAATAAGGTAGTGTTTCCAAAATCTCAAGGAATATACAATGGCTAACAACTCCTAATCGTGCGTCGCATATTTCTCCTCATGCCTTCTCAACTTCTTCGAGATGTAAGCAATCACTTGACCGTATTATATCAATACTCTGCCTAAGCCTTCCTTGGATGTGTCAGTGCATACCAAGAAGTCCGTGTCCATGTCAGGGACCTTTAGTATCAGTGTTGTTGTCAACAAATCCTTGAGCCTCTGAAATGCTTCCGCGCATTTCTCGGTCCAAACAAACTTCGTGTTCTTCTTCTGCAATTCCATGATCGGATTTTCTATGTTTGAGAAACCCTCAACGAACTGTCGATAGTATCCCACTAAACCCATGAAGCCACACACTTCTGGGACATTCGTTGGCACAGGCCATTCCATAATAGACTCAACCTTTGTTGGATCCACGACAATACCCTTGCTATAGATGACATGTCCTAATTAATGAATCCTCGATTGATAAAACGAGCATTTAGACAATTAACCAGACAATTTTTTCTCTCATAGACACTGTCTTACCAAGCACAAGTGATCTTCATGCTCCTGCATCATCTAAGAGTAGATCAAAATATCGTCAATGAATACTTGGATGAAATTTTCCAAGTACTCGCAGAACACCTCGCTCATCAAACTCATAAATACCCATGGGGCATTCGTAATTCCAAACGACAAAACAATAAACTCATAATGTCCAAAGCTCATCTTAAATATGGTCTTAGGGATGTCTTCCTCCTTCATCCACAACTACTAATACCCTAATCTCAAGTCGATCTTTGAAAACAATGTCGCACCCTTCATCTGATCAAACCGATCATCAATCCTTGGCAATGGATACTGATTCTTGATCATTGCCTTGTTCAATTAACGATAGTCAATGCAGATTCTCCATGACCCATCCTTATTCTATATGAAGATAACCAACACACCCCGTGGTGACACACTTGGACATATAAGTCTCATGTCCAACAAATCCTTCAGTTGCATTATCAACTCCTGTAACTCTGGGGTCGACATCCGATAAGATGTTCTTGCTATCGGTTCAGTCCCTGGTTTTAGGTCTATGGTAAATTCCAATTCCCTCTCTGGTGTCATCCCAGGTAACTCCTCAGGGAAGATGTTCGCAAACTCTCTCACCACTGGAAGGTGTTCTAGACCTTCTACTACTCCCTTCTCATTTAGCGCAAGGATTACATAAATCTTACATCCCTTGTGCATGCTCTTTCGTAGATGCAAGGAAGAGATGAACCTCGGGGAGACTCCCTAGTTCCAACCTACAATCATGTGTCTTCATCCCTCATCATCGACCAAGATCAATCATTTCTTCTTATAGTTGATTATTGCCTCATGTGATTCCAACAAGTCCATATCGATCACGGCGTCATAAGATCCTAATATTATGACGTACAGGTTGTCCCTGGTGACAAACTCCCACAGGTTAAGGCTACAACCCGTAACCTTCCCACAAACCTTTTGTTTGGTTCCCGAAGTTGTTTCTACAAAGCTAATATCATATTGTTCAACTGCCTTTACCTTAATTCCTTTCAGTGCTGCACTAGAAATGAAACTCTCGGTAGCACTAGGATCTATCAAAATACTAAGGGTCTGGTCAGTGACAGTACCTGACGTCTCGAGCATAGTCGACTGGTTCTCTACCTGGCGGTTATTCACTGTTGCATGAATCAAATGGGCCTTGCCCAAATCTCCCACGGTATCATTTTCGGTCGATCCATATGCTTTGGTACTCTCCCGTAACCGTTCCTCAAACAGTTCCCATGACACGTCTTCGACTACTATGTTCAAATCTAGCAGGAGTGTCTTCCATCATAGAAGAGCGCTCCCTTTCAGTTGAAAGATCACCTTACGGACCTTCATGCTGGAGGTCCTAATCACAAAGCGTGAAGCACATCACCTTGATCTCTAGCCATGCCTCGATGGTTGAGTCATCTGTGACACTCGTGGACTTGAGAACTTATCCCTCTCGAGTTCTCGGTGAAATATAACAATACTAGTTGGGGCACGTTGTGGACCATCAGGGTACAAGTGCCCTGGCCTCATCTCAGTACAAACGGTGGATCAAGGCCTCTAACATTCACTCGAAGGACCTTCTCAGACCATCATCATCCCTTATAGAAATTGAATCCAACCAAAGGACTTGTCCTTTCCCTTGGGGGTTAGACTCCGAGGGCACGGTCACTTCTGGAGGCGTCGCACCTCCTTCCAAGGCACCATGTTGCGAACCTCGGTGGTGTCCTCTAATTGAGATTACTGCATGGACACATTAAAGTTTTTAATTATCACTAGGTTAATACTCAAGGTTTACTACAGTGGAAATCATGGTGATCCACAGCCGCAGGGTTGAACCCTCTCTCATACCATATGTAATGACCCCAATCGTTACGACTACAAGCGATGGAAAGCAAGTGAAATTTATTTTTTTGTTTTTTTGAAGCAGGAAGGTAACAACAACAAAAGTTAAGAAAGACAACTTGATGATGAACACAATGCACACAAATCAAGAAACAGACAACAATGAATCATCACACTAGCATGTCATGCAACTAAACGAAGCATGTGATAATCAATATGTTATAACCCTATGATTCATAGGATCATCTGTTGACTGGAATTTTTTCACTCTGGGTGTATAGGTTTGCAAATAATATTTCATCTCTGCAAATTATTTTCAAAGGAAGCAATGCACAAAACCCACCAAAATCGCTAAGGCCTAAGTTTTTGCTGCATTCGCGCTTGGAGAACAAAGAACACGCTTAGATCGACAGTCGATCTAGTGGCGAGTAGATCAACGGTTGACAGTGGATTCCGGACCCCCTCGACTGTTCTACCTTTAACGGTTAGGGGGGGGTCTGAAATCAGAGATAATGAAGGCACACATCTAAACGGTTGAGGCACCAACGCTTTCATCAAAGGCTGAGATTGAATTCCGGACCCCCCTGACCGTTCTGCCTTTAACGGTTGGG
>SNQJ01S0001946.1:171643-196716 GCA_010110895.2 Picea sitchensis | reverse complement strand
CGATCCGACTCAAAGGAGACGAAAGAGCCGATCCTATGAGTGGATCTTGGCCCGAGGGATGATAGGTCTATGTATGATGTAGGAGCATCTCTCCACGTCAGTGCGTGCATTCAAGGCTGAAGAGAGGCGTAGCCCTCGTCTTCAATTTTGAATTTGAATGTAATTTAATGTCTTAGGATGGTGAGTCATGAAGCCATGCTTTGCACAGGAGTAGAGTAGATAGGCCTTTAATGTTTTGAAGGCTGAGATATAGATCTGATTTGTGGACTAGACAACCCATTCAATGTAATTGAATAGGGTAGGTAGATTGGAGGGAAGAGCTCAAAGAGCCCCATCATGTAAACTATCTTTCATTGTAATTATATCTCCTAGTAGAGCGTCTGCGATTAGAGAGAAGAAGACAAAGAGTTGAGACTCTGTTAAAGTCTGATCTCGACAACACCTTGTAAAAAAACCAGGCATTTTCCATTAATACAAACAGAAGCAGTTTTTCCTGCATGTATTCTATGTTGAATGAATGTCTGTTAGTGTTCTATTTATGTTGTGATTGTATGTTGTGATTGTATATTTGCAGGTTGTTGATTTCAGACTTGAGAGGTCTTTGAGGCTTCATACCAGGAGGGTGTGATAGAATGTTGCGGGTTCTGATAGCCAGTGCACTGAATCACTTATGAACTCTGTGGATTTAGATAAAGGCATGCCAGGTGGGAACAGAAGCTGAAATAATCAATTCAGAGGAAGACCAGAGAGGTTGTTGAACACCTCAAGAGGCAAGGTTGTGTAGTGAAACACAGTTGCAGAAAGAATCTCTGAGGAGTTTTGTAAATCTCTGCCAAGTGGGCATTGAGCAAGTGCAAATGAGTGCACAGAGGTACCCTGTTGAAGGACATAAGAAAACAGAATCTCCGAGGAGTTATGTAAATCTCTGTCAGGTGGGCATTGAGCTAGTGCAAAGAATGCATAGAGGAAGAACTCTGTTGTGAGTTCAGATAGAAGCAAGAATCATTGAGGATTCTTGATACTCTGCTAGGAGGGCATTGAGACAGTGTGCAGGTAGGCACAAAGAGGAAGGGAACTCTTTGAGTTCAGAGATTGAAGAAGAATCCATAGAAGGATCTTTGCAGGGTTGTTGAACACCCTGAAACACTTAGAAAGAGGTTGCTTGAGTAGCGGATAGCCAGGAGGGCATCCAAATTCTCCATTTGCAGGAGAAAGGAAGAAGGATTTATTTCCTTAAGGTCTAAGAAATTGAGAATCTCAGAAGGGACAACACTTTGTGTGCAAAGACTCTGCAAGAGGGGCAGAAGTCGGGGAATCCCTTGAGGATTCGAGAGAAAATCTCAAGAGGAACAACATTCTTGTATGCGTAGGTGAGGATTCCAGTCGTGGAGCTCGCAGAGGGAAGATGAACAAAGGTTGAGGCCTTTGAGAGTTTGAAATTCTTCCAAATCCGGAAGAAAATCTCCAAGGCTCAGCAGGAGCAATAGATGTCGTCAAATTAAGTCGATGATATCCAGACCATTGAATGATTTCGTGTCCAAGAGGCAGTACAGGAAGAGTGCACAGGAGAGATGATCTGAGATTTTATATCTTGAGAAAAGAACACGACAGTCGTTAGATCTATCGAGAGTTGCACGAGGTTTAAAACCTCACACGAAGAGCATCGAAAGGCGAAGTCCCGAAGAGGTTGTATCGGGATATCGGCATTCGGGAGTTCGGGGGTCCGGAGGACGAGAGTCTAGGCATTCGACCTCAGAAATCACGAAAAGGAAAATTAAATCTGAGTCGTCCGTCTGCGAGAGGATGAGTGTTGCAGAATCATCCATTTCAGAGATTCAGGCATCGAGACTCACGGAGGTGAGCATCTTGACTTTGCACCTGGAAAAGTCCTGAAATTGATCTGGGTCGTTCGTTCATTGAGACACGTGGCGGAGATCAGGGGACCCATCGGTATTTTGGCTACTGGGATTTCGAGTTGATAAGATTGTGTCACAAGGGGTCACAAGTCCCGAATTCGTGAAAGAATCTGAGCGGTCCATCTGGAGGAGGACAGGTGTCGTGAGATCACCCGTATCGTGGATTCAAACATCGGGAGATAGAGATGGAAGTCTTTTGACTTCATGAGTGGCGAAGTCACGAGAAGAGATCGGGACCGTCCATCTGATATGGGACAGGTGGCAGAGATCAAAGGGATCTCACGAACTCAAAGGTTCGCAAGGTGAGAGACCAAAGGTTGGGTGCTCCAAGTCGCGATTAGCGAAGTCACGAAGAGATCACGACCGTCCATTAGAAGAGGATAGGTGGCAGAGATCTAGGGATCTCGTAAACTCCGAGGTTCGCAAGGTGAGGGCCCTAGAATTTGGCGCTCTAAGTCACGAGTTGAAAAATAGCAAGGAGCATAGATAGCCATTGGATCCAAAGAATGGGAGGACCGTTGGATCAGGGACCCCATCTTCTATCACGCGTTCGGGGGTTCGGAGGTTGAGAGGGGTCAATTTCGACTGCACAAGTCACGAAGTGTTGAGAGTCGAGATTCGTGTAGACATGTGGCAGAACCACGAGGTGGGGCCCACGTGATTGACAGGTGGACCCATGCTGCAGGAAGGAAGGGATTCAACACTCCATTGACTTCTCGATTCTCGGGAGTTCGTGAGGTAAGAGCTCGAAGGCACAACGTTGAAACTCACGAAGTGGCGAGATGTGAGAGGCGTTGGCATTTAAGCATAGCCGGTGGTCACACACAGAAGGTGCTGACAGAGAAGGAGCCATAACCATTTCACGATCTCGGGTATCGCGGATTTGAGAAGGAATATTTGGGAGTCACGACTCGCGAGATTGCGAACTGCTAAAAGGACCTGTGGATCGATAAATTGCAGATTCCAGTGAGGAATCGAAAGAGCTGATCCGGCTCAGAGGAGACGAAAGAGCCGATCCTGTGAGTGGATCTTGGCCCGAGGGCTGATAGGTCTGCATATGATGCAGGAGCATCTCTCCACGTCAGCCAACCATGTCAGCGTGTGCATTCAAGGCTGAAGAGACACGCAACCCTCGTCTTCAATTTTGAATTTGAATGTAATTTAATATCTTAGGCTAGTGAGCCATGAAGCCGTGTTTTGCACAGGGGTAGAGTAGATAGGCCTTTAATTTTTTGAAGGATGAGATATAGATCCGATTTGTGGACTAGACAACCCATTCAATGTAATTGAATAGGGTAGGTGGATTGGAGGGAAGAGCTCAAAGAGACCCCTCATGTTAAATATCTTTCATTGTAATAATATCTCATAGTAAAGAGTATGTGAGTAGAGAGAAGAAGAGAAAGAGTCAAGACTCTGTTAAAGTATGAACTTGAGAACACTTTGTAAAAAAAACAGGCATTTTCCATTAATACAAACGGAAGAAGTTTTTCCTGCATGTATTATGTGTTGAATGAATGTCTGTGAGTGTTCTATTTATGCTGTGAATGTATGTTGTGATTTTATATTTGCAGGTTGTTGATTTCAGACTTGAGAGGTCTTTGAGGCTTCATACCAGGAGGGTGTGACAGAACGCTATGGGTTCTGATAGCCATTGCACTGAAGCACTTCTGAACTCTGCAGATTCAGACAAAGGCATGCCAGGTGGCACAGAAGCTGAAATCATCAATTCAGAGGAAGACCAGAGAGGTTGTTGAACACCTCAGGAGGTAAGGTTGTGTAGCGAAACACAGTTGCAGACAAAATCTCTGAGGAGTTCTGTAAAGCTCTACCAAGTGGGAATTGAGCAGGTGCAAAGGAGTGCATAGAGGAACCCTATTGAGGGCCAGAAGAAAACAAAGTCTCTGAGGAGTTCTATAAAGCTCTGCCAGGTGGGCATTGAGCCAGTGCAAGGAGTGCACAGAGGAATAACTTTGTTGTGAGTTCAGATAGCAGCAAGAATCATTGAGGATTCTTGATACTCTGCCAGGAGGGCATTGAGACAGTGTGCAGGTAGGCACAGAGAGTAAGGGAACTCTTTGAGTTCAGATATTGAAGAAGAATCCATAGAAGGATCTTTGCAGGGTTGCTAAACACCCTGAAACACTCAACAAGAGGTTGCTTGAGCAGCGAATAGCCAGGAGGGCATCCAAATTCTCCATTTGCAGGAGAAAGGAATAAGGATTTATTTCCTTACGGTCTGAGAAATTGAGAATCTCAGAAGGGACAACACTTTGTGTGCAAAGACTCTGCAAGAGGCGTAGAAGTTGGGGAATCACTTGAGGATTCGAGAGCAAAGCTCAGGAGGGAAAACATTCTTGTATGTGGAAGTGAGGATTCTAGTCGTGGAGCTCACAGAGGGAATATGAATAAAGGTCAAGGCCTTTGAGAATTTGAAATTCTTCCAAATCTGGAAGAAAAGTTCCAAGGCTCAGCAGGAGTAATAGTTGTCGTCAGATTAAGCCGATGAGATCTGGACAGTTGAAGGATTTCTCATCCAGGAGGTAGTACAGGAAGATCGCATAGGAGATATGATCTGAGCCGTCAGTTCTTGAGCAAAGAACCCAACAGCCATTGGATCTGTCAAGAGTTGCACGAGGTTTAAAACCTCACGCAAAGAGCAACGAAAGGCGAAGTCCCGAAGAGGTTGTATCGAGATACCGGCATTCAGGAGTTCGGGGGTCCGGAGGACGAGAGTCCGGGAATTCGACCTCAAAAATCATGAAAAGGCGAATTAAATCTGAGTCGTCCGTCTGCGAGAGGACGTCTGTCGCGGAATCATCCATTTCAGAGATTCAGGCATCGGGACTCACGGAGGTGAGCATCTGGACTTCGCACCTGGCGAAGTCCCGAAATTGATCTGGGTCGTTCGTTCATTGAGACACATGGAGGATATCAGGGGACCCATCGGTATTTCGGCTACCGAGGTTTTGAGTTGATAAGATTGTGTCACAGGGGGTCACAAGTCCCGAATTCGTGAAAGAATCTAAGTGATCCATCCGGAGGAGGACAGGTGTCACAATATCACCCGTATCGGGGATTCGGACATCGGGAGTCAGAGACGGAAGTCTTTCGACTTCGCGAGTGGCGAAGTCACGAGAAGAGATCGGGACCATCCATTTGATATGGGACAGTTCGCAGAGATCAAAGGGATCTCGCGAACTTGGAGGTTCGCAAGGTGAGAGCCCAAAGGTTGGGCGCTCCAAGTCGCGAGTAGTAAAGTCGCGAAGAGATCAGGGTTGTCCATTCGAAGAGGACAGGTGGCAGAGATATAGGGATCTCACAAACTCAGAGGTTCGCAAGGTGAGGGCCCAAGAGTTGGGCGCTCTAAGTCACGAGTTGTGAAATAGAGAGGAGCGGAGATAGCCTTTGGATCCAGAGAACAAGAGGACTATTGGATCAGGGACCCCATCACCTATCGCGCATTCGAGGGTTCAGAGGTTGAGAGGGGTCACTTTCGACTACAGAAGTCGAGAAGTGTCGAGAGTCGAGATTCGTGTAGAGATGTGGCAGAACCACGAGGTGGGGCCCGCATGATTTACAGGTGGACCCTCACCGCAGGAAGGAAGGGAGTCAACACTCCATTGACTTCTTGCTTCTCAGGAGTTCGTGAGGTAAGAGCTCGAAGGCACGACGTTGAAACTCGTGAAGTGGCCAGTTGCGAGAGGCGCTGGCATTTAATCCTAGCCGATGGTCACACACAGAAGGTGCTGACATAGAAGGAGCCATAACCATTTCACGATCTCGGGTATCATGGATTTGAGAAGGAAGAGTCGGGAGTCACGACTCGCGAACTCGCGAGATTGCAAACTGCCGAAAGGACCTGTGGATTGATAAATTGCAGATTCCAGTGAGGAATCGAAAGAGCTAATCCGGCTCAGAGGAGAAGAAAGATCCGATCCTGTGAGTGGATCTCGGCCTGAGGGCGGATAGGTATGCGTCAATGCACTAGGTGCTCCAAGGGTGTCACTCGCCTCTTTCTATTTTCCTTGCGTGACGTTCCCTTCAGGATGCACTACGTGCTCCAAGGGTGTCACTCACCTCTTGATTGACTTTGGTAGATGTCAAAACCCCTGGATTCAATACTCCACCAAGTGATCTTGTGGGATACTAAGGGCCTCTAAGGAATAAGGCCCCTATCTTATTGTGTGCCCCTTAAAATCATCGTGAGGGACTGTCGCAGTCTTCCCTCATGGCACTGTGGGTCTTCTCGAACTAGGTAATCGTTAACCTACAGTTCGATCCACGACGTGAGTGCTAGTAGGTTGTGGCAAGGCTTCTCACACACCTCTCCCTCAACCTCTCTAGTTTTCGTGCGTGACCCCTCTACTCCACATGTCAGTCTGGTCCGCAAGCTATCGTCATCCTACATCCGTCAATGAATCATGTCAGCAATAATAATCAATCATCATAACATCTAATCATATGTACATATGTCACATCAACAATATTCAACCCAATAGTCCACTCCCTGACTCGATCTGAAGTCCAAGGGGTTTCATCGATGCCTCTACATCCTCGAGGTCCAAAGTCCTACACACTCAGGAAAACCCATTCAATAGCACCTATCTATGTAATACAACCAAATAACATATCATTAAATTCATAATATCTCACAATCATAATCAAATGGTCAATCGTATAATAATATGGATCACTTGCAATCAAGTGTCCTCAAAGAATAAGTTCACTCAGTGTGCGCAAGAGAGGGATGTTACAGACCGTGATGAGAAAAAAAATGTGTTTGGTGAAATAAGCATAGGAGTCTATGTTTTGAGTGAAATTATAATATTAATTGATGGTTTTCTAATTAGTACACTCATATATTGTTGACTAGGCATGAAACGTGTATTTCATTAAATGTATAAAAAACAATAATATAATATTTTTGAACATTTTCCCATCCACTGGTATTTTCATTTTTATCCCATTTTCATTTATTTTCATTTTTATCCTATATTGAGTAGAATTTTAAAATGTTATTGATCATAAATTTACTTAATGTTATTGATCACATGATTAATTAGGTAGTTTAATTGCTTAATTTTGTGGTTTCATTACTAAATTTGATATTTAATTGCTTAACTCTTACTACTTAATTCCTACTATGAGAGACAAAGAAACCCTAGGTAGGGTTATGATACCGAAAACATGATCTCTATAAACACTGAATGCTATCATTATTGAACAATACACAATTAGAATGAGGGTCCTCACTCTTATAAAGAGCTTGAGGAACCAAAACCTTAAAAGATTAAAACCCTAATCTTTTAACCTAAAGTCACAAGGTGTTTTTATTACATGGGTAAGCCTTATATCTATAATACCCCCCATAAGGAGTACAACGTTGAACAATAACAAACTGAAATAAAATACATATACTGAATGTAAAACACATAAATTGAACACTAAACATTAGTAACATATTTTAGAAGATTTTTCTTTGAACATAGTTCCTAGACTAGTTTGTGCTCCATGAAGCTACCTCATAACCCTCGTAACGGTGTAGCTACTAAGTTGAAGTCCTTAGTTCTTGGATTCCACCTCCCCGAACTCTCGAATCATGAATCTATTGAAGTCAATTACTGGAAAACAATCCACATGCATGTTCTGTAACCTCACTAGTAGATTGCAATCCACATGCATGTCTCTCCAACTAATTAGGGACATTTCTTTAGATCTACAAGTAATCGGGGAACACTCCATTTTACGTTGTTAACTCGTCCCTTCCTGTCTTCAAAGTGTGAGCTTCCTAAAATGCACAAAATCTCTTTTCTTTAGTAGATTATTCATCAATGTTAGCATCTCGTGGTTCTTCAATCATGGCTACACTCACTAAATGTTTTTTGTCTTTGACCTTTCCCTTAAGAATGTCATTGGCTCATTGTCTACAATTCCAAGTTGTATGACCCAACTTCTTGCAATAGTGGCATTATATTTCATCTTTGTCTTGTGTTGATATATTATGGTTATTTCTTGCATAGAATGTAAGTTTTGGTTGGCTATCACCTTCATTGGTTCTCTTTTCTTCTGCTAGCAATGTTGCAATTATTTTGTCCAGACTTTCTGAAGGTAACTGACTAAGGGTAAAGATAGCACTACTATATTTAGGTGGAAAACTATTAAGGAGAATAATCTTTGTATCTTCCTCATCAACTACTTCATTTTCTTCTGCAAATTGTTTGATAATATATATTAGATCCTTGACATGACTTTAAATGGTGTCTTTAGTTGGCATCTTAATGTTGAATATAATTGTAATTTCAGGGAAAAATTCACATTCTCTGCTTGTGCCCCAAATAAATGTTTTATATTTTCCCATTTCTCCTTGGATGATTTGTCCAGATCTACATGATGTAGCTTTGAATCTGAGAGGGAAAGGTCGATAATGGATTTTTCCTTATAATCTATGCTCTCCCATTCTATCAACTTGTTCAGATTTACAGGTGTTGCCTCGGTTCCTTTGGAAATTCCCCAAAGGATTTTATTCATTAACTGCATATGGATATTCACTTTCCATGTATGGAAATTCAAACCCGAGTACTTTTCTAATGACATATCCATGACCAATAAGATTTGATCGTTTTCACTGCTAAAAACTAATTACAGCTGGAAATAAAAATTTTGAAACTAAAAAACATAAACCCACTGAAAATTCCCAATGCATCTATGTATGTATTGTATGAAGTATATAGTGTATAGTTTGTACGGATTTGACACTCAATTTGGATGGTAAAAAAAATTGACCTTTAACTCTGTTAGCGGTTCAAGCTAACTAGGCAGTTGTTCTTCACTAATTCGATCTAGCAGTTTAGCATTTGAAATGGTAGCTTGGGAAGTTATACATAATGAAGGCTCCATAATTCGATATCTCTAAAAACTTGGGCAGTGTATCTTGTCAGCTTGATTAATCAACTGACAAACATTATTTGAATGGGGACTATAGGAAACAACGAATCATTCCTCCTAGAGACTTTTTGCTTGACAACATATATCTCTAAATGGAGGCTAAATCATAACTATAGTGACGTATCTTCTAAATAAACCCACAATTTGAACCAAATAACTAATCCCTCTAATATTCAAGCTTTGACCTCTTACCATCCTACTCTGATACCATATTACGAGAACCAAAGAATCACTAGGTAGGATTACGATAGAGAGAACATTTTCTCCACAAAAACTGAACGATATTATTATTGAACGATACACTATCACAATAAGGTTTGTCACTCTTATAAAGAGCTTGAGAGAACAAAACCCTGAAAAATGTAAACCCTAATATTTTAACCTAAAGTCACTAAAGTAACATTCTTACATGGGTAAAACGTATATCTCCAATTTTCATTTTTAACCTACAGTAAATAGAAATTTACATAATATTACAGATCACATGATTAATTAAGTAATGTAATTGCTTAATTTTATGATTTCATTACTAAATTTGATATTTTAATTGCTTAATTCTTAGGATTACAAACCATCTAATAGACATTATTTTGAAAACCCTATAAATTAATTACTTTATATATACCAAACTACAATAAATTTCTTACTACGTTCAAAATTATAATCATCTAACACCTTAAACTTTGAAATATTGATTGTTAAGGTAGAACTTTGCTTATTTCAAATGATTAATTCAATACTTCTAATTGTTTTTTACAATAATTTAATTAATATCATTTCTAACCATTTATCAAAAAAAATTCATTAAACCAAATTTACTTATAGAAACATTATTAGAAAAAATATTAAAATCAAAATCAATAAATAAAATCAATTTTATATATGATAAATTTTACATTCACCTTTTATTTTATATTTCTTAATATATATATATATATATAGATAACATTCACTTTGAGAATGCATACAACACATTTATTTAAATGGACAATGCATGCAAATTGTTAATGGTACAATACATATGTTATTATTTTATTCTTAATATTATTAATAGATCTTTCTAGGCCAAACTCGCATTCATTTATATGTTTTAAAGGTTTTATGGATAGAAGTTATTGTAATTTAAACTTAATATTTATACCATATTTATTTATCTTACTTTTCATTAAGAAAAGTTGATTAACTTAAAATCCATTTTAAATCAATTAATACAATTCAGTAAATGAATTCAGAAAAAATAAACCTTATGGTTTATTTATCACCCTAAGGGAGCCAAATCTCTTAATTATGTTTTAATTAACTATCAAGAAAAAAATCTACTTGAACTAAAAAGTTAGAACACACAACATGTAGTTAATGAAAAAAAAAAACTTTATTGAACATACTCGAAAGTGTTAATATTCTTCTAAAAAACAAGTTTAGAAATTTTGTTTATATTCAATGAAATAAACAACACAAGTCACCAAAAAAGAATAAAAAATAAATCCTAAATGCAAGTAGGATAACCTAAGTTCCTTCATTAATAAGTTACCTTTCTCACTCACATTCTATGTTAGAACCTCCCTTGAGGTGGCGATGTTGATGGGCAAAGATAAGAAAAAGGGATATAGTCAAAGACACCCTAGGAGAAATGACTCATTCCAACAAGAAAGAGTAATCCATTAGAGAGGAGAATCTATTGAGCAAGCTACTAGGTAGTTTAAAGAGAGTGAGAAGATAACACAAGAGTGATCGATCACAAGTTTGGTGTCAATCTAAAAGAGTTGAGTTTTGATGTGCAAAATAATGAGAAAAAAATACTTTAATAAAGAGTCCATAAATGTTGATTTAAATAGATCTAAGAGCATGTTAAGTTTTTCATTATAATTGAGTTATATATTTTGTAGAGCTAAATATATGTAATATTAATTCCCAACATTAAATTATCAACCAAAGAATCATAAACTTAGAGGTAAAAGCCGAGGATCAGAGTCTAACTATCCTAAGGCCTGTGACAATCTGAACAATTTAAAATAAAACAAATTATAAAAAATATAACATGACATTATTTATAGAAACACATAATGAAGACCGGAACATAACTCAGCATCTAATGGGCCGGAACAGAACTCACCTACACACAGAAACAATAATTAAATAGCCTAAAAAAAAAAGTGATAGCCGTTAACGTGAGGAAAATAGGGGTGTGAGGGTGTGAGAGAGAATTAAATAGACAGATATGTAGTGTTATCAATTGCAGAAAGTGATGGCTGATCTGAAATATGTGGGAGAGTGAAGTACCAAATAGAGAAAATAGCGAGGTTGCAGGTGCTCTTCTTGAGAATTGATCTCATAAGATTATCAAAGTCAAATAATGCAAATTGAAATTGAACACATTAAAAAATTGATTAAAATAATAATTTAATTAATAAATAAATAAAAACATAAATTAAATACATGCCAATTTAATAAATAAATAAAAATACACAAATTTAATAAAAAATGGTCAATGTGGATAACACTTCTAACTCATATCTATCAATCAATTCTTCATTAATCATAAAAGTCTTGTTTTCAATGTAACAGTGTTGAGCTCTTTTTTAATGTAATAATGATCCTCTCCTCTCTACTCTAATATCCACAGTATTTATACATAATATTTATACATAAATGGGAAATGTCTAAATCGAACTACCTTAGCAACATTCCATTTTAAGCGATAAACAAACTCTATTTGTTTTGATAAGGTTTCAACTTAACATAAAAAAAAACTCATAATTTGAAGCTAAACATAGGAATCATCCCAACTACTATTTGGTATAATTTAATCAAACTTGGTACAATTTAATCAAACTTTCACTATATGATAAGTTTGAACTCTTTGTCAATAAATTCTTGGATGGCTGCAATCAATTGAGGATTCTTATATAATTTTTTGGATAAGGAAAAAAGAATTGGAGATTTTGAGTAAGGGGTGGATCAATATATTTTATGGATTTAATTTTAAAGGTATTTAGAGAATATAAATGAGTGGATTAATAAATCATATCTTTGATTTGTTTTTAGATGATTGTAATCAATTGAGGATTCTTATAGAAGTTTTTGCATAAGGAAAAAAGAATTGGAGATTTTGAGTAAGTGGTGGATTAATATATTTTATGGATTTAAGTTTAAAGGTATTTAGAGAATATAAATGAGTGGATGAATGGATATGCATTTTAATAATGAAATGAATAATTGATTTTTAAGTGATAAATGATATAAATTGGGGTGAGTAATTAGTGGAATGATTATAGATGGATGTAAGATTTAATTATGGGTATGGAAAGCATTAATCATAAGAAATGAAGGTAAACTTTTAAGAGTAATTATACTTAGTAATTTCCCTCATCTTTAATAAATTAAGAATATACCAAAAACACATTTTTACTTCAATTTTATTTATGGTTGCAAACTTATAATTGTGGCATATCCTTGAGTTTGTATACAGGAAATGGTGCTTGATGAGGGTCACTGCAAATACTTGAGAAGTCATTTGAACTGCGGGAACCATCATCAGTAAAACTATTGTATAATCATCCTTTTAGTCACTAAAAATATGGAAAAATTATGTATTAACCACATAGGATGAATAACCAGAGATAATAGAGGTTTATGATGTAACTAGGGATATATTATTGGTGAAATACAGGGGAAATCTGTAATGATGAGTGTATTTATATGGTGGAAAATATGACAAAATTGGAGCCCAACATGTTTTGACTAACAAATCACGAGTTTTATAGTCATACTACAGGTAAGTTTAGAGAAAACCCCTCTCTAATCTATGGGGAGTCAACAATAGGCATTGTAGAGTAGAAACAACTTATAGATCACATGGTACATGCCAACTCCAATAAGTGTAGAGGAATTTTTGACCAATTATGCCCCCTAAAAAGTGTACCCAAATGAACTTCATATGTTGATTACCCAAATTGAAGCACTTCCATCCAACTAAAGGTCAAATCAAAGGCCTAAAGCACAAAACCCATTAATAACCTCAAAGGTGTCCCAACCCAAAAGGTTTATCAAAGACAAACAGGCAACCAAGGAAAAAATACAAAGGGAGACATGTGAGAGGGGACCTATGATAACAATATTATAAATCATGTAGTTGAACCATCATCACACATCTAGACTATGAAAACGTAAATTAAAGGAGGATACTCAAGCACAAGTGAGTTATCTCTCAGGATAGATGGAAGGTCCTTGGTGACATTTGTGGATTGGTTATCTATGACAAATTCACTATGAGTATCCCACATTGTGAGACTCTTATAAAGTGTGTGTATAATCAATACTTAATGCAAAATCATACAGATATGTGTATAATCAAATATTTAATGCAAAATTATACAGTACATCATCAAACATCCATTTGAAAAATGAGTAATAGACTTTATTTAATCATGAATGGAGTTAACAATAGAAATTTTCCACATCATCTACAAAATAATATTTAGATTGATTTTTTCAACAAAATTGGGGAGAAATTGTTGATAAAAAATGCAAAAAAAAATGGTTGGGACCATATTATTCCAAGAGTCATGTGTTCATATCAAATAACATTTATGCAAACAATACAACAAACATTATTTTAATGTGTTCATATCAAATAACATTTATGCAATCAATACAACAAACATTATTTTAATTGACCATCGAAGAAATACTAGTTTTGGCTTCCACATTATTGTTGTGACAAGATTAGATGATAATGAGTAATTGATATGATTACTAATTAGAACTAGTTAATAAAATTGTTCGCAACAAACAGCATGGCATGATAGGAATATAGATATAGATATAGATATAATTTCTTCCCAATTTTGAAGAATATATGTGAAATTTTACCTTATGACAAGTCAATGTAAAGCTACACTTATGGTCGTTAAAACCATTTCATGGTATAATAACTTCATAAAATTATATGCAATAACTGTTATGTTTTGGAGTTATAGGAGAAATAAGAATATAAATTTGAATAAGAAAACGTTGGAACGAATTTTTATTTTTTTTCTGGTCTACATTTTGAAACTGTTTGTGGTTAAGTTGCTAGCACATATGTTCAAAAACAATGATAATGTTTAGATTGCCAGAAAGCCTTTCTAATCCATTCATCTCAAAAGCTCAAATTAAAAAGTAATACCCTTTAACATTTGATGCCGAGTGACTGATGAGGTAGATAATGAAACCAAACCAAAAAACCATAGAAGCTTGATATATGGATGAGACGATATCAATATTGCATCATGCAGTACATTACATATAAATCCCAGATTTGGCATTGGTGCGTGACAATATCGGAACGTCCAGGTAAAAAAAAAGATGTCAGTACGGCATCTCAGTTAATCAAATATGCGAACAATGCTCTGAAGATCACTCTGTGTCTTAGCTATTTGAGATTTGAGTTGAGACACCCGTAATTGCAGCTGGCAAACAATACCTGTGCAACCATATACAGGGTCCTTTAGCCTAGCGCTCGCTTCGATTACCATGCATTTAATAGCATCGCTTCTTTTATCCACAGGCAGATCCTGATCCATAACAGAGAATATTTTAGAATCGTCAGACCCTGATTCATAACAGAGAAGTATTTTAGAATAGTATAAGTTATTGGGTCGACAGGTTCATTCTACAGCTCAGTATTAGCGGAGTATTAGGTTGATGTGTGATTCAATGTTTAAATTCAATGTGGAGTTGATATTTGTTACTCTTTGTTACTCTTAAGTAATAATAAAAAAAATTAAGTAAATGAAAATTGTATATGTCCACTCTAACTTTTTGTGAAATGAAACAAATTGTATATGTGAGCTCGAACTCTTCCTTGTGCACTCTAAAACCAGTAAGGAAAAAGGGTTTACACTTTGATAGATTTGATCTTTCTAAATTCTTCAAACTCTTCCTTTTATACTCTAAAACCAGTAAAGAAAAAAAGTTTACACTTTGAAAGATTTGTTTTCTCTAAATTCTTTGTACAACTCTAGTTAAAATGAATTTACACTGATTTAAAAAATACTGATTTTAGAAAATTACACAATAATTTCAAACACACACATAGAAAACAATACCTTTCATTTAAAGAAAAGAATGCTCCTTACACATAGAACAACCCAAAAAAACAAATAAAGTCATCTACCAACCATTCATCTTTCAACATGTTTTTTCACCCAAAAGTTTATTAAAAAAGAGAGGAGCTGGAAAACTAGGTTAAACTAGATTAGGTTTAGTCTTCACGTTTAGATCACCATCACGGGATCATCTTCAGAAAATAAAAATGCTCCTAAAACATTAAGTATTAGTCTTTTCTTTAAATCCAGAAAGATGAAGATGTATACCTCGATAAACTTTATCAGTCACAAAATTATCATTTTTCTCTTTGATCAGATCGAAAATAAAGAAAACTATCAACTCCATTCTCTTTCAACCCATAAATCATTATATTAATAACATACACCATTACCTTTACAACTAATCTCACAACATAAATTAAAATTCAAAGAATTCTTTCATAAACTCAAAATATATTTACATGAACCTGAACCATTTTCATAACGTTGTTTGCTCCAAATATTTTGTGCACAGCTGCATAGCTCTCTGCACGGCTTTGTGGGAAATAGGGAGCAAATGGGCATTTCTCTGTACATCGTCTTCTTCGCATTTTGCAAGCTGCACACGGTGATATTAAAACGTTATGTCGCTCGCCCTCCTCCTCCTCATCCCTATTATGACTCTGCATTTCGCTTCGTCTGTTATTAATTCATGAAGACAGCCTGCGTAAATATCATGGAGTTTGACTGAAATATCAATCCATGTGCGTACTGGGTAGTCTGTGAGTCAGATGCTTTTGCTTTTGACAAGTGATAAAGTCGATGGGCTATTTTACTGCAACCTTCCATCCGTATATGAAATTATTTCATCCAATACATTGCATGTTTCGTTGGATCTGGGTGTGACTTGACATGGTTTTAAATCCTCAGAACAGTGAAACCCTGTACAATAATGGCCTCGGAATCGAACCTTAACGCTTACAAGACGAAGACGAGTGATTATAGCCCCCACAGAGGCGACCGCAGTGGCATTTTTACCATTTTGGAAACTGTTAGTCCCTGCAGTGGAGCAGAGTTACAGACCATATGTTAAAGGGTGAGTTAGACGCGTGTGTATGTGTCTTGTCTGCAACTTTTAAAAAACATAAAGTGAAGTCCGTAATTCGTACCACAAACGAAACCAGTCCAAGATCTCGTGTCTTAGACTTACAAGTTAGATTTTCCAGGCTTTAGCGTACTATCACACAATATATACTCAGTAGTGCAGCTTTTGATAGGATATACATAAATGCACAGGTATTGCACATCCTACAGTGCTTATGTCATGGTATATTTAGTAGATTTTTTTGTTTGATTTTACTCAAAATTTGGTAATGAATGGTTGGATCTGCAGATTGGAGTGGTTAAGTTTGTATGGGTTTTTAGCACCCTGAATGTATTTATGCATTCAGAAAAAACAATTTAAACAACAGAAAATAGAGATTTTGTCCAATTCCTGTTACAAAACCCCAAAGATAGAACCCCTATTTCAACATATCTTCGAGTATATAGATGTCATGATATATCCCATGAAACAGTAAATTGTTCTTTGTAAAAAGTTAAAACATAATTCTTAAAATTAACCTAAAAAAAAGTCATAGCATACCCCAAAGTGGGACAAGGGGCACTTCAAAGTGAAGCAAGACTATACATTGTTTGAAGATAAGCATACCTCAAAGTGGGAAAAAGGGAACCTGAAGTGAATTAAGACGAGACATTGTTTGAAAATAAAAGAAATGTGTTTATTGATAACTAATAAAGAATCCATTGAATATGTTTCATAAATTATATTAAAATGATCTTTCAGATGGTTAGGCATCAATGAGAAGCTCTATGTTTGGTACCATTTATGATTAGCAAGTGCCCATATGCAACCCCTCTCTTTGGTACCATTCATGATTAGCAAGTGCTCATATGCAACCCCTCTGTTTGGTACCATTCATGATTAGCAAGTGCTCATATGCCACTAAGGAGGTCGCTGCATGGTTCAACAAACAAGATGCCAATATGTTAAGGTCACATTATGTCTGATTTCCATTCAGATTTAGAATTTGTAAGTAGGAGTTTTTCTAGATCCAATTATGATATATTAAGGAGCAATGATGATCTTGTTGTTATAAGCAAGAAAACGTTGTTTCTCGATCAAAGTGCGTATTATGCAGGGTTTCAACAAAATGGGCAATTGCTACTCACTCATGGGCTTGATAAGAGGTTGAGGTTTTTCCATATTGATGGGAAACACTTTTGTTAATTCTCTTTGAATTCTAAGTCTTTAACTGTTTTTATAACATTTTGGTCTAAATTGTGGAGCTAGCCATATCCTAAGACAAGTGAAAAGACTTTGGAGTTTCATGCTTGTTCGACAAAGCCCCCTGATTTGTGTTTGTGTTGGTGATGGCTCTCGTGTCTATGGTAAGAGTATGTCATCATATTCCTTCGACGCCCTCCTGAACTCGACCAAACAACTCTTGCATAGGATTCTAATTCAAATCCCAATCAAATTATCTACATCACAATTGAAATGATGATATATGTAAATCCAAATCACTTTGCATCACAACCAATACGAGAATTTTCTAGAAAATGCTAGAAAATGCATGAAATAAACAAAACCATAAGAAACAAGACAAGTCTATATGAAATGTGAGACATTGAGGAAGGGCACTAGTCACACAAAGCAATGTTAAATTGAAAAATACATGAAATTTACCAATTGTAATGGACAACAAGGTTATGTTGAAAATTGCATGAAATTTACGAGTTGTAATGGACAACATCGTACTATTTTGTGTGGTAAATGTTGAACAAAGGAACCCTACCAACACCCTAAAAAGCATGTAAATCTTGATCTCTTCCTAACACCCTATCATGACTTGTTAAACATTTACTCTCCTTCCGCTTGCATAGTTTTTGTATTAGTCCAACGAATGGGATGATTATGATAGATGTGGGATTCTTATAATGGATGTCCACCCATCTCTATAATATTTTAAAATATCCATTTAGAATTAAAAAAAAATAGTAATAAGAATTTTGGAATCACGATGCCTTTAAAAAATATATCATGTGTTGTACTTTGCATCTAGTGGTGTTAGTTTCTCTATTCAAAACTTACACTATGTGGTCAATCAAATAGAAATTTTTGTGTGGTAGTGTTGTACATCTTTTAACAATTACTTGGGACACAATATACTCCTATGCTATTATCCATTGTGACATTGAGTTGAGGAAATAACATTGATACAACACACTAATGGAGGGTTAGGGAAGCCTTATTTTCATGCTTATTGTAACACCTTGTTTCCCCCAATCTGTAGATATAACTATATGGTCCGAGGAACTATGGAAAACTTAAAAGTGTGAATGTTTGATTTGATGGACCTTGTGTAGAAGGTCGATGAATGTAAATTCTGATTATTTTAATAGAAAATGGTTACGTGTTGCATGACTGMTGAAAGAGGGGATGTGCTAAGAGAGAGACCACGGAATGTTGTGAAAGGTGGTGGAGGGAACCAGGAATGSTTGCGTTAACCTCCATTGAACCAGTACCATGCTCGAATTAATTTTCTCAGATTAGAACAACCCTCTGACCAAGAACGAAATCTCGTCACGCTGTTAGGTGGGAAGGCCCCCTCAAGATTTAATGAGGGATGGGGAAGACTGCCCATCAGTAAGGCTTCTAGACCTAACCACGAACTAGGAGATTCGAGCCACACACAATCTTGCTGAGGGAGGCAAGAAGGAATCGTGGTGGATAGAGGGAGACCTGCGGAGAAAATGTAGAGACAAGAAAGGAAACTCTCGGGTCTGAGGAAGGATTGAAAGAGGAAACAGTGAGTTCTAATCACAGAAAATAGAGATTGAACCAGGAGAAGGAGAGTAACCTTCATCCTTATCTATTTATGTATTGGGAGAAGGAGAGTAACCTTCATCCCTACCTTCCATTGAGATGGAAGTAAGAGATTGAATCTCGAAGTATCGTGGCTTAAGCTCGGGGGTGGCCAGTGATAAATCAATTGGGAGTGACTGAGCCTATGTTTGGGTGGAAACGAGCACCCCTTTCAACAGTTGCATCACACTATATGGTTCTGATAAGTGTTTTCTTGCCTTATGATTTGAATTGTAAGTAATGGATGTATGTGAGTATTTATATGTCTATAAAGGGTTCTTTCTCTGTGTTAAATGATTAATTAATGAATATGCATTCATTCCCTTGAGAACCTATATGTCTGCTTGATTTTCCCATACGCCCATGTTTAGTCACTCAAAGACACTCTCCCAGGGAGCTACATCACCGTTCCAGAGTCGGAGAAATCCTCTTGGCATAGTTACCATCGTGGTAAACCCACAAGTTACCTTGCCTTGACTTAGAGCTTAAAGCCCTGGAAGTTGGGAATGTGTTCTCTTCAGACCGATAGTCTAGGAACCCTGGAGCTTGAAGCTTCGAGATGTCTAATTGTTGTGAGCCTTCGATCAGCATCAAGAAACGACCAAGCATCAAAGAACCAGAGCAGAGGAATGCCAAGAGGGAGAAAAGAATTTCCTTTTAGGAAATCCTTCGAACTGAGTTATCGAAATCCCCGAACGCAAGGAGTGCGTGGGAAATCAAAATCCTTTAAGGATCAAGCTCAGAAGGGATAGCCCTTATCATAAGTGTTGACGAGATCCAAGAGTAGAACTCGTAAGAGGAGAAAGGTTTAAAACCTTTGAAGACTGATAGAAGCGATAATGGTCGTTGGATCACAGTCAAAAGGATCGATAGCCATCGGATTTGAGGAAGGTGCACGAGTCTTAATGTTTTCACACATGGGAAAGAGAGCCTGTCAAGGTTTGAGACTCGAAGTTTTCGAAGCCCGAAGAGCCGAAAACCATAAGTAGAATCTCAGTCGTCTGATCACAGGAACAGATCTGAGCCGTCAGATTGTTCGGGGTAACTTCAAGCGTCGGATCACCAGATTGGATCTGAACCGACAAATACCGTGAGTCCGGGAGGAGGCAAGTTTGAAACTTTAGATTCCCGAAGAACGAAGAGTTGAAGACCAGTGAGCCTATGATTGGCACGGGGATACTTTTCAACAGATCAAGAGCTCCAGGAAGATTGTAGTGGGGTTTTCAATTTGAGAACTGAGATTTCTGAACCCCAAAGGCCCGAAGACCCGAAATGAACTTGGACCGACAGATCTAAGGGAGACATGGCATGAATCTGTGAACTCCAGGTAAAGCCCCGAAGTGATTCATAGCAGTTGGATTCAGGGGACACGTGGCGTAAATCTGTGAGCTCCAAGTGAAGACCCAAAGTAATCCTCGATCATCAGATCAGGAGGACACACTTCAGAGGATTGTAGCCTTCGGATAAAATTCATTAGGGAGAAGGTTTGAGATTTGAGATCTTAGAAGTCTAAAACCCGAAGGAGATATCGACCGTCGATCGAGAAGAGGGTTGGAGGACCGTTGATTTGGGTTAAATAGTCAAACACCCAAAGTGGAAGCAAGACCATTGATCGAGCAGGATAGGTGCCTGCAGATCGTCAACTCTGGAAGTTTGAAGTACGAAAGAAGAAGGATTTGAGATTTCAAAACCTCGAAGTCCGGAATTGCGAAGAGATCACAGTCGTTGATCTAGGAGGGATAGATCTGGTCCGTAGATTTGAGAGGCGCAGATCTGAACTGTTGATTCAGATGGTATCATCAAGATCGTGAGATCGACGATCCCGTAGCATTGTGGGGACATGATTTATGCGAAGTTTAAAATATCGAGGGCGGGCCACAATTAAAACTGTGGTTTCGTTAGGAGGACACGTGGAGACTTGAGGAGGATTGTGGTCCCAAAAGTAGTTTGACCCCAAACTGCTTGTGGTCGCACCCGCAATCGCGTGGTCATTGCCAAGGTCACATCCGAGGAGAGGCCAAGAGAAAACGGGCTAATGCCAACTCCGAGACTTCGTTGAAGCGCGAAGGAGAAGGTCACGGGTATCATAAGACATGCAACAGAGGCCGAAAGTGCATGTGTCTGATTTAGAGGTGAGACTATCATGGTCTCAAAGTCGCATTTGATTTAGACTCAGAGAATATTGACCGGAGGCTCGGGCTGAGTCCTGGACTCCAAATTAAAACCCGTAGAGAGAAAGAGGATTTGTTCCTGTAAGGAGGCCGATTTATTTTATTTTATTTTTTCTTTTCCCCATCGTGGGTGTTTTACAAATTGGTATCAGAGCATGGTTACAACACTTGGCCTTCTTGGGCTCACGGACGAGTCGCTTAAAAAATCTATTTGGAGTACTTTTAAAAGAATGACACTCTACCTTACCTCTTTCTTAAAAAGTCTAATTAAAAATGTTATTAAAGAAAATAATGAAACTTTCTACTAAGTGTATGCATTTAAGAAATTGAACCGTATATTGTTCATGAACTAATAGACTGTTAGCTAACAATAATTGTTTTTTTCAACACTCGAGTAGTCAGTAAATCACGAGAAAAAAAAAACTCCAAGACTAAAGGATGGTAACGTGTCATGAAGTGGGGGATGGCTCCCACAACAGAGACAAAGAATATGACGAAAGGAGAGAGGTGGAAACCCCTCCGGATCTGGCTGAAACTATAAGGAGCCTCAGGGCCAAGTTACATAGTTTCAAGGCTGACAACGAGATATTGATAAAGGAGAAAACAAATAGAAATTAGCATAGTCTTGCTACAGAGCTTATCCGACATACAGAGGCAACTGCAACATGAACCCGCAACTAGTCATGTGGACTGATGACAGAAGAAGAGAAGCCAAAGTCCACCTGAGATCCAAAAACATGACTACATAAGTGACCCCACTGGGAGAAGTACCGCGAAGAAAGTCCAACCTGGAGGCAGGGGACACTCATCAGGAGAGTCCTCTGGAAAGGAAGCTGACAACTCTGAAGGATCTTCTAGTAGCAGGGCTAGCTTGCATTCTCAAAGGAAAGAAAAGAAGCGGAAGCATTCCAAAACCCATGGTCCTGAAGAGTTCAAGAAAGCCAAATCACCCTCTTTCAATGGAGAGATTAAGAAGGGAGACGAGGCAGAATCTTGGCTGCTTGGTTTAAAGAATTATTTTAGAGTCCATGACTACTCTAAAAACTTGAAGTCTCGAATATCCATCTTCAACTTGAATGGAAAGGATTCCATATGGTGGCAAGACCTTAGGAATGTGAAAGGACTCCATGAGAAGGACTTGTCATGGAAATAGTTTGAGAAATACTTCAGAAATCACTTTCTGTCATAAAAATACATGGATGGAAAAACTAAGGAATTCTATGAGCTCAGGCTGGGGCAGCTCACCATAGATTAATTTGTCAATAAACTCCTTGAACTATTGAGGTATGTACCCTACATAAAAGATGAAAAAGCAAAAATGCAGTGGTTCATTAGTGGGTTACCTCATACCTATCAGGATAGGATTGAGTTCGACGAGCCAAAGACCTTAGAAGAAGCTATCTAGAAGGTGAGGTATTTTTATGAACAACGTGAGAGTAAGACAAGACCCCACAAAGACTGGAATAAGAGGAGTAGTTCGAGATTCCAGAAGAAGGGGTATAAATCCTCAAGATTTAAGAACTATGAAAAAAATTCTAGAAGGAGCCTTCCTACTAGAAGTATATATCAACAAAATTTCCCCTCTCAAAGTGGAAATAAAACTTTTAAGATAGTCCCAGCAAAGACTGATAACCTAAAGAAGGAACCCTTAAAATGATGGGGTTGTGGAGAGGATCGTAAATTGAGGGACTTCCCACATCGACAACAGAACAATAAGAGAGTCTACAATATCCAAGAAGCTACCACCATCAATGATGTGGCTAGGAGCATGCCATGAATCTATGCAACCTTGGACAATAATCAAGCCGGCCACCAAGCTTCAATAGTGGAGCTAGAAGGTATGATCACCAACCAACTAGTTTCTATTTTAATTGACTCAGGTTCTAATTTGAGTTATATGGCCCCTCAAACTGTTGATAAGTGTAAACTGCAACCAATTAGACATCTTAAGCCATGGCTGGTGCAATTAGCCATTGGGACCAAAGGAAAAATGGCAGAGGTCATACCAGCCTGTCAACTCATCATGGGTGGAATGCCCACCCAAGTGACCCTTAACATACTTTCCCTGTGATCCAAATTATTTTCGGCACGAAATGAGAGCGGATATATAATAAAGAAATGCAAAAAGATTTTGCAGATATTCAACAATATAACAGAAATGTATCAGAGATGCAACCATAAACACAGATATACAGTAATACACGATTTCTATTAATCAAAGAAATGTACAGAGACTGTAAAAATACGGAGTAAAAGACTCACTAGAATGGTGGCAACTTATCTCTGAAAAGAGATGTGACAGCTACTCGCATTCGTAAGAAGATGATTACAATGAGGCTCTGAAGGAATTTTTTACAATAAACAGGAATGCCAAAAGTCCTAGACATCCAAAAACCTAACCCTAGAAGATGAAGCGCCAAAAGTCATGTGGGCCCCGTTTGGGTAAGTTAGTACATCAACTTCTCGGGGTCGTAACTTTTGCATACGATCTTCGTTTTAGGCGTATGATAGCTCGTTGGAAAGGTATCATAGAGGAGATTCATTTTGGGGGCTCAATTATTCCTTTGACTAACATTGAGAACCTTGATATCGAAAAACCTTCATTTGGACCCTCAAAATGGCCCCAAAAGTTAAAACCTGCTAAAAATAGTAAATTGCCAAAATTGCCAGAAAAATGTTTTGAGCCACTTGGAAAAGGTGGGTGGCCATCGATATACACCTGGGTCAATCCTCCCTCCTTAGGAAGCAATGGTATCCATTGCGTTGAATTGCTGGGGGAGAGGGAAAAGTGTTTGTTGAATCTGCATCTTGGTGAGCTGCTTGTCTTGCTGGAGACATCGCGATGCTCAGTTTGTGGAAGTTTGTCATGAACCTGTTGAGGCGGAGGCCGCTCAAAAAGTCGGGCTACATGAGAGGACAGTGTGGAGAAGGAATCTTTGTACTTTTATGCAACCTTGTCGACCTGCTTCTGTTGGATAGAAGGTGCTTGGGGCAAGGCTGTAGTGGTTGCAGTGTTCTTTTGTTCCCCTTTTGAACAGACTGTGAAGAAGCTGAATTTTGCAGTATGAGATACTACCTTACAACACTTTTTAGGTGGAACAATAGTCGGAACTACCTCTGGTATTCTGTAGAGATGACCCCCTAGAGAAACAATGACACTGCGGGGTCGAGACTCATAAACAGCGTGGCGCTTCCACATATATGGTTGGCCCAAGAGAACATCAAAGACATCTAGTGGGGCAACATCACATAATACTTCATCCTTGAAGGGTTGGATGTCATATGACAATTGACATTGCTGGCTGACACGGAGATATCATCCTTGGTGAAGCCACCCGATGTTGTATGGGTGCAGGTGTGGTGTTGTCAACAATCCCAACTATTTGACGACCTCTGCTAAGATGAGGTTTTTTTGGCTTCCCCTATCAACAATAAAATGTAGCAGGGTCACTTTCACCCACATCTGTGAATGAAAAAGGTACTCCCCCTCTTCAGGATCTATTCGTTCTTCTGGTTGAATTGTTGTGGTCGCGACAATAGCAGTGGGGTCTGCATCAATGATCTGTCCTTTACCAATATTTTCAGAATCAGATTCTGAATCAAGGTTCGGCTCCTTGTCTTTGCTCTCAGCCACCAATGAATGTTTTGAGCGACATTCATTGGTGTTGTGCGACATTCATTGGTGTTGTGCCAGGGGATTTTGTGGAATTCACACCATTTTCCGGTCTCCTTCTTTGTCTTCCCGTGACCCTTCTTTTCCTGTGTCTTGGACTGGTTTTCGAGAGACTATTTGTTAGGGCTTTCTTTTTCATACTTTGGTTGTTGCGGATTTACAGACCCAAACTCCTATTTTTTCTGGTGCTTAAATTTCTGCTCAATTTTAACAGCATATCGATAAGCAACACCGAGTGATGAGATTCTCAAAAAATACATTTCGGTTTGGATGTATCTGTGTAGAGCCCCACGGTATTTCAGAACCAAATGTCGCTCGGAGTCTTTGATACCCAGCTTGGTGCGCAAGGTATGGAAGGTATTGGTGAACTCC
>SNQJ01S0001946.1:142671-162855 GCA_010110895.2 Picea sitchensis | reverse complement strand
CATGGTGTATTGTGGTGTATTGGTGTAACTCTTATACTATTGTTCATTGCTCATTGAATATAATTGAATGGTTTAAGTATAAGTTGAAAAAGGTTTTTAAATTGTACTTGATACTGATTCACCCCCCTCTCAGTATCAACAGATGCCACTGATAAAACATTCTCAGTAAAAAGCATCAGGCATGCCCTATGTACGAAAATTCAAACACTCAAAATCAGCTATAAAGTCTTCCACTATGACATATTGTTTAAAATTTGTCAAACGACCTAAATGGTGGGTGTCAGTGTCAAAGAATTCATAAATCTATGCCACAAAGTGTGTCCAAGCCACATACATTTGGTGGGCATTTTTTCTCCATTGCCACCATTGCCAACGTTCTTTATCTAGATGGAAAACACCATATCGAAGTTTGTCCAACTCATCCGTAATTCCATACAAAGAGAAATAATGTTCCATTTGAGTTACCCAGCCAGTGGGATCCGAGCCATCAAATTTGGTCACATCCACACGTAGAAGGCATAGGTCACGCTGAAAGTGATGGGGCTGAAAACTTTGGGAGTGAGAGGAAGTTTCACCTTTGGTTTGAAAAGGTGGGTCAGATGAGAGAATATCTGCAAGGATATGCAGCTTGGCACAGATCATTGTAGTGATAGATTCAAGCTAGGTAGCACGTATTTTTTGAGGTCTTGTTTGAGGTCCTTGATTGTGTCGGTGATGGAGGAATGCGTGTTTTTATTGATGGTGGAAATATTAGCACTGAGTTGTCTCACTTCTTGTTGGGTTTCTGTGAAATTAGAGTGCAAGGTATTGAAGAGAGCTTCCAAGTCTTGTCTACGGGTGTTGGCCATGATGAAGAGGGAGCACGAAAAGGGTCGGGTGGTACCACACAAAAAATGGGTTATGGGTGAAGTGTATCACAACGATCAGGGCGACGACTTGAATCCAATGGGGTAAAGCCCAAATAAGGGTGTTGGAAAGGGGTCAGGTCCATGAAAAAAAATTGTTGAAAAATGATAGGTACAACTACAATAAGGGTGAAGAGAGAAATCCAATGGAATAGGTCTCAAATAATGGTGCCAAAAGGATCTAGACCATTTTTTTTTTCACTCTTGTGGAGTTATACTCCGATCTAAAGAATATTGCAGTGATGAAATGCCCAAATGCTTAACAAGAAGAAATGTGTAGTAATTTTGCAACCTGAATGAAGGAGACACAGTTGTGTGGTAATAGATATTGTATGTTCTATTTTTATTTTCGTCCCAAAGGTTAGGGTATTCAAGGGTTCTACAGACAAGGGTTTACCCTGTGCTATAACTCTCTGATATACGTGCGGGGTCCAACAATAGTACTCGGCCCAATATCTCGGGGCACCAACTAAGGAGGCTAGACCGTGCCCTTAGCCATACTACCGAGGTACTAGGGAGTATCTTCCCGAGTGTTGTTCTGGGTGGAACTATAGAAGTCAGGCGACTGATTGGTTTATCTATGGAGGGCTTCAAAAGATCTAGGTCAATCCGTATACATGTGTTGTCTGATGCACTACCACTCGAAGGGGTACCAACAGGGGTTACAAGGGTGGCCAACATATGTGGGCTTAAGTACCACTTGTATTTCTTGTGTGTATGAATCCTCAACCACGGGTTTATGCATGTAACGACAGATATTTATAGCCTAAAGACGCTAGAATACGTCTCTACCCTAAAAAAAAATTAACCCACAATTTTCTGTCGAGGAAGGTGCTCTGATACCACTTGTAATATTCCAGATATAAAATAGTATGTAGAACAGAAATAATTAGCTAGAAATGGCAGATAAACAACAATATAACCAGAAAAACACCACAATAATACCAAAATGATACTAGAATAACACCAAAAGAGCACTTTGATTACTGAGAGCAATGTTCACTTTCCTCTTCGAGGGGTCAACCTCTAGCAGAGCAGAGATCTATTACAATAATATCTAAGACAAAAMTTCTTGTACCCTTGAMTCCTATTTATACTAAATATGTCTATCAAAAGAACAATCTAGAGGAAGATCCTTCTAGAAGTGGAAGCTTCTATTAGGTCTTCTTACATTGGACTTATTCTTCCTTATTGCTAGGCCTTATTAATATTGACCTTTATTACATGGAAACATATTATTCTACCTACGTTAGGGGTTAGGTCCCTAACACTCGTCACTGACAAATCCACTCGGTTCATTAAGAAGATCCATCAAATACTCCAACAGGTTCAGGATATTTTATAGAAGTCCAATGCTAAGTACAAGAAGCACCATGATCAACATTGGGTGCCACACTAGTTTCAAGTGGCAGACAAAGTTTGGTTGCACTTGTAGAAAGAATATATTAGAGGGCCTCATAAGAAGCTTTTTCCACTCCGTTATGGAACTTACACCATCACCAAGGTTGTTGGTGACAATGCTTTCGAGCTCAACCTTCCCCCCTTCCTTGGCTTGCACCCAGTGTTCAATGTTGACCTCCTTTGGCCTTATTTTCCACCATTATTGGACACCTCATAGATAGCATAACAATTGACACAAACAAAGCTCAACCTTGACTGCATAGAAAAGGAATCCATTGATTATATCATGGACATAAAGTTCAAGGTCACTCTCCAATAGAGGATCCAACTTTATCGGGTTGTCAAGGCAGCGCAACTCCCGCACCAAGGCAATTGGCTCACCCGGGGTCAAATTCATCAAAACTTTCCTCATTTCATGGGGGAAATCAATGCAATGGAGACCATGGATTCATAAAGGGGGAGGATTAATCTAGGAGGATCTTGGTGGCCACCCACCTTTTCCAACTGGCTCAAAACAATTTTTCGGAAACTTACTATTTTTAACATTTTTTTGGGTCCCAAACTTCAGGGGATATTTTGAGGGCCCAAATGATGTTTTTATCATGATAGGGAACCTAAATAGTAATCAAAGGCTCTAATTGATCCCCCTAAATGAATCTCCTAGTCAATACATTTCCAACTAGATATTGTATTCCCTAAATGAAGATCATATGCAAACGTTACGACCTCGGGAAGTTGATGTACTAACTTACCCCAATGGGGCCCACATAAATTTCAGCGCTTCATCTCATAGGGTTAGGTTTTTGGATGTCTAGGGTTTTGGAATTCATGTTTATTGTAAAAAGGCCTTCAAAACCTCATTGTACTCATATTCTTTCGAATGAGCGTAGCCGACAAATCTCTTCTTATAGATAAGCTACCACCATTCTAGCAAGCTTATTTTTAGTCTAGATTTTACATTTTTCAGCATATTTATTATTTAATAGAAGTTAATTTTTATTGTATATTTATTATTGTTCATTGTGTCTCTATGTTAATATTATAAATCTGTGGTTTCATTTCGTTCCTCTCATAAATCCAGATCAATAACATACTATCCTTGGGTTTGGATCCATTAAATGAGTCATCTTGGTATTTTCATTATAAAAAAATTGTATAGATTCAGACCATGAAAGTTTTTGGAACCTAAGAATACATAGAAAAGTAATTTTGGTCAAAATTGTACGTTTTGATTCACTATACTTTCAGAGATATAGGCTATGGAAATTAGGGTTTTTTACTAGTCCTAAAATTAGTCTGAAACAAGTCATCTTGGTATTTTAGTTATAACAATTTTTAATGGGATGTTTAAATATAAAACACATTGGGAGAATTAGGATACATATATAAGAATCTATGGTAAAAATTCGAGGTTTTGTTTCACTATACTTTAATATATACAAGCTGTGGAGATCAAGATTTTTGACTAGTTCTAAAACTAATCTCAAACAAGTGTTCTTTGTAAAATTGTTATATCTGAAGTTGGAAAAGTCCAAATTAAGTGCCACTAGTTCCATTGGAAATAATACAAAATATATCATAATATTTTAGGTCCAAATTTTAGAATTATATATGAAACTTTGGACACAAGGAAGGTCGTACATGTTTATTGTCTTGAAAGGGACAAAAAAAAAAAAATGGGAAAGTAACTATAGCTTTCTCTTGGCACATTGGAATTTGGTCAAAGTTGTGGCATTGTAGAGAATATGTTTCAGTCTTCTACATATCAAAATTTTAGACTTAGAGTGGCCTAAATTTTAGAGATACCTTAGGAGAAATGTTGAGCAACAAGATAGTCTACAAACTAGAGTTTTTAAAGCTATGTTAACTTCAAATTAGCTTAACTTTTGATTGGAAGATATATTTTTGGTGATTTAAAATTTGCAATAAGGAGAAAAAAGAGGATTATTGTTATTTTCTCACATGGAAAATTGATCTGCAAGAAATTATAATCTTTCTAAACCTCTATAGAACTCATACATGACACCTAAAAGTGAATACTTGGGGTACTAGGTATCCTTATTGAGGAACCAATTTAATGAAATGGGTGATATTGTGTTGAAAAATGTTGATTTGGCACATTTGTAAGAATTATTTAAAATGAAAATGGATCAAAATATGGAACAACTACGGAATTCCATGGAATTTGTGCTCGTAAATACTTTATATGAGAGGTTACCTAAAGGTGATATTGTTATGCAAGGAAATCGTGTGAATACGGAGAACAAAATTGTTGAACCCTAGTCACATGTGGAGAAGATTTTAACAAATGTTGAGAACAAAAATATCGAGTCCCATAATTATGATTATTCATCACTCCAAGATCTTTGTCATCAGGGATTTAACTTGGCACCAAGGAACTACTTAATTCCCATGATTAATATCAGGAAATTTGATGGAAATGATATGTTGAGCCTCATTTTTGCCACCTCCAATTGCCTTATCTTGTCCCATATCCTAACCAATTTTACCTCATACATATGCACTCTCTGCCTATTTTCCTCAACAGACATGTCATTTATCAATTGTTTTGTACATGAGGTAATATTCATTTAGTCATGATTTATGTGGTTTATTAATGGTTGTAATTGTGTAATTAATTATTATTATGCTCCTAATCACTTTGGCTATTATTAAGCAGCCTCATGATAAGGCATCACTTCATCCGGTACTACTGTTGGTCCGATACTACAACAACCCGCTAATCCGGTACTCCACTTGATCCGGTACTACGCCTGATCTGGTACTCCACTTGATCTGGTACTTCACTTGATCTAGTACTCTGTGTTATTTCGGTATCAGCTCTGCGCCTATTCCGGTACCATCTCTGTGCCTATTTTGGTACCATCTCTGCTCCTATTCCGGTACCACCGTTGCACTGATCTGGTACCCATATTTATGACTGTGCTAGTCTGGTACTAAACCCCTGTCTACAGGATTAACATTTGAACAAGTATTTTCATGGTGATTTCAATAAAATTTGTTGGATAGAAGTATCCTTGGATCGTTTGGAGATCACAATATACTTCATCACTCATGCACTTTGTGTCATGAGGATGAAGTCCATTCCTTGAGATACGACATAATTCACCAATTGTAACATTTTATAAACAGGTGATAATTATCCTCAGACCTTGGTTATAACGGCTAACCTTCTCCAAAAGGGATGTTGTGTAGATGATAAGTAAGTAGTAAGTAGAGAATGATACACATTATCATGTTGAGAATTGAAATGTTGAACTGTTGATTCACTCGATCAATTGAAGGAATAAAAATGTTATTTTGTGAAATGCATGCGTATGAGTAAAATGTTTTAGTCTGTAATTTATTTAGAGTTACCTTGTTAGTTCGACAAGGGCCCACCACCCCAACCAAGGTAAGCCTCCATGTACATGTCTTTGTGTGTTTTAATTCAATTGTGTGAGTGTGAAAACTTAATAGTTGTGTCTTACAGATGATTCTAAGTGCATAAAATTTCTTAGGAACAATACAAATTTATTTGATTTTGGATCAGTGTGAATGGAAAGTTATACATTGAGTAGAGTAGATAATTCCATTTTCATTTTTGCAGTTTGATATTTAGTTAACAAGAGTTGGATAGATGTTTGGGATTGTTAAATAAGTAATTGTTGTCGTTTTGAATTTATGATTGTGTTGTTTTTAGTAGGTACAAGAACAATAAGACTTCATCTCTCACTTTCATGCTCCATGTAATGAATTATTTCAATCATATCGTTTGTCTCCTTTATTGAGGAAGGTTTGATTGGAATTGATTAGGTTATGATTGGTTTCTTTCCAAGAGTAATTAGAGTGAATTGTTAATTTCTATTGAATTGATACATGAAGCAAGGTCTCAGTTCATCTCTTTATTTCATGAGCCTATAATGAACAGACTTGCTATCTGGGCAAGAACCTTTTTAACTGAGTGTTTGCTTTATTTTATAAAGTTTAAAGCTATGTGAGGAATAATGTTTAGATATCTCAAAAACAAAGTATTTTGTTATTGATTGTTTCTTGATTGAGCTATACTCATCAGACATAGATAAACCACCTATTGTCGACAAATATAGTGTAACAACTCTGTTGATTACGAATCCCGGTCGATAATTTATGTTTGGTAATATATTATGCATATAATTGCACCAACATTTTGGATTAGATCATTTTAATGGTTTTGGATTGGTTTTATGGACAACCTAAGGGCGAAGAGAAGACGTAAGATGTGAGGGAAGAGCCCATGCATCCACTTTAGTGGGGTTGCTCCAAAGTTAGGTTGTCCTCTCCCTTTTATGAAAGTGTGATTTTCTTTTAATGCAAGTGTGTTTTTCATTTTTTTATGGAAAAATTGTGTGTTCATGATGGGTTAACTTGTGCGAACTGATAACCTAGTGACAATAGGGTCCCAGTAACACAAAAAGTTCAATTTCAGTGTGTTTTATTTTTGCAAATAGTTTTAATTTCTTAGTTTTAAAATTCAAATCTTTGATGATAAATCATTTTTTGGGTGTTGTAAGAACCCTCGAGTACTAATTTGTGTTGCGAGACAAGGATCATCAACCAGCTAGAGTAATTCAAGGATGATCAAGAGCCTGAAGAATGTTTCTCACATTCTAGCAACGGTTGGGATATCCACCTCTCAAGAAGAGCATATCTTGATAGCGGTCAAGAATTTAGTTGTCTCTCCACAAGAAGATTTAGAATTCCCTTCAGATTCCTATTGTCAATTGGTTGAGGAGACTTAAGAATCATGGATAGAATTCAATGGAGAGAAACCATTGGAACCTGAGATTGAGGAGTTCTTAGCATGTCTCTCAACAAATCAAGTATGTACTCTAAAGACCAATCATCTTGAAGAGCATAATCTGCATAGCATGGGAGAGGAAGACATTCAGTGTGACCTAAACAAAGAAGAGAAACATGAATATAGTGATCCTATTGAAATATGGTTTCAATTAGTTATTAGGTTACACCACTCTTTTATTTTTCATTATTTCTCGATCTCATCATCAAAGAAGTTGTTCTTTCATACTCCAATATGCATTAAAATTT
Organism: Picea sitchensis; assembly: GCA_010110895.2. Classification (NCBI taxonomy): domain Eukaryota; kingdom Viridiplantae; phylum Streptophyta; class Pinopsida; order Pinales; family Pinaceae; genus Picea; species Picea sitchensis. The sequence goes on along the minus strand of SNQJ01S0001946.1, from coordinate 155,461 downwards.
ATCTTTTAAACCCTAGTATGGATATATTTCTAACCTTGTTACACACATGGATTCACTGGAAGTATTCCTATACTTGAAGGACATTTTATTTTGTTCAAATAGAGTAGGATAAGTAAATAAATGTTGCATACAAGTGAAATGCAACCTATCTTTCATACTTTTCATAAATAGGGAATGTCAAAAGTTAACAAAGAAATTGGTTTAAGATCTTTTGTTCGTATAGTAGATTTATTTCTAATAGTTATGATAATTTTGTTTGGAATTTTATGAGAAGGTAATTTTTTCATCCTCCAAATGCACACATAATACTGGAAGGGTTTCAAAAGCGGAGAATGCATCCTTGTCAATGGAAGATAACACTTAAGGGAGTGCTTCATGACCTATTTCTTGAAATTTATTCTTTTTCCTTAAGTTGTTAAAAAATATACATTTGTTCTTTATCCTTACCTATCTATTTTAAGACCACTATTTCACAAGGATGATCAATTAAGTGGTATTTTTAATAGAAACTGAAACTAAATGTTAATTCCAGACTATTTTATTCATAGCTAATAATTCAACTTTTTGACATTTTCCCTGAATTTTCTATTTGTAAGCATGAATAAAAATCTAACTTTAATTAGTTCTATTGGTTTGTTTTTAGAAGATGTTCACAACCCTCTGAGCAACTATTTTTAGCATCTCACATTGTTTTCATGAGTCCATGCAAAACCTCAGGCATGGGGGAGTGGCTGCTGAGACAATAGTAGTTAGGTTTATTTTCTAATTAAAATGGAAGTGGAAACATAAGCAGTGGTTAGTTTGGTTCCAAAAAGAGGAGTTTTATGCATCTCAAAAGGAGGTTTCCCAACTACATTTTATTTTGTGTTACAAAGCATGGAACCCAATAATTTTATGACACTTCCATTGCAATCTCAACATTCCCACATCAGTGTGTTGATTGCAGTTTTTCCAAAATGATACTTCAACAGAACAAATTCATATGTTTCTTCCTGCAGCAACATTAATTGCTAGCATCTTCTACAGCTTGATACTCAGAGTATTCCAACCACAAGGAGAAACCTACAAATTCCATTTTGCAGAATACATCTTTGGATACCTCATCAAATTTTCATTTGGTACTGAAGAAACATTTTTTTGTGGTGGTCTAGTACTAAGCCTGTCGTTTGGTACTAGTGGTGGAATTTTGGTAAAATTGTTCTATACTTGATATTTCCCTTGTTTAAATAAAGCACACTTCAAGGAATGGAGGTACGAGATGGTTATTACATTATTTCCATTAAGGATTATATAAATTATGTGCTAAAATGTTTGGTTATTTTCATGTACAGTTTCCATCTTAAGATATCAATATCACCATCATTATTTCTTTAAGTGCAACTTCCATGTGTATTCCACTCTTGTTTTCTAAGATTACTAATGCATCCATCCTATTATCACTGAATTCCTTTGTGAAGTGGTTTCCATCATGAATGAGCAAAAATCATCTATCCTGTCACTTTGTCTATGCCCCTTGTTACTTATTTTCATTTTTATGTTCTCATACTGCTCTGTTCTGGTACTATCCTGTTCTGGTATTGTTCTGTTTTGGTACTGCAGAATCTTGTTCTGGTACTGTCATGTTCTGGTACTGCAAAATCTTGTTTTGGTATTGTTATGTTCCAGTACTACAGAATAGTGTTCTGGTACTGTCCTATTCTAGTACTATCTGTTCCAATACTGTAGAAACCTGATCCGTTACTTATCTGGTACTAATGCCAAAGTGATATGATATTTGTCATGTTCTTAACATTGTTTTCACTTCAAGTAATTGGAAGTATGAGCTAATATTTTCATGTTCTTTCTATCAAGGATCATTTAAGTCTTATGTTGAATTGTTCTTTACTCTCATGTACATCTTCCTCCTACATTTCTACACTCACCCCTAAATGAATTGTCCTTGCTATCCTTTAAGGAGATATTTTCACATTTATCTCTATATGATAATGGGTGCACCTGTCTTATTACCTCATCATTACGAAAAAGTGATTAATAATTGAAATATCCATTGAAAAGTGGTGGCACCATTATGTCTAATACTAACCTAGTTGATTCAACAAGTTCTTATCCAAGTTTATCTTTACAAGTTTCTCTTGGGAGGTATTGATGAAAATCTCATGTGGTTGACTGCCCTTACAAAACCTCAGTGAAATTTCATGAGAACCCTAATAGGATTAACTAGAGGGACCTCTTAGTCATTATCCGAGATGTTCCATTATACATTGAATAGTTGAGATTTAAGTCTAATGTGGATGATGCTGCCATTGGTATAATTGCAAGCAATTAATTATGTGCATAATAACTCTAAAACACTCTCGTAACACCTATGTTCCTTATACTCTAAAGTTTCCAATGAACAATATGCATCATTCTAAATATTTTGAGTAATATAATAAAAAGGAAGTATTAGGAAGTACAAGTAAACTCGTCGAGGTACTGAAGAGGCCTGTTGGCAGCGAGGCCATTCTTGTATGGTACTAAGGTAAACCCGTCAAGGTACTGAATAGGTATGCTCCCAATGGGGTTATGCCGGGTAAAGGGAGTTGAAAAACATAAAGTGGCACACCTAAAACTGAACAAAAACCTTTGAGTCTCATTCTGAAGCAATCATTATCAAATCAAGCCTAGGATATGGCCTTTATATCTCTCGGATGATGTTCCTAAGAACCTTCAAGTATCCACTTTAAGGTTCTATATTTAAAATAAATAGTTTTGCATGAAAGTGGGACCCTCAGTATATGTAATTCACCTTACATAAGCAAGAAAAACTTCATCTCTAAAAACTTGGATAAGAAACACGTTAATCATCTTGGGATGTATTCTTTTATGTGTTACTCTCTTAAAATGAGATCTAAACTATGCTTATATCACTTTTATTTTAAAGGTAATCTATCCAGGGGGCCTATTATCCAAAGTCATTATGAAAACTCTTGGCCACTATCCTATAATCATATTAGAGTCACATCCAACCCTTTCTCCTAACTATCATCCACAATAGATTGGATAAGACTTAATGCCAAATCACTAACATATCTAATCTATTACTCATGACTCCACTTTTCCATCATAACTATTTTTTCATGGGTAATAAGTGTGAAGCATAGTCCATGAAGTTTATAGTGTATAGAAGGTTACTTAAAAGAGAACTTAAGGAGCTGAAGAAAGGTGGAACTTCATGGAATGCTTGATCGAGTAAGGAGTATCATCAATTTTGAAATTTTGAAGATAATTGTTGTATGAGGACATGCAATGGATAAGGCATGGGGGAAATTTTGAGCCTCATTTTTTTCACCTCCAATTTCCTTATCTTGTCCCACATCCTAACCAATTATTCCTCATACATATGCACTATTTGCCTATTTTCATCAACAGACATGTCATTTAACAATTGTTTTGTAGATGAGGTAATATTCATTTAGTCATGATTTATGTGTTTTTATTAATGGTTATAATTGAATAATTAATGATTATTATGCTCCTAATCACTTTGGTTATTATTAAGAAGCCTCACGACAAGGCATCACTTCATCTTGTACTACCGCTAGTCTGATACTGCAACAACCCATTGATCTGGTACTCCGAATGATCTAGTACTCCACTTGATCTGGTACTCCGCTTGATCCGGTACTTTGCTTGATCCGGTACTCTGCATTATTTTGGTACCAACTCTGCACCTATTTCGATACTAGATCTGCACCTATTTCGGTACCAACTTTGTGCCTATTCTGGTACCAGCTCTGCACCTATTCTGGTACCAGCCCTGTGACTGATCTGGTACCACCACTGCACTGATCTAGTACCCACTGATCCAGTACCCAGATTTATGACTTTGTTAGTCCAGTACTAAACCCTTGTCTACATGATTAATGTTTGAACGAGTATGCTAGTGTTAATTTCAAGAAAATTAATTGGATAGAAGTATCCTTGGATACTTTGGAGATGACGATAGACTTCATCACTCATGCACTTCATGTCATGAGGATGAAGTCCATTCCTTTAGATACTATGTAATTCACCAATGGTAACATTTTATAAGCAGTTGATAATTACCCTTAGACCTTGGTTATAACGATTAACCTTCTTTAAAACGGATTCTATGTAGATGATAAGTAAGTAGTAAGTAGAGAATGATACACATTTTCATGCTAAGAAATGAAATGTTGAACTATTGATTCACTTGATCAACTGAAGAACTACAAATGCTATTTTGTGCAATTCATGCATATGAGTAAAGTGTTTTAGTCTGTAATTTATTCAAAGGTACCTTATTGGTTCGACAAGGACCCACAACCCCAACCAAGCTAAGCCTCCCTGTACATGTATTTGTGTGTTGTAAGTCAATTGTGTGAGTGTGAAAACTTAATAGCTGTGCGTTCCAGATAATTCTAAGTGCATAAACTTTCTTAGGAACAATACAGATTTATTTGAGTTTGGATTAGTGTGAATAGACAATTATACATTGAGCAGAGTAGATAATTCCATTTTCATTTATGTAGATTGATATTTAGTTAAAAAGTGTTGGATACATGTTTGGGATTGTTAAATAAGTAATTGTTATTGTTTTGAATTTATGATTGTGTTGTTCTTAGTAGGTACATGAACAATAAGACTTCATCTCTCACCTTCATGCTCCATGTAATGAAGTGTTTCAATCATATTGGTTGTCTCCTATATTGAGGAAGGTTTGATTGGAATTGATTAGGTTATGATTGGTTTCTTTCCAAGAGTAATTAGAGTGAATTGTTAATTTCTATTCAATTGCTACAAGAAGAAAGGTCTCAGTTCATCTCTTTATTTCATGAGCCTATAATGAACAGACTTGCTATCTGGGCAAGAACATTTTTAACTGAGTGTTTTCTTGAGAGTTTTACTATGAGCTTTATTTTCTAAAGTTTAAAGCTGTGTGAGGAATAGTGTTCAGATATCTCAAAAACATAGTATTTTTTTATTGATTGTTTCTTGATTGAGATATATTCATCAGACATAGATATACCACCTATTGTCGGAACATATAGTGTAACAAATTTGTTGATTACGAATCATGGTCGGTAATTTATGTTTGGTAATATATTATGCATATAATTGCAGCAACATGATCCTATAACATGGATACTCTAGATGGAGAAAATGTTTGATCTACACCAAGTGCTAACTTTACAAAAGGTAACTCTTGTATCCTTGTATGTAGAACTTGATCGATTTTATTTGGTACCAATGGATTTGTGAAGAAAAAAATGATTATATTGTCTCTTGGTCCATTTTTATGGATTAATCGATAGCACATTATCGGGATATTAAGAGTAACACATTCTTTAATCAATTGATAAATATATAACAAAGAGGTCCAATTATAGAGCACATTCAAAAATTCCAAAAGCTCCTCGGGGTAAGAGAATTCCAAAGGATAATTTGTTAGATCTCTTTGTGGGAACTTTAAAGGAGAGAATTCAACATGAGGTGTGTCTCTTCAAACCAAATCCCTAGAGCATTCTTTCAATGTGGCAAGGAAAGTGTAAGTTAAAAATATGGCTACCAGAAGGGTGGCCACTAACAACTATAGAGAGCACCACATTCCCTCTCTTAACCTAATGCAATATACAAGGATTACACCTTAGTAAATGGATGAAATAAGAGAAAAGGTACTATGTTTCAATTGTGATAGCAAGTATATTAAGAGGCATAAATGTGCTAAGAGGAAATTATTCTACATGGATTGTGAAGAGGAAGAATATCAAGAAATGGAACTATTGTAAGATCAATAATTGGAAGAGACTACTCCAACAATATATTTTCATTCATTGGTTGGAATCAATACTCCTGAAACTCTCAATATATAAGGATATATCAAAAATAAAAAGGAAACAATGTTGATTGATTCTAGTAGTACCCATAAATTCATTAATTTCAAATTAGCCAAGACTTTCAATTGATTTATAAATCTGGCACAAGTGTTTCAAGTAATGATTGTAGATGGAAGCACCATAAATTGTTCAGTGAAGTGTCTTAGTATTAATCTCACTATGAGGGATAATTTATCAGATAGTCCAATTATTTCAATCCAAATGGGTGGTGTTGGTTTTGTATTAGAGGTTCAATGGTTACAATCATTGGGAATAGTGGCTCTTAATTTTCAATAAATTGTCTTGATATTTTCCTCATAAAGAAAGAAAATTGAACTCAAAGGTATCCTAGGGAAACCCTCTAAAGTGATAATCTCTAACAGGATGAAAAATTTTATAAACAAGAGACACCATGGTGTAATGGCATAATTGTTCTCGCTATATTTTTAAACATAAGACCCTCTACTCTTATGTATATCCAAAAATATATCGATAATTATTCCAAGGTATTTAGAGGGATGCCTAAGGGTCTTCCACCTGCTTGATATCATGATGATGCTATTCATTGGAAACTAGGAAGTGTACCACCTAACATTAGGCCTCGCAAGTATCCATATGCAAAAAATAGTGAGATTGAGAATATAGTTCAAGAAATGTTAGAGATTGGCATCATTCAACCTAGCCAAAGTGGTTTCTATTCACCAGAGGTGATGGTTTACAAAAAGGAAATTTCATGGTGTACGTGTCCTAATAATAGAGATATCAACAAAATGACCATTAAAGATAAATTTCCTATTCATATCATTGAGAAATTATTAGATGAATTGCAAGGAGCAATTTTAATTACCAAGATGGATCTCCACTCTAGATATCATCAAATCAGAATGAGGAAAGAACACATCCCCAAAAATACCTTTAGAACACATTAAATTCATTATGATGTTTTGGTGATGTCATTTGGACTTACTATTGTACCTTCCACATTTCAAAGATTGATGAATTTTATTTTCAAACCCTTCCTCAAAAACATTGTGTTGGTATTTTTTGATGATATACTAATCTACAACAAATATTGGGAAGAGTATGTACAACATGATGACATGGTCTTGAAACTCTTGTAAGAGAAAAAACTATATACAAATCCTTCCAAGTGTTCCTTTGGGGTTCAAGAAGAAGAATATTTGGGTCATATTGTATATCATGAAGGTGTCAAAGTGGACCCTAACAAAATTAAAGCTATGATGGAATGTCCAACTTCCAAAATATTGAAGAATATTAAAGGATTCTTATGATTGATAAGATATTACCCCAAGTTTGTCAAGAATTATGGTTAAATAGTAACACCTCTAACAACATTACTAAAAAAGGAGGTATTTTCTTGGACTCGGGAAGAAACTAAATATTTTGAAAAACTTAAGGAGGTTATGTGTACAACTCTTTTCTTGGCCATGCTTGACTTCACAAAAAACCTTTATTGTGGAGTGTGATATCTTAGGGAATGACATTGGTACAATTTTAATGCAATAATCAAGGATACTTACCTTTGAAAGTAGCTAGATTAAAGGAAATAACTTACTCAAATGCATTTATGAAAAGAAAATGTTGGCCATATTACATGCAATTAAGAAATGGCTCCCTTACCTAATAGGAAGACACTTCAAGGTAAAACTAGATCATGATAGTTTCAATTACTTCTTAGAAAAAGTATGATCTTCATAAGAGAAACAAACATATGTTACAAATATGTTATATTATATGTAACATCCCCAATTTTAATCCCCGTGGATTATTATGTAATTATACATATGTAATTTGTGTTGGTGAATCATTATGCTTTGGGCCAAATAGCATGTATTGATCAATAAGGATGAGGGCCAGGCTATGTAAATTGTGCATTCAAATTACTAATAAAAATAAATTGCTAGCTTTGATATCTGAGGGATGATAACAATGGGGGGATATGATTCCACAAGAGAGGGGGGATAAATGGGGTTCAAGGGGTTCCACATTCCTAATAATCCAAGTTATTTTATTACCAATGTTTACCTCCTTTGAATTATCAAACCCATCATGAATACATGTAAACTTTTGGTGGGAAAGTTCATCTCACCTATTTATGATAGCATGGGATGACTAAAACCACTTTTTGGGAAATGTGAGAATAAAAAATACATGAGAGAAAATGAAATTTGAGTGGGTATTGATGGCCCTTTTTGCAACCAATTTTTGGGGACCGCAAGAGGAGAGCTAGGTGATGGAAAAAGCACCATCCATGTTTTGTATGAGAGAATCCATGAAAGGGGCTATATTTTGTGCTAAGAACTAGGTTGGCATGCCTAGGAGTGATATTTTTTTGAGAAATCACTCAAAATCCTATGGGTGGGTTGTTGTGAGCACTCCTAATTAAAATTGATAAATATTAGAGTCCCCAACTATAATATTTATTGGCCAACCTTATGTTATATCCCTGCAGGGAAGTGGGATATCCTAAGGGACTATGTGGTAAATAAGGGGATCTCATTCCTTGGGTTGTGTAGGTTGAGGGGAAAGAGAGTCGATGGATTAAAATTGTTGTAGACATTAGCAATGTATATATTGGGCTATTAGTCGATAGTGTAGCCTTCCATGTGAGCCAAACCTCCTGTAACATCCCGCTCTACTGAGCACATTTTTTTTCAACTTATTCTTTGAGAACACTTGTGTGCAAGTGATCTGGTTATGGTACATTGTGATTTCATTTCGATTATGGATTATACATGATGATGATGTTGTGTTGTGACTTATTGTTATTTGATATATATGTATTGACAGATGCTATTGACGAGTTTTCCTCAGTGTGTAGGACACATGACAGATTATTGATGTTGATGGCATCAATGGACTTTCTTGGACTCTGGATTGAGTCGGGGAGTGGATTGTATCTTGTTTGAGTATTTCATTTTACGCACATGTGACATATGATTGATTATAGTATGATTATGTATATAGATCATTGACAATGCTTTTTTCAATGAATGCAAGTTGACGATGCTTTCTAATACAACTCATATAAGTGGTAAAGCGGCCATGCACAAAAATCAGACATTGAGAGAGAGGTGTGGTTGTGTCCCTATCACATCCTACTAGAAATACCGTTGTCACTCGAATGGTAGGTTAATGATTACCTAGTTCGAGAGGTCCACGATGTCATGAGGGAATATCGAGACAGTCGCTCATGAAGATTCCTAATGAACGTTAAATAAGAAGGAGTCATTATTCCTTAGAATCCCTTAGTCTCTCACAAAGTCGACTAAGTGGAGTGTTGGCTCCAAGGGTCGGAAAAACTTCCAAAACTATTCAAAGGAGAGTGTCACCCTTGGAGCACGAAGGTGCGTTCTGAAGGGCACATCGCGAAATTAAAAAAAAAAATGTGTCAATAAATCTAGGTGGCCTAGAAAACATTGAAATGATTAGACCTTGTCGGATTAATTTATTTAATTAAACAGTGAATTGATTAATTATGATTACCTAAATGAGAGGTCCATCGATGTCATGAGGAATACCTGTTATCGTCGCTCATGAAGATTCCTAATGAATGTTAAATAAGAAGGAGTCATTATTCCTTAGGGAACTCTTTAGTCTCTGTACAAAGCTCCACTAAGTGGGAGGTTGGTCTAAGGGTCTAAAACTTCCAAACTAAAGAGTGTCAACTTTGGAGTAACGTAAGGTGCTCGGCGGGCTACACATCGCGAAATTAAAAAAAAAAAAAATGTGTCAATAAATCTAGGGTGGCCTAGAAAAAACATTGAAATGATTAGACCTTGTCGGATTAATTTATTTAATTAAACAGTGAATTGATTAATTATTAATCCCAATAAGATCCTAAGATTAACTCAAAGACTAAGCCTAAGTATAAGTTTTGTTAGGGGACTAAATTAAATATTAAATAAATCAAAAGAATAGAGATAAATCAATTTAAGAGAAATGTGAATAAAAATATAAAGATTGAATAAAATGCACATGTTGGCATGAAATTAATAAATTTGTTTTTTAAAATGAAAGAATTAAAAATATGAGATAATAGGTGTACACATAGAATCGTATCTAGAATCAAGCTACCACTAGTCTAACTAGAAGAAGACTCTTAATCCAACTCTAACTAAAATCTAGTTATGAGACACTCATTAAATGAGAATGTGGGGAATAAAGGGACAACTAAAAAAGAAAATAGGAACACAATGGGGAATGTTAGAGAAATTGGTTTTTTAAATAAAATAAAAATTTGTAATTACTTGTGAAACTTAGGGAGGGTGTGACAAGTGTGTGGGTGAATAATCTTAATTTATTTAATTACAAAGTTAATTAATTGTGCATGTGAACATGTGTCACTGAGGAAAATTCTATAAAAAATAATGGTGTAGAAGGGAAAATTCTCGGTAAGGTTATGGTACCAAAATTATAGTGAACTGTGTTTTACTTGTGAGAGTTTGGATACCAAGCTTGAAGAAAAGTGGAATCTCTTCCTTGTGAGAGAAACTTGGATCTATTGTTTTTGTTTTCTTGTGTGTGGCCCCTTTGCGGCTCAGGAGGCTAAGGGGGAAGAAGAGTACCCCTAGCATTGGTTGGGAGGTACCAGTAAAGTCTCTAGATTGGAAAGAAAGGAAGGACAAGACAAGAGATGTGTGCAAATCGTAAAGTCGAAGATTATCTCCATACGTACTTATTCTTCGGTTTACTGTATTTATTTGTATATACACATCTCTGTAATATCTGAGATTGATTGTAAGATAATTATATATGGAAGTGTATTGAAATTTTGTTGGTATAATGAACTGGTTATAAGTTATATTATAAATTTCAAATCATATTTCCAATGATCCAAGATGTATTCCCTGTTAAATTTTATAAATTGATGATTTTACATTACATAAAAATTGTATTTATATAGTGGTTTGATACTAATAAAATTTGATAAAAATTTATGCTAATACTGCCCAAAGGGAATTAGAATTATGTTGAAGGTTTTGAATCTAGTTGAATAGATTTCACATACTACCCCATGCACACATTCTTTCTTCCTATCATTCTTTGTTTGTGTTATTGTAAAATACAACCCTGGTTCTGCGTTTTGGTTAAAATTATGGTGATTAAATCTCTACATTAGATTTAAGTTTTGATTGATGAATGGCGGCCATTTCCATGCCAAATTCCTATGTCTGGATCTTGCACCACGCAGTTCTCAATTGCTTGGATCTGCTCCAGATCAACAAGTGGGAAGACTTGTTCGCAATCGTTCGGCTCCAGATCAACAAGTGGGAAGACTTGGATCTGCTCCAGATCAACAAGTGGGAAGACTTGTTCTCAATCCAAATCAAGCATATAAAAGGTAAGAGCTTTGAATCGAGGAAGCTTTGTAAAAATACTAGCTAGAGAAATTTGATCTTGGAGATCTCCAGACGCATTCAAAAACCTGCACGCATTCTCGCGCCAACAAATACGTTTAAACCCTAAAAACATAAATTGAATTGCAGCGTCTCTCACTTTCTTTACATATTATTTTCAATGGCCGAATTTGTCAAGGGTTTATGGATTCTCTGTAAAATCATTGCTTCAAATCACTATGTAGCCGCCAGTTCAAATCCTCGGCGATCACCGTACAGATCTAAGGGACATACCTATATTTCTTGAAGGAACTTTTTCTATACCTTTGCAGAATCGAAGCTCTTATTCTCTTCAGATCCAACTCCACAGACAACAGGACATCCTCGAGCACATGTTCGCGCAGATCAGAGTGGCGCGGGTCTTCAGATCCGTGAGGAAAAATATAACGATTAATTATAGATTGAGATTGGAGAATCAATGATAGATATTCTATCATTTCTACTATCAATCATAATACAACAATGTGTTAGTTGAGCTCTCCATAACAAAGTGTTCATTGTTATTGTATTTGATTGTTTAAAAGTACAGTGTAGTAACTTTTATTTTATCCATGAATGGATTATAATCTAAAGTTTGTTTAGTTGGTATGTTTACCATAGAGCAATATATAGTGCCCTTAATATAGAGAATTGATTATTTATTCTATTACTTCAACAAGCCGTGTTAGTTGTGAATGTGAAGTTTAAGTTATGGATGAATGGTTTGATAGATTGTGTAGGTTAAATTGTTAGAATTGTTAAAGTTAGATGAGATATAAAAACAAAAACACTAGTAATTTTACTATCTATTACTTTGGATTACTCATGATTATTACTTTGGATTACTCATGATTAGTCATAAAATTGGAATAGGATGTTGGGTAAGGGATCTAGATATTTATTTGTTCCTCATAACAATCGTCAGTCCTAAGACCTTTAATGGTAAAAATAAATTGGATGGATCCCGAACTTGAGCGTTGATTATGTGTCTTGGAGGTCCTAACCTTGCAGGATAGGTTTGGAGGGTAGTTACTTTTTGTTATCTTTACGTGATATTGTTGATCTTAATTAATTGTGGTGATGTTTTCAGATTCTTGATTGCGGGGTGATGTGATGAGAATTGAATGTGTAAATTTTTATGTATGTCGTTAATACTTATCACTTGTAACATCCCGCTCGGGTGCACTTACAAAACTTATTCTTTGAGGACACTTGCTCACAAGTGATCTGGACTTTTCTGATATTAATACATTTGTGCTTGATTATGATGTGTTCTGATAGACGACAAGATGTTTTACTATTTGATGTAGACAGGTGCTGCTGACTCAGTTTCATTGAGTGTGCAGGGTTTCAGACCTTGAGGATGCAGAGACATCGGTGGAACCCCCTTGGACTCCGAACTGAGTCAGGGAGTGGGCTATTTGGGTTGATTCATTTACGGTGATATTGCTTTGTTTTGATGATATGATATTGATTTTATGATATGTTGTTGACGTTCTGACACGATGGTTG
>SNQJ01S0001946.1:129124-142621 GCA_010110895.2 Picea sitchensis | reverse complement strand
ATATACACATCTCTGTAATATCTGAGATTGATTGTAAGATAATTATATATGGAAGTGTATTGAAATTTTGTTGGTATAATGAACTGGTTATAAGTTATATTATAAATTTCAAATCATATTTCCAATGATCCAAGATGTATTCCTTGTTAAATTTTATAAATTGATGATTTTACATTACATAAAAATTGTATTTATATAGTGGTTTGGTACTAATAAAATTTGATAAAAATTTATGCAAATACTGCCCACAAGGGAATTAGAATTATGTTGAAGGTTTTGAATCTAGTCGAATAGATTTCACATACTACCCCATGCACACATTCTTTCTTCGCATCATTCTTTGTTTGTGTTATTGTAAAATACAACCCTGGTTCTGCGTTTTGGTTAAAATTATGGTGATTAAATCTCTACATTAGATTTAAGTTTTGACTGATGAATGGCGGCCATTTCCATGCCAAATTCCTGTGTCTGGATCTTGCACCACGCAGTTCTCAGTTGCTTGGATCTGCTCCATATCAACAAGTGGGAAGACTTGTTCTCAGTCGTTCGGCTCTGATCCAAATCAAGCATATAAAAGGCAAGAGCTTTGAATCGAGGAAGCTTTGTAAAAATCGAGAAAGTTGATCTTGGAGATCTCCAGACGCATTCAAAAACCCGCACGCATTCTCGCGCCAACAAATACGTTTAAACCCCAAAAACATAAATTGAATTGCAGCATCTCTCACTTTCAATGGCCGAATTCGTCAAGGGTTTATGGATTCTCTGTAAAATCATTGCTTCAAATCACTATGTAGCCGCCAATTCAAATCCTCGGGGATCACCGTACAGATCTAAGGGACATACCATTATTTCTTGAAGGAACTTTTTCTATACCTTTGCAGAATCGAAGCTCTTATTCTCTTCAGATCCAACTCCACAGACAACAGGACATCCTCGAGCACATGTTCGCGCAGATCAGAGTGGCGCGGGTCTTCAGATCCGTGAGGTAAAATATAACTATTAATTATAGATTGAGATTGGAGAATCAATGATAGATATTCTATCATTTCTACTATCAATCATAATACAACAATGTGTTAGTTGAGCTCTCCATAACAAAGTGTTCATTGTTATTGTATTTGATTGTTTAAAAGTACAGTGCAGTAACTTTTATTTTATCCATGAATGGATTATAATCTAAAAATTGTTTAGTTGGTATGTTTACCATAGAGAAAGATATAGTGGCCTTAATATAGAGAATTGGTTATTTATTCTATTACTTCAACAAGCAGTGTTAGTTGTGAGTGTGAAGTTTAAGTTATGGATGAATGGTTTGATAAATTGTGTAGGTTAAATTGTTATAATTGTTAAAGTTAGATGAGATATAAAAACAAAAACACTAGTAATTTTACTACCTATTACTTTGGATTACTCATGATTGTTTAGAACCTGGTGGTATGTTATAATTTGATGAGAAATGTTGTTGATTAGTCATAAAATTGGAATAGGATGTTGGTTAAGGGATCTAGATATCTCCTTGTTCCTCATAACAGTCCTCAGTTGGTCAAAATAAATCGAATGAATCCCGGACTTGAGCGTTGATTATGTGTCTTGGAGGTCCTAACCTTGCAGGATAGGTTGGGCGGGTCACTACTTTTTGTTATCTTTACGTGATATGGTTGATCTTAATTAATTGTGGTGATGTTTTCAAATTCTTGATTGTGGGATGATGTGATGAGAATTGAACGTGTAAAGTTTTATGTATGTCATTAATGCTTATCACTTGTCCTAACATTTGTTTCAAAACAAAAAAAATATATCTCTTTTGTACTCACTTATGTTGTCGTAACGGAGGGGATATTACACCTCCTTGTGGATTCATAGCCTCAGATCAAGGGTGGATTTCTTTTGAGAAAAATGGAATAGCGATCCTACGGTTGGGAGGAACGCCCCTTGTACATAGCTAGTTGGTGATTTATCAAGAGATAAGTGTTTTGTGATATTTATTATGTTTAATTCCAATGTGTATGTACTTTTAGTTATATGTTGAATGTTGTGTATGGGTTAATAATCTACATTCACGAATTTTAGAATTTATTATTAATTACATGGGCATTTTTATCTTCATGCATGCATGCATTTTATTTGGGTTTAATAGATAGGTATGTTACAACTGGTATCATAGAATTGGCTTGCAATATTAAGCCTATAAGGGTCTTCTACAAAAAAACATAGCCTTAATATATGTGTATTTGGGAATAATTTGAGTTCTCCTAGCGAAAGAAATTGGGGTTAAAACCACTCAAATTTCAATTTTTGTGATGGTATTATCTGATACAAAGGCCAATTTGGTAGCTAAGGGGGAAAAATTGGCTAAGAGAGACAATTCTACGGGTTCTGCAATAGTTGTGAACCCAAAATGTGAACAATGGATAAGTAAAAAATCAAGAAATTTAGGTGATACTATGTGTATCTCTAAATATATTTTTTGTGGGTGATACAATGTGTATCCTTGAAGATATACGTTGTATGCAATACAATTTTTATTGTTGGCAATAAAAGATTTGAGACTTAGTCAATTTTTTGAAAAACTCATAGTTTTTTGTATTGCGCAATATAAATAAAGTCAATGATATAGTGATATCATTGAGATAAAAAAAATTGGGCACGATGTATTGCACCAAATATTTTTTTGGTTCGATACATCGTTGAAAACATAAATTTCCAACGTGATACATCAGCCAAATGATAATTTTTTGGCACAATATGATGTTTTCACGGGAAGAAAAAGAAGATGGAGGAATTAAACAATTTTGAGAAAAAGTAATGTATCGTCCAAAAGATAAAATTTTGGCATGATACATCATTCAAAAGATAAATTATCAACATGATAAAGAAGGGAAAAGTTTCCCTTGCCATGCCAAAAGAAAATGAAAGATGGAGAAATAGTGGAGAAAAGATAAATTCTCAGTGCGATAAAGAAGGGAAAACGATTACCTTGTCACGCTAAAAAAAATGAAAGATGGAAAAACACTAGAGAAAACATAAATGATCTGTGCAAAACACCTCCCAAAAGAAGTGCAAAACATCGCTCAAAAGAAAAATTATCGGCACGATAAAAATATCCTCAAGGGTCGATGTATCGCTAAAAAGAAAAATTATTGATGTGATAAATAGATCCTTGAGGGGTGGTGTATCCTCGGAAAGAAAAATTTTGGGTGCAAAACATTTCCCAAGGGAAAATATTTCAAGGGCGATAATATTTTCAAGAAAGCACAATAAATATTTTCAAGGGAAATAAATATTTTCAGGGAGGAATGATACGTTACACGAAAATAAAATTTCCAACTGCTATAAATAAAGGAAAAGATTACCTTTATCAAGACAAATAAAATAAAAGGGCATGATATGCAATGTCACTAAAGGAAAATATTCTCAAGCGACGCATCGTAGAAGAGAAAAAGTGAAGGAAACGAAAAAGAGAAAGAAGAAGAGAGGAGAGAAGAAAAGAAGTAGAAAATTTTAACTCGAAATCAGATGAAATTTAAATCATATATCTACAGTGAGGATGCCTACTAAAGTTCCAGTGAGGACCTCTAGCCAATCCTTCTTAAAGTTTCCAGAAAATCCAAACTAGTACTTTTTTAAGAACATGGGGTGGTTCTCAGTGGAAGGGGCCAAATGAAGATGATTTTTTATAAGGAGTCTGAAAATACTGAATGAAGATACCCAATTGGAATTTTATTCAAATTCCAAAAGGTTTGTAGTGAAGGTTCCAAAACAAGGAAAAATCCACTACTATGGGCCACTTTTTAGGGATTTTTGAGATATTCAGAGGGGGAAAGGGATCCTATATCACAAATACGAATTTTTTTATGTAATAATCATTTTACCCCATCAATATTATAGACAAAATTTCCTTAGATAAGTTTTTCCATTTTTTCTCCATTTGGGAGATAACATTTTTTGGTAAAAATCCTAAGTTTGTTAGAGAGGATGCAAAAAAAACAATGTTGGAAAATTCAAATTGATGTAGAATTTGAATGGAGCACTAGATCCTGAATCATAGAGATGTTGTGTACTCTCAAGAAAGAATACTATCAGTTCCTAATAAAAAATAATAAAAAATTCTACAAGTGGTAGATAATGGCCTTTAAGACAAGTTGCACCAGTGAAAAAGGGGCATAATTGAGTAGAAATGGAAAATTCAGGAAGCCATAACTTTTAGCTCAAAACTTAGATTGAAGAATGAGTATATCCATTGGAAATAAAATATAGAGTACAATAGGACATAGGGTTTAATTTCTCCAAGGAAACATCTAGTAGCTTTATAAATTTAAAGAATAAATGACATTTGGCTCAGCCAACAGTGCAATTGGTGAATATGAAAGTTTTCCAAACTAGTTTTATTTTCGAAAAAACATTTCCAAGTGATAGAGGTACATGTCATATGTGAGTATTGGGTAAGGAAGAGTGTAGATACTTATTATGGTGCCTATGCAAATGTATAGAGGAACATTTGGAGTGCAACATCCTCACAATGAAAAGGGGTTGATCTTTTAATATCAAGGCATTGTTGATGAATGGGGAAACACTGGAGAAGAGAGTGTTGTGTCAAGGTATTATTAACAAGAATATTAGATGTTGTAAATGAATATTTTGTGGGTCTATTGCAAAATATAATTTTAGGATCCAATGGACATAGAAGTAGAGTAGAGCTTGTAAATTTGATCGAGACAATGAAGAGCTATGAAGGTTAGGGATAGTGAAACTTGCTATTATGAATATCCAAGTTGGAATGACATATATAGGAAACATGAAACAATACAGTGGGTGAAGAATAAAATTAATATGCATAGGAAGATAAGGAAGACTCATTTTCCTTGAATATAGAAGTGTATTGATGGTAGAAGAGCTTGCTACAAAAGAAACAAAGTTTTCATGAGGTGAGGTATTAAATAGATACTTTTGTCTAAGAGTATTCAAAGCAAGGAATCCACTTTGTTATCAAAGTATGTAGTAGAAGCAGGATATAGGTGCAAGGAATTAAAGGGATGGAATAAGGAAGGTTAATTCACTTTTAAATTACCAATGGAGGGATACAACATTCCATTAGGATTATATTGGTGTTGAGTGGATAGAACAAGGATTCACAGGAAACTACTCAGTGAAGTGAAGATAAGTATTCAAAAATCGAGCAAATCTAATGCAAAACTAGAGATAATGGAAAGGGATGTCATAATGAGAATGATTAAGTTGGTCATAGTATATCGCAACATCAAGGAGATGGAATGATATAAAGGACATCATTATAATGTGTTATAAGGTTCTAGAAAGATAAATTTGGGACATGAATTCCTAAGTAGAGGTAGTTGCTAATAGGACATAATTGGTTGGAATTACAAGATGGCCAAGTGGAACTTGGATAGAAAAATTTCAAATTTGGGAGAAACAATGCACATATGAGAAAAGTGAGAGCACAGAGGGAAGCAAGGATCTACAAAGATTCAAGGATAGCCACGTATAATACAGAATTCAGAATAAATATTCACTAAGAGGCATACTAGAAGCGATGAAGGATGCATATAGTGAAGATAGAATGCATGTGCACTAGTACACATGTTGAGAATGAATGCTTGGTGCATATAGACATGAATTGGTGCATGTGAGAATGCTTGGACATGCATGTGGCATGCTTATAGACTAAGAATAGTTTGTTTTTATATATGAAACAATGATGTTACAATAACTGAATGTGACTAATAATGGATTATGCATCCAAGAAAAAAATATATATATCATGGTTGAATATGTTGATGATGCTACCACCACATATGTCAACCATCCGTATGAAGGAAAATGGATATGGTAAAAATGTTGATCAATAGGTTGGTGAATGGATCTTGCGAGCTTCTACAAAATACCAGTTGATTAGGTAACATCAAGTAATTTGATAAAATCCATGTAGGTATGAATTTGGTTGCTTATGATGTATAAATGCTCAAGATATTTGTGGGAAGAATTCCCTTGGTAAAAATTCAATATTTGAATTGATATGAAAATATAGAGGGCCTTGAGTATATAAATAGTATTTAATGATTGAATGTAATCATATAGAATTTAATGGAAATTCATGATTGGTTATGAGTTCATAAATAAGGAAGTTCAGGAGATATACTCTTCTTATAGAAAAGGATGCTAGGAGAGATAGCCATGTGTGAGGCCATGATGTGGTTGGAAATGGAAGGGATATAGTGTTATACAAGTTCTCAATTGTCTTCCTATGTATAATCGATGTTTGGAATGAAACCTCTTTGTTGACATTAAAGATAACTAAAGGATTACATTCCTAGCGTTGTGTATGGGTTGAATAGGAAGGTATCCAAATGATTAAACAAGTAATAGGGAATATCCTAGATGATGTGTTGAGGAATTGGATAGAACTTCCAACTCACCATGGTGGAATACATGATATAGATATGTGGTATTCTAGAGTCGATGCAAAGATTCGTCGTGTAGATGTGACCATGAGTATTAGCACATTGGTTTGTTGTTAGAATGTTTGATGGAATTATGTAATGCTGAGAGTGTTGATAATGCATAATGAATGACAGTTTCATTCCATTTTATATGATTAATATATTAAAGTGATTTAATTATTAGTATGATATAATTCTTAGATCACTTCATGGAATATTGTAAATGTTTCGATGAAAGGATGATGTGTATAAATACTGATGATTTGTTTGGCTGAATGAAATTTGAGAAATATTGCAAGTAGAATGGGCTTGTATATGGAAATGGTGTAAGCCCATAAGTAATATTTACACATGTTGTTGCAAGATCCAAAAATTATGAGAGGGAATCTCATGCTTAGGAAATTTGATTTCCTATATGAAACATATTTAGAAATTAATAAGTGGAATTTCTATGATGATATCTCAGGATGACTATATGTGTGTGATATAGATGAGAACGTGGCTATTGAAAATGGAAATATTGGGAAGAATGACACTATTATGATACTAGAATCCTATGATTTCCATAGCTTACAGACTGTTAGTGGATGTCTGGTAGTAATTTGGTGCTCTCCTTGAACTTGAAATCCTTGGAAAGATGGATCACCCGAGGGACTATATAGCAGTGAAGGGGATTATTAAGCTTGGAGGGTGAGTATAGAAAGGAAGAGGCAACTTAAGAATGCATATGGCATGGTAGTTGGAATCATGAGGGTATTTCAAGAAAAGGATAATGAGCTAAATTATTTCATGTGGCAACATTGTGAAATAAAGGAATGACCATAAAAACATGTATTGCGTTATGATTGCAAACTTATTTTTGAATACAAGATTACAATTTGGAGGTGTGAAATTTTGTGGATAAGATAATTGTCGCATGATAATGGATATAACATGCATATTCTCTTGATGTTTTTATATGAATATTTGGAGAATTAAAACATGAATCGAGTACCTAGAAAGGAGAGCACCAGAAAATGGAGCTCAAGAGAAAAGGCATGGAATAATTAAAGTTTGGTGGAATTCTTATAGAACAAAAAAAGAAAAGTGGAAGTTGGAAGATGCAATGTGGGAGGCAAACCTGCAGCTATTTTGAAAATTTGGAGACTTCATTATTACAATGGGAGATCCTGGAGCTACAACTCAAAGACTTCCTATCTGACCTATGTTGGGGCCCTAGAATGGGAGTGGGACATCCCGATCATGGGCTGCAATGTATAAAAGGGGGTACACTTCCTTGGGTTTTGTAGGTTGAGGGGAATAAGAGACTGCTAGTTGGATTTTTTCAAGAGTTAATAAACTATGAAAGTATAGCAATTGGAGTTCCTAGAGCCACAACTCAAAGACTTTATATCCAACCTATGTTGGAGCCCTAGAAGGGGAGTGGGATAGCCCAAGGAATTGCGGTGCAGAGAAGGGGGTACAGTTCCTTGGATTGTAACATTCCTAGTTTTAATCCTCGTGGATTATAATTTAATCGTACATATATGATTCAGTCTGGTGAGATAGTATGATTTTGGTTGGAGATCATGTACTGGTCAATAAGGATGAGGCACAAACTATGTAAATTGTAAATTGAAATTATTAAAAAAATTATTTTTTTGGTTATGATACAATAGAGATGGTAACATTGGGGGGATATGATTCCACAAGAGATGGGGGATAAAGGGGGTCCAAGGGGTTCCACATTCCTAATAATCCAATTCATTTTATTATTAATGTTTACCTCCTTTTAATTATCAAGCCCATCATTGAATACATGTAAGAGGTTGGTGGGAAAGTTCATCTCACCAATTTATGATAGCATGGGTTTATTACAACCACTTTTTGCAAAATTTTAGATTCAAATAATGTATGAGAGAAAAGGAAATTCGAGTGGGTATTGAGGAAAATTTTACAACCAATTTTTGGGGAAAGAAAAAGGAGATCTAGGTGTTGGAAAGAGCACCCGTCATGCTGTGTATCAGAACAACCATGAGAGGGGATGTATTTTGTGCTAAGAACATTCTTGGAAATGATATTTTGTTGAGAAATCACTCGAGAGCCTATGGGTGGGATGCTATGAACACTCTTAATTACAATTGAGAATTCCTAGATTCCCCGACTATGATATTTCCTATCCAACCGTATGCTAAATCCCTGTAGGGAAGTGGGATAGCCTAAGGGAT
Source organism: Picea sitchensis (assembly GCA_010110895.2). Classification (NCBI taxonomy): domain Eukaryota; kingdom Viridiplantae; phylum Streptophyta; class Pinopsida; order Pinales; family Pinaceae; genus Picea; species Picea sitchensis. Next base: position 133,956 of record SNQJ01S0001946.1, on the reverse strand, counting down.
TGTGTGGTAGAGAATGGGATCCCATTCCTTGGTTTATGCAAGTTGAGGGGAAAGACAGATAGTGGATTGGAATTTTTGTATGAGTTATAAATTTGGTTATTGAGCTATGAGAGGATAGTGTGGCCATCCATGAGAGATAAACCTCCTTGTGTATTCATAGCCCTAGATCAGGGGTGTCCTGATTTTGAGAGAAATGGAATAACAAGCCTATGTTCTCATGAACGTCCCTCGAACATAGTCAATTGGTGATCTATCAAGGGATAAGTGTTTTTTGATATTTCTTATGTTTAATTCCAATGTGTATGTGCATTTAGTTATCTGTTGAATGGTGTGTATGGGTTAATGATATGCATTCACAAATTTTATAATTTGCCGTTAATTGCATTGGCGTTTTTATCATGATGCATGAATTAAATTTATTTGGGTTTAGTAGGTAGGTATCTTACGTTGTGACTTTAAAATTATCCACAAAAAGGAAAAAAAACAACGTGGTGGCAGATGCACATTCAATGAAAGAATAAGACACAGAGGGCTTACTGTGTGTTATTTCTATTCTACAATATGAATGGGTGGAAGAAGAAGGGACAAAATGGAAGCAATATAAAACATTATGCAATATCATTCAACAAATACAAGAGGACCCAAGTGCATTTGATAAATTTGTGTGGAAGAATGATTCACTATGGTATCAGGATTTCCTATATTTATGTAAGAATCCCCAACTCAAACAAAATTTCCTTTTATAATTGTAGAATTATCCTACAAGAGGACATTTTAGGTTCCTAAAAACTTACCACAAGATCAATAAGGAATTTTTCTAGGAAGGTATTAAAACTGATGTTCAAAATTTTGTATCTAAATGTTTGGTTTTCCAAAAAAATAAGGGAGAGACAATCGATACCCTAGGTCTCCTATAACCATTAACCAAGTCAACATTGGGAAGAGGTCTTAATGGATTTTATTATAGGGATACCCAAGTCTGAAGGAAAAAATAACACCATTGTAGTGATGGAATGATTCACAAAGTATGCCCATTTTTTCTCTCTTTCTCATATTTTTAAAGTATAGTAACTACAAAATTCATGGAATCCCTAAGATTTGTAAGTGATAGAGATCCAATTTTCACTAGTAATTTTTGGACCGAATTATTATCTTGTTTGGGTACTCAATTGACTCGCATCTTTTCTTACCATCCTCAATCTAGTGGGAAAATTGAGATAGTGAATAAAATTTTAGAAGACTATCTTCATTGCTTTGGTTTTTATAAATAGACATAATGGGTCAAGCGTTTTCCCTTAGCAAATGGTGGTATAACATTCCCATCCATACTTCATAAAAAATGTCCCAATTTATGGAACTTTATGGCTATCATCCTCTATCCATCACATCACCCTTGAGACATAAAGTGAAGGTTCAAGTAGTAGAGGACCACATAGAGCACCAAGAAAAGGTTCTCCAAATATTGAAGGACAACTTGTATATATCCCAAAATAGGATGAAACAAATAGCATATCAACATCAAAATGAAAGGGAATTTAAAGTGGGGAATTGGGAATTTCTAAGGTTACAACTATACAAGAAAAGTCCCTCAAGCAACAAAACAACTTGGACAATATATTATCACCTAAGTACTATGGTCCCTATAAGGTGTTGTAGAGGATTGGAAGTATGGGTTATGAATTGGAGTTACCTCCATCTTCACGTATACATCCAATCTTCCATATTTCTTGCTTAAAAGAAGCTAATTGGTGACAATATCCAAGTTTAGGTTATTTTACTAGTGAGTAATGGAGTAGGGAAATAATACTAGAACCGGAAATAATCCTTGAAACAAGGATCAAACAACTATTAATTTGAACAATTATTGAGTAGCTCATCAAGTGGAAGAACCTACTAGCAGAAGAGGAGACATGTAAAGATGAGTTCTTCATGCAAAAACATCCACAGCTAATCAAGTGTTTAGGGAAGCACTTGTTTGAAGGGGAGGGGCATGTTAAGCCTTGGATATTGAGTTATTACATTTCTATAGTTATATTAATGTTATGATTATTGGTTGGCTAGAACCTTTATTAATTGTAATTATACCCTTTGTCTCCTATATATACCAAGGAGACCTAGTTTTAATGAACATCTCATATTGTACATTTTTTATATTGTAAAATGAGGTTTTCACCTCAAAGAGGCTTCTAATTCATTCTTGTATCTAATTCTCAAGGTGTAGAGTTCTCTTTCTATTTTTATGCTATTTGGTGTTTGTTGCCTAACATTATGTGGGAATGTAAATTTTAAGATGGGCATTATGTTAATAATTTATTTTCTTTAATACATAAAGTTAAGGTATTTTCCTACTCCTAATATATCTTCTAAGACAACCTTAAATGAAATCCTAATTTAATGTTCGTACATAATATTAGAGTAGTTGTTAATAAATCAATATAGAGGATAAAGTTGTTTAAAATTAAAATGATAAATGAGTCATAAATGATATATTTTAAAGTGTATATCTTCTAAGACAACCTTAAATGAAATCCTAATTTAATGTCCGTACATAATATTAGAGTAGTTGTTAATAAATCAATATAGAGGATAAATTTGTTTAAAATTAAAATGATAAATGAGTCGTAAATGATATATTTTAAAGTGTATTAAACATTATTGTATCCAAAACAAACTCAAATTAAATCAAACAATTAAAAAATCTCATAATAATGCTTGAAATTAACAAACAACTATTGGTTGATAGCTATTGCTAATAAATGAGGTTATGGATATATACAACAATAAATTAAATGAAATAGAAAGAAACAAATCATGCTTATAGAGATAAAAACAAAAGGTTGGAAGGTAAATATTATACATAAAGAAATAATTATAGGTATGCCCAAATATGTTTATGTATTGATAAAAGTGTTTCCATACAACCAAATGATGACCTAAGTTTTAGAAATCAGTCCATCCCCTGTAAACAAGAGGTTTCTGAGACCCTGTGCTATTTACAATATTTCAAAGCCAAACAAGATGAATCCCCAGATAGCATGAAGGTGTGTTAGTCCACACTGAAATTGTTTGAAAAGATTTGCATTCATGACAATGTTAGTCTTAAATAAATTTGTAGAAAAAATCATTCATGAAACAAATAACCAGAATTTACCTCTAGGGGGGGGGGATGTAGATCTATATTTATCAAATGAAAGTTACAGCAAATATGATTACCTTGAGATATGTTGGTGTACTCCTATATCCAAGACCCAAGGTCCTTCTCCTTAGACACAAGTTCACCTCTATTGAAGTGGCATAGTCTAGAACCATATCATAGTAAGATAACAAAGATGGCTCTCGCCTAAGACCTAATCACACTAGTACTGATACCCAACACTCAACAACTACAATAAACTATAGACCAATGACTCTTACTCCAATATCATAAGGATCCTTCAACCTAGACTATTTTAATATAGCTTCTTCCCATATCTTTGGCTCCTTCTTATAGATTCTTGAGGAGATAAAAATAGAATTCATGGCACGTGAGTTGAGTGAATACAATTCATGCACAAGTTTCATGCAAAACGATGATATTTTTCCAACTCATTACTCATTGATCTCCTCATAACTTTCCATTTCTTGAAGCTCTAAGAGGTTTTCATGGGTATTGTATCAGAAACCTATGACCAATCGCATATGTTCTATGAGGAACCCATAGTCAACTACTCTTTTACTAGGAATAAGAGAGGGAAAGGATTTTTATGAGAATATTTCCTTGGTTGAAGTGCATTTCATCTTCATAACATCTTGTAACATGTTTGTGTAGCCTATGGTGGAAAATAAAATCATAACACAACTTTGTTCTTACATATTTCATAATGATAGACAATTCTTGATATGTGTGAGGAAAATTATTTGACGGTGGTAAGAGAATATCACCTAACAATCTACAACATTCAAAAAACATTGTTGTAATGAATAGTCATCAATATTTCATCCTTTATACAATTAACACTAAAAACAAAAAGAGAAAAAGCGATATTCATGTATGAAGAATTATATCAAATATCTTAGGATCTATGTGAGACAAGTGTTTGACAAACAGTTCAATACTTTCAAGTTCACCAACAATAAAATTATCGATACAAGATTTTTCCTTGAACCTTCATATAATGGTTTTTATTCCTTATCAACTAGAGGTACATCATGAACATAATCATCAAAGTTATCATCCAATAGAGAAAAGGTGCCATGGATTAATAAATTTATCCCATCATTATCAATTGGATCACTATCATCATTTTTGAACGGCCATAGGATTAGCTTCATGATCTCCATGATTTCCATCAACTTGTTCACCAATATTTATACTAAAATTTGCAACATCCTCGTCCTTAGATTAAATCCTAGGATGCTTTTTCTTTGTAATTACAAACAATAAAAAACTTTTAGTATATATATCAAATATTTAAACAATAAAAATATTTTAGATGGTAATAATGATTAAATGTGTAACGAATAACTTACCAACCGAAAAAAACCATGCCCCCCTTCAAAGTGTCCATAATCCCAACAATGTTTTTTAGCTGGAGACTTCAAAATTCTTCCCATTTGTAATCCCTTGCACTCTTTGCAAGGCAACTAAAATTTAATATCATTGAGTTCCTCCCTTAACCTAACAATAATGCTCAAGATTTCCTCTTTTGATATAATTGGCATTGTTAACTATATTTACAACAATTTCCACTAAAGCATTCTTAGTACAATATAAATATATATTCAAAAAGTTCTTTAAAATTGTTTATCTTAAGAGAATTTTGAATATGTAGATATTGCAAACTTAATTTGTT
>SNQJ01S0001946.1:112653-129084 GCA_010110895.2 Picea sitchensis | reverse complement strand
GGGGGGAATCAATGTTGAAAGTAGATAGAAAAATGTTATTACGGTTGTTGAAAGTATGAAAAAATATATTATAGTCATTCAGAAGATCACATAATTGTCACCTTATATCTCTAGCCTTAAACACAATTTATATAAACATTGGAATTCCAATGAAAGTTGACTATGTCAACTTTAAAAACTATAATTTTTAGTGACCATGTCAAAGGATTGTATTGTTCAAATAATTTTATGGGTATTATCATTGGAATTCCAACACCTTAGGTATGATCCCTTATTATCATCACAATTTCAACATACATCATTGAAAACAAGTAAAAAAACTATATATTCTTCAATAATTTCAAAAACAATCTAACAACATAAACCATTTTTTAAATCAATGTGAGAAAAAATGTCGGAGTCCACACCCAATTGTAGTAGTGCTTGTAGCTCAATTGGACTTTTTCCTTTAAATATTCCAAGGACTCATTGTCTCCTTATACCATTTAGAATATTTCATCCTTGGTATCTCTAGCCTTGCAATAATCTCTATATTTTTCAATGAAGATCTACTTCATCTAATCCCAATTTCTGAGACTTCCATTATAATCTCATGAACCATATCAAGTCTTATTCCTTCAATGTAGAGGGAAAGTGCCTAAGTTTTTTAGCATCTGATATAGAGCCATGCATTCTACAAACAACCTCAAACTCAAAAATCAAGGTATCAAGGTCTTCCATGGTAAGAACATGAAAATGGGGAAGAGAACGATTTATATTCTTCATTCTTGTTTCCTCATCAGTCTCCTAAATTGGAAAATGAAAAACTTTCGGTCGATCCTCCCTTTATTCTACCATAGTGTTTAGAGATATGTATTCCTATCTTTATTCAAATCCTAGCTCTAAAAAAGGATTGAGGAAAATCCCCATGGTAGTGTGCTCTCCTTCTTCGGTCAACTCAATAAATTCTTCAATGATTTGTTGTATGTTTATTGGATTTTATTCAACATGGTGCTTCAATAACTCTTCAAAATTTATTAATGTTGTATTTGGTCACTAGTTCATGATTTAGCTACAACAACAACATGCATTTTATCTCTAGGTCAATGTGTGAAATCTAAATTTGTGTGCTATTTGTTTTCCAAAAAAATTCAAATTGTTCCTAATGCAATTTTGATCAATATCCTAGGCAACAATGCCAAAAAATAGTGGGCCAAAGAATTATAGTGAGATATATTGAATCCCTTAACTTTCATTTAATTATCAACCTAGGTATCATGAAAACTTATGAGGTGTTTTGTGCTACGTATACAAATTACAAAATTTAAATATGAACTACTAATTCTAATGAAAATTGCGACAAAGAAAATGCTCAACATTGATAGCTCATTCTAATTTATTCCTCATACACTTGGGTCCATGATTTTCACTCCTATATATTTTTACAATATGAAAAATACATATGAATGTATAGGGTCAATACCTCTTGGATGGGAAATCAATTAATGAGAAGTTTTCATGAACCAATCAGTCTATGTTGTTGCTATATTAGTCAATCCTTACAACATTATTGATGCAACCCCTCCTACTCTCCTTTGGGCTACGTGACCTCTCGGTCAAGGATCTTCGATTATGTGAACCAAATTGGCTCCCTGAAACCTTGATGGTCTCAATCTGTAATTGAACAAAGGTCCTTTTGGCTTTTGGTGCAGGTTCTATGATACACACGACCCCTTCCTGCGCACTTCCAAAATATCAAATTTTAGGCGCTATCTCCCTTTCCATTAGCCCCTCCTAGCATGTGGCCTTGGGTTATGACCTCACGTAAACACATGATTGCGGGCATGGACAAGAGTGGTTTGGGATCAACCCTTTTTTCTCCCTGCAATTCACCACCAATCGCCACACGTCCTTTTGGCAATACTGTGGTTTCAATTGCGGCCCACTCTCAAATTTTTAAAACTCGAGAACTTTCGGTCCCCACAATTTAGCGTGACTGTTGATCTTGTGATCTTGGGTGAGGCCTCTTGATCAATGGCTCAAATCTACCTCCTCCCCTTCCTTATGTCCAGAGCACATTCTCTCATATATTAATGATCTAGCAACACGTGTCCCTTTCAAATTAATGATTGTGATTTCTTCGCCAATCCGGGCTTCAGAGTTTCCAAATCTCAAACCTTACTTTCTCCACAATGATTTCACTTGGATTTCATGATCTATTAATGTGTGTCTCCCGCAGATCGACTGTTTTGATTCCTTCGGGTCTTCGGACTTGAAAAGTTTTAACTTTTCTCCTCCACTTTCTCTCGGAGCACTTTCTTTGAAATGGTAGATCTTCTACCACGCGTCCTCCTTGAATCAACATCCCTGGCCTTCTTCAGGACTTCAGCCTTCAGAAGTCTCAGCTTCTCCACATTCGGTTTCTCCCAGAGCGTTTTACCCAGAGTCCAATATCTAATGAAATGTGTCCTCTCCGCAGATCGACGTTCCCAACTACTTCGGCTCTTCAGGATTCAGGAGTTTCAATTCCTATGCACTCATTCCTCCCAAAGTGCTTTCACCTGAAGATCACATATTTCAACCACGCATCCCTATGGATCTAGCGGTCCATATCTTCTTTGGTTATTTGGACTTCAGGAGTTTCAAACTCCTACACACTCGAATCCTCTGAAGTGACTTTCCCCGAAGTCTCATATCTTTCAACGCGTGTCTCCTGACAACCAATGGTCTAGATCTATTACAGCCTTTGGCTCTTCAGCGACTTTTCCTCCTCCTCTTCTATGAACTTCCGAAGTGATTTTTCTCTGGAGTTGTATATCTTGCGCCACCTATCCCTCGGGATGATGGATGGTCTCTAATCACTTCGAGACTTTGGAAAGTTCATCCTCCTGTGCACACAAAGGGTTAAGGCCCATGCACTTTACCTTGATCAAATGTCTGTCGGCCCTTGTGCTCAGATCTGACGGGAACTATCACTCCTCCTCCGACGCTTTTGACTTCATCTGACTTAGAAGATTTTGTAAGTGTTCAAAGGCTTCGAACGTTTCTCCTCCTGTGAGTCTGGTATCTTGGATCTTGTCTGCGCTCTTGAAAGACCTATCTCTTCTAAGCTTGGTTCCTTTGAGTATTTTGTTCTCCCATGCACTCCTTCGTTCCTCTATTTTGGGTCTTCAACATTTTAGTCGCTCCTTGACATTGTGCACTCCTTACACTTGGTATAAGTTCATGTTGTTCCTTATGAACTCTTCTAAGTCAATTCAAGACTTTATTGATGCACTCCTTGCGCACAATATGCACACCTTTCATATGAGTTTCAGAAGAGAAACAATTGAAACTTATCCAGTTTTGTCACAAATTCATTTGATCAATTCTAACAACCATACATAAATGAAGTGAACTAAAACACATACAAAATATATCATTCATTCAATCACACATCAAAATGAACATTGTCCAAGGAATTAGAACAATTATGTGTGTTCTATTCATTCATGAAATAATTTACATAGCATTACAGTTCTTCATTGCATCTTTCTTCTGCTCTACTACTCTACTATCTCTGATACTCCTCTATCACTAATCTTTTACAATACAACAACAAATCTATCTAAGGAGTGGCTCCTCGATCCCTTCTCCATCCTGTCTGCAACCTATCCTATCATGTTCTAGTGGTTACCTAATTTGTCCTATTACAATAACTATCAGTTATTACTATATAAGAGATGAGACTCTCTATTTGCAACTCCTTACAATCGTATGAGACTTTACAAACAAGATATATTTAAAAAAATCATTTCCAAAATATTTCAACAACTCATTATATTCCTGAGTTAAATGCTGATTTGAAATTATGTCATGTTGATATGTCATATCCCTGCCTTCATGCTTGCATTTTTTACTTTGGAAGTGATGCTCCTACATCATACTCCTCCGTATAAAATATTCATGGGCTCCTGTCCATGAGCTCTTGCACTATTTTTCCATGCTTCAAAATATCAGGTTCAGTGACCCAACTTGAATCTTCCACTGGATGATCTTTCCACTTCACTAAGTATTCAGGATATGTCTTCCTCCTGGTCTTTTTTCTAGCTCTTTGTTCTATGATTTTCTCCATATGAGGTTTTTATGTTGTGGGCAATTGTTTTTCCCACTGAACTTCTTTCTGATCATTTGATCATTCTACATTATCTCTCCTGTAAGGATACATGTATACAACATTGAATATCGATGATATCCCAACATTGTCTGGCAACCCAATTTCATAAGCATTGGCTAATTTTTTGAGAATCCTGCATGGTCCTATATTCTTCATCTTCAACATGTTATATGTTCCCCTTGGAAACCTTTCTTTTCTCAAATGAGCTAAAAATTCATCTCCTACTTCGAATTGAACTTCTCTCCTCTTCTGATCAACTATGTTCTTGTATTTCAGGTTGTTGTCATGTAGCTTCTCTCTGAATCTGTCATGGAGTTTCTCCATTCATGTTGCAAAATATTTTCCGCCAACACTTCTGAACTCATCTTGGTTCAAATATATCAACTCTTTAATCCCTGTTGGTTGTACACCATACACAATTTCAAATGGACGTTTTCCAGTGCTCTTGTTCACTGAATTGTTAAATGCAAATTATGCTTGTGCCAAAATCTGATCCCATTGATGACCTTGCTCAGTGACTAAACTTCTTAACAAGTTTCCCAGAATCCAATTTACCACTTCAGTCTATCCATATATTTGAGGGTGATATGTTGAACTAAAGGACAATTTTGTCCCCAGCCTCTTCCATAGATTTCTCCAAAAATTCCCTACAAATTTTGTCTATGTCTGAGACTATGCTCCTAGGAAACTGTAACATACTCAGCCACCCATAGGTCGGGGTACGCTACCTTCAAGCCCACCCTGGGACTTATTTCTCTTATCTATACCTTTTTAAAATTTAAGGATGCATAAAAGGAAATACTTTAACAACATGGATAACAATATCCAGCAAGCATGCATAGTCTAAAGATTCAATTAAATGATAATTAAATATATATCGGAAATACATTCATATACATGCAAATAATACCATAACAGAGAGCACTTATCTTTATGAAGGATGACACCAACTGGATGCATACCAAGGATGTTCCACCCAACTGTAGACACTACTGTTCCAAATCTCAACAGCAGCGTCACCCCTGATCCAGGGCTATGAATCCACAAGGACGATTCCAGAGTGTTACTTGGATTCCCAAAACAATCAATACCCAATCTCTCACAGGCTTCCCAGCTCTCACAACAATCCAAGTACCGAGCTCTCTTCTACCTAGCTTGCACCACCCGAGAGAACGAACATCCACCCTTCTCTGTCACACAGTCCCTCAGGTAGTCCTTTTCCTTATTTGGGCTCTAGTGCAACTGGTCCAGAATCTCAATGATGGAACTCTTAGGATTTGCAGTTGTGAGAAACGTCGGATATAGGCCAATGCATCTCATACATCCATGCTTTAAATCATCGTTGGATCACAACAACGACCACTACAGCCAACTATCCAGTGGCTAATCTCCAACAGTTGTGTTCTCTTTTCTCAAGCCAAGATGTGGATGAGGATGGATCAATGAATGGGTGAGTGAGTGCATGAAAGTGCACGAGGGAAATGAATGAACATACAGGAAAATCAACCCCCCCATAAGACCAAAGGCGAGTTTAAGTAATTTCGTGGGGAATCAAAAACCTCCTGGCCTTCCCCAAGAAGCTCACATAACCAATCCCCTCCCTTAGTAAAAAAGGGTAATTAACATAAGAATAAACACTTAGCCCCTCAATCCCCCTCTCTTGTGGAATCATAACCCCCTATAACTCTAGTCCTTGTCTGTCTAGTAGCCAGCCATGTATTTATTATTAATAATGATAAAAAAAATTACATGTCTTGGGCACACTGGCCTTGTAATAATTGTTTGGGCACCCTGGCCTCTCAACATTGTAACAATAAATTTTTAAAAATGGAGGTTCGAAACTCAGGGTGTTACATCCCCTCCCCCTTATCTTGGCACTATCCTCAGTGCATATACAAAATAGAGATCAAAATCTCAAATTTAGTCAAAAATATGTGGGTACTCAGCCCGCATGGCATCTTCATGCTCCCAGGTAGCATCTTCAGGACCGTAGCAGGTCCAATGAACTTTTTCCAACTCTATAACTCGATTCTGGAGCATTTTTACCTTTCTGTCCAATACCCATACTGGATGAAACTGAAAGTCTCCCTCTGTCTCTACCTAAATCAAATTCCAATCAATAACATGGCTAGGGTCATGTACATATTTATTTAGTAAAGATACATGAAATACATTATTTACATTCATGGAAGTAGGCAGTGAAAGCATGTATGCAACTGACCCTATTATGTCCAATATTTCAAATGGACCACACAATCTGGTTGCCATCTTTGTACAACTACCCAATTTCAATGAGCTTTTATTGGGCTTCACTTTCAAAAGTACATGCTCCCCTACTTTAAATTCTCTAGATGTCCTATTCTTGTCAACATAAAATTTATGTCTATCTTGAGTTGCCTTTAAATTTTTCTTGATCTTAACCACCTGGTATTCCATGTCCTTGAGAAACTACAACCCAAGTACCACTCTATCTGTTGGATTGTCCGATATCACTGGAGTATTTCATTTCCTACCATACAAGGCTTCAAATGGGCTCGTTCTCAATGAATCTTGATACCCATTATTATATGCAAACTCAACCAAGTGTAAGTAATCTTCCCACTTATATGGCTTATCCATCACATACATTCTCAACATGTCTTCAATTATTCGATTGACTCTCTTTGTTTTCCCATTTGTCCGGGGATGATACGCGGTGATAAAGTTTATATTTGTGCCAAATCATTTAAAAAATCCCCTCCATAAATTGGAGGTAAACTTCGTATCTCTGTCTGAGACAATTGTCCTAGGTATCCCATGCAACCTAGCAATTTCTTTCATGAAAATTTATGCAATATTTGTCGATGTATGCATTGTCTTCACAGACACAAAATGTGCAGCCTTTGTTAATTTGTCAACCACCACCATGATTGAATCATGTTTCTTATTCATTTTGGGTAATCCTGTGATTAAATCCATGGTGATCACTTCCCATTTCCTCTCTAGGATTGGCAATGGATGCAACAAAACCATTGGGTGCCTATGCTCAACCTTCACCTTCTAACATTCCATACATCGAGCGATGTAATCAACAACATCCTTCTTCATTCCTACCCAAAAGAATTGGCTTCTTAATGTTGTAATTGTTTTCTAGTAACTAGGATGTTCAGCAGAAGGAACATCATGCATTTCCTTCAGTACCAAATTCCTCAGTTCTCCGGAACTAGGAACATAGATTCTATTTTTATGCATGTGTAATCCATCTTCCTTTATCTCATACTCCTTTATTTTATGTTGTACATTTACTCCTTGTAATTTTTCCTCTACCTGTAGGTAATGTTGATCTGTAACAAGACCATCTAAAATTCTTCTCTTCAAGTCTAACCGATGCATACTGACAACAATACCATGCATGAGATGCACTCTTCTACTAAGTGCATCTGAAACTTTACTCTCCTTTCCTTTGATATGCTTGATATCAAAGTCATATTCACTTAAAAATTCCAGCCATCTTGTTTGTCTAGCATTCAAGGTCGGTTGTTCAAAAATATACTTCAGGCCAATGTGGTCTATCCTTAATTCAAATTTCTTCCCCATGAGATAATCCCTCCACATCCTCAAGGCATGAACAATGGAAACAAGTTTCAAGTCATATGTGGCATAGTTCCTCTCATGTTCCTTAAGCTTTCTGGACTCATATCCAATGACATGTCCATTTTGCGTGAGGAATCCCCCAAGTCATTCCTTACATGCATCTGTACATACCACAAAAATTTCATTTGGGTCAACAATCTTTAACATAGGTGCACTAGGAAGTAATTCCTTCAAAATATTAAAATTGTTTTCACACTTGAGTGTCCATTCAAATTTAGTTCCCTTATTTTGAAAAGAAGTGATGGGATGAGCAATCTTAGAGAACCCTACTATGAACCTTCTGTAGTAGCCAACTAATCCCATAAAATATCTGACGTCTAGAACATTTCTGGGTGTTGTCCATCCTCTAATGTCTTCGATCTTCTCCGGATATACTGTTATGCCCTGCTCTGAAATAATGTGTCCCAAGTAATGGATCTGCTTTTGATAAAAATAACACTTACTCAACTTGGAATACAACTGATGTTATCTCAGTACTTGAAACACTAGTATTAAGTGATGTTCATGCTCCTCTTCAGACTTAGAATAGATAAGTATGTCATCCAGGAATACTATGACAAACTTATCCAAATAATTTATGAATATGTTGTTCATTAAGCACATGAATACAATTGGTGCATTGGTCAGTCCAAATGGCACCACTACAAATTCATAATGCCCATACCTGGTCCTAAAGGTTGTCTTATGAATGTATTCTTCCTTGATTCTTACCTGATGGTATCTCGCCCTCAGGTCAACTTTTGAAAATATATTTTCTCCTCTTAGCTGATCAAAGAGGTCATCAATTCGGGGTAGATCATAATTATTCTTTATAGTGTACTTGTTCAACTGTCGAAATTCAATACATAGCCTCAAGGTTCCATCCTTCTTTTTGACAAAAAGTAATGGTGCTCCCAAAGTGAAACACTTGGACCTATGTACCCTTTCTTCAACAATTTCTCCAACTGCATTTGTAATTCTTTTAACGTTTGTGTTCTCATTTTGTAAGGTGTTTTTGACACCAAGGCAGCTCCTGGCACTAAATCAATTGAGAAATCTATCTCCCTTCTTGGTGGAAATCCGAGTATTTCTTGGAATACATCTTCAAATTCCTTTAGTACCGAGAAATATTCAAGGCTTGGACCCTTTGTATTATTTGGCTCTTTCACATGAGCTACATACAATTGACATCCTTTCCTAAAACATATTTTTAGCTGTAAGGTTGAAATCTCTCTTATAGAGATGGGTCTTGGAACTCCTTTCACAGTGCTCTGTTTTCCATTTCCATCAAGACATGTAAATGTCCTGTCATGAAAATCTAGGACAACATGATGCTTGTCCAACCAATCCATTCCAATCAGAATATCATAAGACCCCAATGGTATGATATTTAGATCAATACTAGTATTCACACCATTAAGACTTATGGAACAACTTATGATGATGTCATGGATTCTTCTTTTGGTTCTAATGGCTAACTGAACCAAACTTTCTTTTCCATGTTTACTTTTCTCCAAATGTAATCTATCCACTATCTTAGGATAAATGTAGCAATGACTTTCTCCTGAATCAATCAAAATAGCAACAGGTTGATTTATGATCTTACCTTCCACCTCGATCATATTGGACTGGTACTCTTCTTGTCGATCATTTAAAGTTGCATAGATTATTCCCATATCTTCGATGTTGTAGCCTCTTGGATGTTGTGCACAGTCTTCACTCTATCTTTCCTGTGTGGGCAATCCTTGTACAGGTGATCTTCCTTGCATCCCCAACATTGGATTGGTGGTCTTCCCCTTTTTACCAAGGAATCTTCCTTCTTTAAATCTCCCTTAGCATATTGATCTTGATGATTTTTATTAGGCTCATTCCTATTGAAGGAAGGTTTGAATCCTTTCCTCCTCTGATTGGACTTCGCATTTTTCTTGTCCTTCCAATATTTCTGTAGAGATTCTCTTCCCTGACCTTGCTCATACAGGTATTTATCCTTCCTGATGGCCACAGTTAAGGTCTTGGGTTCATCATACTTGATCGTTTCCTTATAAAAGGATGGTAGTCCAGTTAGAAATATCTGTATTTTCACTTTCTCATTCATTACCAATGAACCTGACATACTTTAACAATCCCAAGAACTTCTTCTCGTACTCTTCCATAGTCATGCTTCCCAACTTAAGTTCAAAGAACTCCTACATTTTCTTGTCACTCCTTCTGGAAGTACTTCTTGAACTGCTTCCAAGTGATCCTACTCTCATTAATGTGATCCACTTTCTTCAGTTGGTCCCACCACATTGTATCTTTCCCATGTAATTGGTAGATGGAAATCTTGGCTTCCAGATTTGATGAATAGTTATGCAACTGAAAATATCTCTTGAGACCAAGAAACCATGCTTTGGTATCATCTTCCCTTTCTCTTTCACCCTCAAAGGAAGGTGTCTTGAGCTTCCTCATCTCTCCTTGAAAACTCTCTACCTCTTGTTTCCTTCTTTGGTGTCTGATAGGAGACACCTCTAGACTGCTTACAGGATCATCTGATGCATAAAAAATTATTTCTGAGTAAGGAGGTGAGTGGTTTCCACGAGATCTGCTAGCACTTCTAAAATAACCAACTCTTCCATGATCATCCCTTCTTTCATGGCACCTTCCTTATTCCTCTTTTCTTGATTTTGATCCCTTATTTGTTTATCTCTGCAACTGATTTAAGCTCTGCAACACTCAAACATTTATATGATTTTTCTCTCATAAATCTCTCGTTGTCTTCTTTGTAGCTCTGCACTTGCATCTTCAGGCTTCTTACCGTTTCTATTAATGTTTCATGTTCTCCTTTTCCCTTGTGTCCATTAGACTATGTCTATGCATTACCAACTCTAGTATTCTAGCCTTCAGCCTCCTTATCATGAATGGAGGCTCCCTCGCCTTCTTTTATTTCCTAAATACGCATCCTGAGTTGATGTGTTTAGACCCCTTAATTCTACAAAATGTGCAAGAGACCATTTTGTTAGAATTATGCATGTGATAAAAAAAATTGCCAAACCATGCTACATGTCTCTTTATTTTTTTTGTTCATGGAGATCATATCCCCATTCTCTAAAAATAACAGTGTCATGTTACCCTTGGCTAACACAGAATCTCATCCTGCATGGGTGCTTCCTTCAAACCACCTTCCCAGGTGACCATGACTAGGAACCATGACTAAATCCTTCCTTATCATCTTTCTGTCTCGAAGAAAACCAACTCGACCCTTAGCCCTTCTTCCCTCATCCCTCAATCTTCATATGACCATGACCATGATCCCGCGCTTAGCTAAAAAGTGCTTGTCCAGAGATTCAGGACTTCAAAACTTTCAGCCAAGACCAGATCAACGGTCCTCGTCCTCTTTCACGATCAACGATTGTGATACACTTTGGGACTACAGTGCTTCGGGAGTCTCAACGTTCCTCGCTTTCCGCCTACCGTAATTATTTTACCTGTAGTTCATGATCCGTCAACGGGTGTCCTCCCATAGATCAGCGACTGTGAATTTCTTTGGCTTTTCGGGCTTCGAAAGTTTCAAACTTTCCTTCTGCACTTTCTCTCAGATTGATTTTACCCAAAGTCAACTATCCTTCGAATTGTGTATTTTGGAATCAAAAGTCGATATGTACTCCAGCCTTTGGGCCTTCAGGATTTTTTGACCCAATGCAACCTGTCACATATTTCCCCTCCGGAGTGCCCAGTCTCTGGACTGCACGATCTGTCACCACATGCTGAAATACTGGAAACGGACACGTGGCTCAATCGGGAGGGTGACACATGTCATGTTCTAACTGACATTTCAAAAATACATATGCTCAAAAATTACTGACATGTGGCACACATTGCATGTTTCCACATCATCCCAGGTGACGTCCGCAAGCCACGTCACTTCAGGAATTCCAAGATCCACATCACCTCTAGGTGACGCCATCGTGCCCCATCACTTCGACTCTTCGGGCTTTGGGATTTCAATATTTTCCATACTATCACACTTCCAATTATCCTAAACTCTGTATTCCTGAACTGGCCAATCTGTCGCCATGTGTCCTCCTGGATTAGATGACTAAGATTCACTTTGGGTATTCACCCGGAGTCCATGGATATGCACCGCGTGTCATCTTTAATCTGATGGTTGAGGCTTACTTTGGGTCTTCAGACTTAAAAAATCTCAAACCTCAAAACTTATCTGGCCCCACTGTCTTTTATACGATGCCCTAGATCTGGTGACGCATGGCTCTCAACAAATCAATGGATGAGATCCTTTCGGGTCTTCGGGTTTTGGAAAACTCAAACTTCAAATTTTATTTTTTTCAAAATGTTTTTATCCGAAGCTCACGATCTACTGACGTGTATTTCCCACGGATCGACAACTACGATTTCTTCGGGTCTTCGTACTTCGGAGAACTCAACTCTCAACCTTCACTTTCCCCCAAAGTGTGTGGATTTCTTCCGCATGTCCTCCTGGATCGGATGGTTGCAATTCACTTCGGATCTCTGGGGTTCGAAAATCTCAATTCTCAACTTCTCCTTGCTCACCTTTTCCCAAAGTGATTTCACCTAGAGCACACGATTGGTTGACGTGTGTCCTCCTACAGACCAATGGTCCATGACTACTTCTTCTCTTTGGATTTTTGTCGCTCGAGTACTAACATATCACATCACTACATGCCTTTCAATTTGCAAGGGCATGCATCAACGGTTTGGTGTAACCCACTTTTCACCCCGAATTCTCCTGATGATGACACATAACCCCTTGGTGAAACTGTGGTTTGGATTTCGAGGCTGCCTTGGGGAATTATTTCCCATGCAACTTGGTTCCCTACAATGCCTCTTGTCCATTGATCTCTCTCTTCAATGGGATCTGACGGTGGTGACCTTAGCCCTTACTTCATTTTCATCAGATGACCCATGTTCACCTGTCCTCCGATCCAACAATCGTGGATCTCTCCTGATCCTACAGTGGTGATCTCGCCCAAATCGAAGAGGGACAGTCATGATCCTTCGAACCCCTTACCACAGGTTTCTGAAGTTATATCTCTTGTGTAGGTTCTGCAACTTCATTCCTCCTGAGCTTTTCAACTCCATGGTCAGAATTCGATCTCGACTCCGAGACTCCGACCCACAGACCTAACCCATACCATCTTGGGGTTTCAACCAGAAGCTCTGATACCAAACTGCAACATACCCAACCACCCACAAGCCGGGTTGTGTTACCTTCAAGCTTGCCCTTGGACTTCTTTCTCTTATATATACCTTTTTAAAATTTAAGGATGCATAAAAGGAAAGACTTTAATGACATGCACAACAATATCCAGCAAGCATGCATAGTTTAAAGATTCAATTAAACGATAATTAAATATATAGTGGAAATACATTCATATACATGAAAATGATACCATAACATAGAGCACTTATCTTTATGAAAGATGACACCAATTGGCTTTAGACCAAGGATGTTCCACCCAACCATAGACACTATTGTTCCAAATATCAATAGCAGCGTCACCCCTGAGCGAGGGCTATGAATCCACAAGGATAGTTCTAGAGTGTTACTTGGCTTCCCAAACCAGTCATAACCCAGGCTCTCATAAGCTTCCCAGCTCTCACATCAATCCAAGTACCCAACTCTCTTCTACCCATCTTGCACCACCCAAGAGAATGGACCTCCACCATTCTCTGCCACGTTGTCCCTCAGGAAGTCCTTCTCCTTATTCGAGCTCCAACGCAATTGGTCCAGAATCTCAATGATGGAACTCTTAGGACTCGTAGTTGTGAGCAATGTTGGACACATGCCAATGTATCTCAGACATGTAGGCCTCAAATCATGGATGGATCACACCAGCGACCACTATAGCCAAATATCTTATGGATAATCTTTAGAAGTTTGGTTCCCTTTTCCCAATCCAAGACGTGAATGAGGATGGATCAATGAATGGGTGAGTGACTACATGAAAGTGCGTGAGGTAAATGAATGAACGTACAAGAAAATCAGTGAACAATCCATCAAGTGAACCCCCCCATCAGACCACAGGCGGGTTTAAGTAATTTTGTGGGGAATAAAGAACCTCCTGGCCTTCCCCAAGAAGCTCCCATAATCAATCCCCTCCCTTAGGAAAAAAGGGTAATTAACATAGGAATAAACACTTAGCCCCTCAATCCCCCTCTCTTGTGGAATCATAGCCCCCTATAACTATATTCCTTGTCCATCTAGTAGCCAACCATGTATTTATTATTAATAATGATAAAAACATTACATGTCTTGGGCACACCGGCCTTTTAATAATTGTTTGGGCACCCTGGCCTCTCAGCATTGTAACAATACATTATTTAAAAATGGGGGTTTGAAACCCAGGGTGTTATGGAAATCCATGTAGTCTCACCACTTCTCTGAAAAACAAATAAGCTATGTTTGTAGCATAGTTTGTTTTCTGGCATGGTATGAAATGTGCCATTTTTTAAAATTTGTCCACCACAACAAATATGGAATCACTTCCTTTTTGGGTTCTAGGCAATCCCAATACAAAATCCATACTGATTGCATCCCATGGTCTTCCTGGAATTGGTAGTGGCTGATACAAACCAGTATTATGTTGTCTTCCTTTTGCATACTGGCAAATTTTGCATTTGGTCACAAACATTTTCACCTTTTCTCTCATGCTCAGCTAATAGTATGAATTTCTCATATGTGCAAATGTCTTATCATGAACAAAATGTCGAGCTAAACCTCCATTATGTTTCTCTTTCAGTAGGTTATCTCTCATTGAGCATCTTGGTATGCATAGTTGGCTCCCTTTGAACAATAATCCATCCTGCATCAAATATTTTTTCCATGGGATTTTGTCTCCCAACAAAGGATTCTTACATGCCTCATAAGCTTCCTTAAAATATGGATCTTCTCGATACATTTCCTTGAGGTGTTCAAACCCTAAGTTCTCCACTTGGAATTCATGTACAAATAAAGTCCTCATGCTCAAAGAATCTGCAACTTTGTTAGCGGTTCCATCAATATGTTTAATAACAAAAGTAAAATTCTGCATAAATTCTACCCATTTAGCATGTCTTTGATTCATCTTTTCTTGCCTAGTAATAAACTTCAAAGCTTGATTATCACTATACAAGACAAATTCTTTAGGAATTAGATAGTGTCTCCACTTCTTCAAAGCTTGAATCACTGTATAAAATTATTTGTCATATGTGGAATACTTCCTCTTGGTGTCATTCAACTTCTCATTGAAATAAGAAACTGGCCTATTATCCTGACTCAATACTACTCCAATAGCTACTCCACTTGCATCACATCTCACTTGAAACGTTTTTCCAAAATATGGTAAGACCATAATTGGTTGTTCTGTGATCTTCTCCTTCAACACTTTGAAACTTTTTTCAACTTCCTTTGTCCAATTAAAATATTTGTGTTTCTTCTTCACAGTGTCTAGCATGGGCGTACATATACCACTAAAATTTATGATAAACTTTCTATAAAAACTTGCTAATCCATGAAAAAATCTTACTTCAAATATTCTTCCTAGAGATTGTCGTTCTTTGATTTCTCTCAACTTTTATGGATCCATCTTCAATTCACTTGAAGAGATCACAAAACCCAAGTATATGTGTTTTGTCTTCATAAAAGAGATTTTCTTCAGATTTATCAACAACTTTTCTTACTACAACCTTCTCATCACTGATGTCAAATGTTCTATGTGTTATCCCTTTGTCTTATTGAATATTAGTATGTCATCTAGATACACTATGATAAATTTACCTATGAAGTCTTCAATACTTCATTCATTAATATCATAAATGTGCTTGGGGTATTTGTTAACCCAAATGGCATGACCATCCATTCAAACAAACCTTCATTTGTCTTGAATGTTGTTTTCCATTCATCTCCCTCTCTCATCCTTATTTGATGATATCCACTCTTCAATTCTATCTTGGAAAAATAGCTTGCTCCACTCAAACAATCCATCAAATAATGCATCATGGGTAAAGGAAATCTATACCTAATGGTGATCTTATTTATGGCTCTGGAATCTGTACACATTCTCCATCCTCCATCCTTCTTTGGACTCAACACAGTTGGTACTGTGCATGGGCTTAGGCTTTCCCTGAATAAACCTTTATCCAACAACTCTTGGACTTGATTTTTGACTTCCTCATTCTCTCTAGGTGTCAACCTATAAGCTGGTTTTTTTGGTAACCTAGCTCCTAGAATAAGGTCAATATGATGGCTTATACTCCTAATGGGTGGAAATGAGTAAGGTAATTCATCCACCACTATGTCAGCAAAGTTTTCTAACATTTCTTGGATTTCTTCAGGTAATTCCTCCACATAAGTATTTGTAAGGATAACTCTTGGCTTCCTCACTATAGCAAACTGCATATCTTGCTCCTTCTTGACTTCATTCAAGAGTTCCTTCCCACTCATGAGAAGTATACTTGAACTAGATTCCTTCTTTTGCTCTCTGCCCTCTATTGGTAACAACTTATGTGTCCTACCATTCTTCTCTAGGGTATAAGTATTCTTCCTCCCATCATGAATAACTTTTTTTTTTCAAACTTCCATGGTCTCCCCAATAAAATATGACATACATCCATAAGAATTACATCACATAATATTTCATCCCTATAACCTCCTATTTTAAATTCAACTTGGCATTGTTGACTTACCA
>SNQJ01S0001946.1:95422-112603 GCA_010110895.2 Picea sitchensis | reverse complement strand
TATAACCTCCTATTTTAAATTCAACTTGGCATTGTTGACTTACCATTACTTGATGTCCTTTATGTAACCATGATACCTTGTATGGGTTTGGATGTGCAGTTGTTTCCAGCTCCAGTTTCTCCACCATCTCTGTGGATACTAGATTTTCAGTGCTCCCACTGTCTACTGTCACCTTGCAAACTCTGTATTTTGTCTTGCAAGTAGTTCTAAACAGACTTGTTCATTGAACTGGTTCCTCTACCTCTTTCTCTGGATTAAGAAGAACTTTCCTCATCATGAGGTTCTTTCTTCCTTATCTTGCTTCTATTTCCACATGCTTATGTGCTTCAGAAATGTGTGCTTCTCCTCCTTCTGTGTCTTTCTTCCCCTCTCGACATTCCCAAGACATGTGCCCTATCTTTCCATAGGCATAACATATAATTTCACCTCCTCTGTATATTCCTCTCCCTCTAGGAAAAGAGCTTCTCCCTCCATGTTCCTTAGAACTTCCACCTTTCTCATGGTGATTATTTTTCTTTCTAGCTTCATGCTTTGGTTTTTGGAACTTCTCTCTATTGGATCCCTTAACTCTGCTTGAATTTCCTCCTCTGTTTCGTTGGCTTTATTTTCTGACCAATTTCTCTTTGGATTTCAAGGCTGCTTGATAAGAATCCTCAACTTTACTAACAAACATCATGTCGATTTCCTCTTGTATATCATATCTCAGTCCATTGATATACATGGTTGTTTTTTCATCCTCATTTTCTTTCTGTCCAGCCTTGATGTTTAGTCTGTAAAATATCTCAGTGTATTCCTTCACTGTTAAGCTTTTCTATCTCAAGTTTTGCAGTCTTCTGAACATATTGATTTGATAGTCCCTTGGGATAAATTTTTCTTTTAGCTTGGATACCATCCTATCCCAGCTTTTAATCTTTTTCTTTCCCTTGCATATGCGATCGGCTTGCAATTCATCCCACCATAGTGCTGCATGACCTTCCAGTCTTGTCACTACATGGTTCACCATATTATCTTCTTCGATATATTCATAATTGAAGTACTTTTCCATAGCACGTACCCAATCCAACAATTCTTCAACTTCTAAATTGCCTTCATACATTAGTACCTCTATTTTTTCTCTGGCTCCTATTCTTGAAATAGCTTTCAATAAGAAGTCTTCTACAACATCCTCAACTACACCTTCTTCGACCTCTATCTCTTCTCTTTCATCTTCACTGGTATCTCCAATGTCTGGTGCTCTCCTCTACGTTGTTTTCATGGCATCCAATATCATTATGAGTCACCTCATTTCTTCTTCCATTTCTGGATTCTCTCTGCATCTTCTGGGTGGCATGATTCCACTACCTCACCTTCAAAATATATCAATAGAATAAACTCTTGATACCAGAAATGATATCAATTATCTCCTTTCTCCTTTGTTTGTTGTCTGTAAACAAACTCAATAGCTTTTATACCACCTGATGCAACCCCCCCTACTCTCCTTTAGGCTATGAGAATTCCCAGTCAAGGATCTTCGATTCTGTGAGCCAAATTGTCTCCCTGAAACCTTGATGCTCTCACTCTATAATTGAACATAGGTCCTTTCAGCTTTTGGTGCAGGTTCTATGATACCCGTGACCCCTTCCTATGTGCTTTCAAAATATCAAATTTCAGGCGTTATCTCCCTTTCCATTATCCTCTCCCAGTGTGTGAACTTGGGCTATGACCTCACGTAAACATGTAATTGCAGGTGTGGCCAAGAGTAGTTGGGTATCAAACTGCTTTTCTCCCCACAATTCACCACTAATCGCCACACGTTCTTTTGGCGATACTATGGTTTTAATTATGTCCCACTCTCAAATTTTTAAAACTCGAGCACTTTCAGTCACTGCATTTGAGCATGACCATTGATCTTGCGATATTGGGTGAGGCCTCTTGATAAACAACTCAGATCTACCTCTTCCCCTTCCTTCTCTTCGAAGCACACTCTCTCATATCTTCACGATGTAGTGACATGTGTCCCTTCAAAATTAATGGCTATGATTTCTTCACCAATCCGGGCTTCAGAGTTTCCAACTCTCAAACCTTACTTTCTCTGTAATTCTTTAACCCAGATTTCATGATCTATTGACGCGTGTCTCCCACAAATCGAAAACTATGATTCCTTCGGGTCTTCGGACTTCAAAACTTTTAACTTTTCTCCTCCACTTTCTCTCGGATCACTTTCTCCAAAATGACAGATCTTCTTCAAGACTTTGGCCTTCAGAATTCTTAGCTTCACCATGTTGTGTTTCTCCTAGAGTGTTTTACTTGGATTCCATGATCTAATGACACGTGTCCTCTCCACAGATCGATGATCCCAACTACTTAAGCTCTTTAGGTTTCGGGAGTTTCAACTGTTGCGCACTCGTTCCTCCCGGAGTACTTTCACCCAAAGATCATGGATTTATACCATGTGTCCCTCTGTATTTGGTGGTCCAGATATTCTTCAGCTATTCAGACTTCGAGAGTTTCAAACTCCTACACACTTGAATCCTCCGAGGTGACTTTCCCAGAAGTCTCAGATCTGTCGACGCGTGCCTCCTGATGACCAATGGTATGGATCTATTTTGGCCTTCGACTCTTCAGCGACTTTGCCTCCTCCTTGTCTATGAACTTCTGAAGTTCTTATGCTCTGGGGTTGTAGATCTTGTGCCACTTGTCCCTCGGGATGATGGACGGTCTCTAATAACTTTGGGACTTCATGACTTTGGCAAGTTTGTCCTCCTCTGTACACAAAGGGTTAAGGCTCATGTACTTTACCTTTATTGAACATTTGTCAACCCTTGTGCTCAGATCTAATGGCTACTATCGCTCCTCCTCCTGAGCTTTCGAATTCCTCCGACTTAGAAGCTTTTGTAAGTGTTCAAAGGCTTCGACTCTTTCTCCTCCTACGAGTCTGATCTCTTGGATCACATCTGCGCTCTTGAAAGTGCTATATCTTATGATCTTGGTTCCTTTGAGGATTTCAATCTCCCACACACTCCTTGCATTCCTGGGATCTTGACAAACTTAGATCAAAGGATTTCTTCGAAATAAATTCTTCCTGCACTCCTTGCGTTCCTTTGTTCTGGGTCTTCGACGTTTTAGTCACTCCTTGATGATGTGCACTCCTTGCACTTGGTCAAAGTTCCCATTGTTCCTTCTGAACTCTTCTAAGTCAATTCAAGACTCTGTCGACAGACTCCTTGCATACCATATGCACACCTTGCATACAAGTTTTAGAAGAGAAACAATTGAAACTTATCCAGTTTTGTCACAAATTCATATGATCAATTCTAGCAACCATACATAAATGAAGCGAACTAAAACACATACAAAATATATCATTCATTCAATCACACATCAAAATTAACATTGTCCAAGGAATCATAACAATTATGTATGTTCTATTCATTTATGAAATAATTTACATAGTATTACAGGTATTCATTGCATCTTTCTTCTACTCTACTACTATGTTATCTCTAATACTCCTCTACCACTACTCTCTTACAATACAACAACAAGTTTATCCCTTCTATGTCATGTTTGCAACCTATCCTATCAGGTTCTAGTTGACACTCTCTATCTACAACTCCTTACACTCGTATAATACTTTACAAAAAAGATATATTTAAAAACATTGTTTCCAAAATATCTCAACAACACATTATGTTCCTAAGTTAAATGTTGATTTGAAATTATGTCATGTTGAGATGTCATATCCCTGCCTTCATGCTTATGTCTTTGACTTTCGAAGCAATGCTCTTGCATCAATTATGTGATTCAAAGGATCCACATCAAGGTACTATACATTGTAATTTAAAGGCTATCAAAGAAATACATGAATCAAAATTTTAGTTGAAAGAAATATAGAGAATGAAAATATCATTGAAAAATAAAGTGAGATGAACTAATATTTTGTTTTCTACAGAAGTTTGTCTACTTGTAAAATAGAAATAAAATACAAGAAATGAAATGATAACATGGGTTCCTAAGGAATTTCCTTGAGTGGGCCTTACTCAAAGAAGTTCTTTTAAACCTTGGACACACATAGAACTTCAATCAACTCTATTTCCTTTATTAAAAAATTCTCATGTAACATGAGGGGAAATTTTTACCTTTTGAATACAATTTGAACTAGCTTGAAAAACAATGATGGAAAATGAAATAACAATCCTAACTTTCCTACTCTATCAGCTATGTCTTTATTTTTACTTGAAAATAGTCCTATCTATCCCATCTAGTCAATTCATTGATTGGTAGGAGTTGTCCCTTAATTTTCTGATTTTCTACATGTTGTCCCAAGACACTGTTTACCTCGTTTTTCAATTCAAATCCTCAAGATCAGAAGGATATTGAATTTTCTAGGGTCTTTATTGTTTCCTCCAAGTGCAAGCAGCCCCAAGGTTATGAGGGGACTATATCCCTTCAATATATCATCCATTCAACTGAGTGGTTTATGGTAATGAATGAATAATATCAAACAATATGTGTATTTAATCCCTCCACCAATACTATACTAGTTTCCTACTTGAAAATCATATTAGCTCAAGGATGAAATTCACACAATAATTATCAAAAACACTTAAGATCAAGTATATATCATATTCAAATTGATATTAAGAAATATTTAATTGATTATATAAGCAAGAGTCAAAATATCTAAAATGGTCATCAAACTAATGTTTTAGGAAGGTCTTATGCCTAAGAGGCAAAATGTAACAAAATTACAAACAAGATGGGCCATGAAAGTGACAAATTGATAACCCATCAACTGCTTACTACCATTCCATTCAATTTTGTCACTGACTATTTGCATCAGTGGCTCATGCATTTATAATCCTTCCCCTAAAGGAGACATGCTTATGAATGTCCATATCCTACACAACACCGTTTTTTAGTTTCCTTTTTTATAGGTCTATTTTGCATACTTGAAACATAGTTGCATGCCTTGTGACACTCATCTTCTCCATTATATTGTGGCATTCCTTTATTCTTTGTTAGTATTTTATAATATTATAAATACAATATATATAGAGAGAGAGAGAGTGAGGGAGGTATAATTAAGGTCTCTACGGTTTATGTATCTATGTGGTAATATTCAGTTTATGTTTCCCTAGAAAAAATCACTTGTTTTGAGTCAGTTCTCTACAACTAGGTTTTATCATTTTCTTAAGAAGTTGTGCCATGATTACAAGTTTTAAATCCTCCAACTGGTTCCTCTTCCAATCCTTATGGAGAATACCTTCAATTAATCTTTCATTGGTGGTTTATATCATGGGTTTATTTTGGCATTAGTTTCTACTCAAGTCACCATTATGTTGTGATAATGTTCAAGGGAAGACTATAACTTGTGTCGTCCATTCTTCAAATATATTTTCATCCTTGTTGGCATTCCCTTTGTCAAGTTGTGGTTATTTTAACATCATATCTAATTTTGTTTCCTCATTCTAGTGTGGAAGGATTCATCATTGCCTTTTCATTAACAAGTCTTCTCTGTTGATTACGACACATTACTCTAGTAGTTAAACTTAGAGTTGGTATCACCCTAGAAATTACTTTCATCATTGGTAAGTTATCTTGCATCAACATATGGCATTAATTATTGGTCCCTTACTAAGTGTTTTCACCCGTGTTTGAAGGAAAAACCTTTATTCACATAGTGGGATTCATGTTGTATTTTTTATTCCATTTTCCTTATTGATGGAATGTCTTGCCTCTAGCAGTGATCTTCATCATTAGATGCTTCTCAGAGGGTCTTCCTAATGTGATACTTTCATCAAGTGCATTAAGAAATCATACTTGGTGGTATGTTATTTCTAGTGATTGTTCAAGACCTAGGATCATATCATGTCCCTAATAATTCCTCATGTTGGTTGATGAGGGATTCCTTAATTCCCTCATTCCAATTGATCTCTTCCTATCAACTCTTAATCATTTTCTCTAATACTGAGACATAGAGATATTTATATTATATTGGGACTTGCAGTCATCAATGGTAGGATCCCTTGCAATTGATAGTGGGTATACCTAAATAGACCCTAATGAACTAATTCTATATATGTTCAACATCGTCACATATATTCACAATTGATAGAATGTACTAGATACCTTGATTCCCATTATCATTAATGGTGGTTCATATTGTATCTACCAGTTTATATGTCCATGACTAATGATAAGGTGGTTTCTCCCATATTTGAATTCAAATCATATATTCAGAATGGTGTATATTCATAAGACCTTGCACTATGGTCAATAACGTTTTCCCCAAAAATTCTATTATTCCTTTTGGAGGGAGTTCAATTACATTGGTTGGTGATTTGGGATAATTTCCACCTATTCGGGATAAACTTGTATATGCATGTGAAGTTATTCCAAAATAATTATGGAAATAATTGAAAAATGTTGTGACCCTTGATATGGTGCTTAAGAAAGATGCACAAACCCATGATCACAAATTTTTTCATCATTTGTTAGTGAATTTTACATATGCAATTCCAACTATACAAGACTAGAAACTAATTATGACTACATATATATTTCTATGGATGTTTCCACAAAAGTGTCATGTGATAATGTCATACATTTGTTTGTAACAAATGGTGATGTACAGAAACATAATAATAATTGTTTGAGATACTAAGATCACACCATTACGACCAATTTTTCTACAAGAGTAAGAAGAAACTATTCTACTAAAATAGATGAGGAAGACTTGGAACTTGAGTTAAATATTATTGTTGGACCTAGGGTGATGTAACAACCCATTTTCTCCAATATGTAAATATATCCTAAATGTCGCCATGAACCATGGTTAATATGTTTAATGGTTGGACCATGATAAATAATCAAATTCATAAAATGCATTTTGATGATAATAGAAAGAAATTATTAGTGGGTGGATAATTTACAAAAATATGATGTCATGAGAGGGAAACAACAAGGAAATTTCCTTGCCAATTTAATATTCAATAAAAACCTAGATTATCATTTTTCCCAAAATTTAGTTAATGAAGGAAGTTGTTAGTTGAAATACCAGCTTCTCACAATTATGAGAAAGAATGGGGGGTGTTGTACCAGAACATCCTTGACTCAAAAGTATGGGTAGAAAAGTACTCATCTAGAGAATTATGACCTGACCAACAAATTTGGGGGATTTGACCCATGAAATATTATTGCGTAAGTCAAGAAAAATGAGGAAAACCAAGGGCAGAAGGAAGAGGAAATACATGATTTGTTATGGGGACAAGATGGAGAAGAGAATGTGGAGAAAAACACATATGGTTTATAGCAAGCAGAGAGAAGTTAAGTTTTCTAGTTTTCTAAGTAACGAATAGCAAGGAAGAATTTCTAAATAAAGCTCATAAACGGGGCTGTGAATATTTGAATGTTATTTGCGCAAGCCAATTTTTGTGACTCTCTTAGTCAAGAGAAAGCCCCCTTGCTTGGTGAAATTAGAAATTTATCTTGCTAATTTATGTTGATGAAGGAGAGCATCCTTCATCTATTTATCTATGTTATTGAGTGAGAGACTTCCCTCTTGGCATCATCTTTTGGATCGGGGGTGGTCTTCTTCAAGGATAGACAAACATAGGTGTGCCTATGGTTGGGTGGAAATAGATTCACCCATTAGCAGTTTCCAATCAATATGAAAGTCTCAGATAGGTACTTTTGTGTTTAATTTTTATAGATGTTAAGTCTAGTAATGTTGCAATCTGTTTCCTGGGCGGTATGAATTCATTATCCTATTAAATGATAGTTTTAAAATTTTATATGTTCAGGAGAGTGTTGCAGCTGAAAAGTATTGTGTTGATGACTTTACCTATTGACTACACTTTCATTAAATTGATATCAAAATGATACAATAAGTTGTTTGGCATACTCCTATAGGGTTTTTTGATGGTGTAGTTGTTGGAGGTTTATGTGGTATTAGTATTTTTCTTAAAATTAGTTCAGATCACTTCTTTAGAGTTCATTTTGTTGGTGGTGAAGGAAACAATATGAAAGCAGAGATCATGGGATTATGGGGTCTCTTACACTTCCCATCTAGTTTCTCCATAAATAAGATGATGGTGGTTGAAGATTCAAAAGTGGTTATTGATTGGATAAATGAAAAAGCAAATCTGAATATGATATATCTAAATTCTTGGAAGGATAAAATTAGGAGATTAAAATATAGTTTTGATGGAATCAAATATATGCATGTGCACAGGAATATAAACTCTGTGTTAAGAACCAAACATCAATATAGCATAGAAAAACCTCAAAAAAAGTACTCAATGCCTTGAAAAAGAGATAATTTCAGATAATAAGCCTCTTCGAGGGGGAAACCTCCTTTTACCCCACTTAAATGTTCAAGTACAAGATGATTCAAAATGAAAATGGGAAGTATTTGGTGTATATAGGAGACTAGGAGGTATAATTACAATAATACAAAAATAGGCCATAAATAAAATAACCCATTACTAATATGTATGGCCCAATTGGGTAAAGGGTAATATTAGGGCTTAACATGCCTCCTTAGGAACATGGTGACATCCTTAGCGGCTTGAGTAACTTCTGGATGCTTCTTTATAAAGACTCATCTTCCCAAAATTGAATCTTCAATTTGTAGTTTCCTCCATTTAAAGAGATGCTCACGAGAAATGGATCTATTCTTTAGTTGGTGAATTCTTGTGTCGATGACTTCGGGGCTCAATATATGATTTTCCTTCCTCGTTAAGTTCTGGAGATATAGTTTGAGCTGGGATCTTGTACCTATAACCTTCTTTAAGCATGAAACATGGAAAAGCTGGGTGTACTCGTGAAGAAGCAAGAAACTCCAATTTGTATGACATAATACCAATCTTTTACAACTACCTTATAAGGTTCTAGTACTTTGGTGATAATTTATTATCCATCTTGCCCAGCTTGCTTGAGGGACTGTTTGTATGGTTGTAGTATTAAAACATTCTCCTACTTCAAAACTTCTTTTCACTATGATGTTGATATACCTGTTGTTTCGTAAGCTTTTTGTGCCATGGTCGAGTTGTCCTTTAGGATTTGGAGAATTTGTTGTTTGATTCTCGATTAGACCTGTGAACCTTAGATTTTTCTTTTAGAATAGAAATTATTGATGGAAGGAGGGTGTATCCATGAGTTCCATAAATGGTGTCATTTTGTTGGAGTATGAAAGGAAATGTTATGCCCACCATTCGCCAAGGGTAGCCATTTGAACCATTGTTTTTTTTTTTTTTTTTTTTTTTTCTTCCCTTTTTTATAGACATTTGTTCACTATCTGGGTTTGTCCATCAGTTGAGGATGATAGGATGGCTGATGAGCCAATTGAGTACCAAACAAGAAAATAATTACGTCCAAAAATGTCTAGTGAAGAGATGGGATCTCTATCACTTACAATGAGCTTTGGGCTGCCATGTAGATTTTTATTTGTCTCCATGAATCTTGTACTAGATTTGAAGAGATGAAAGAGTGCACAAAGGTGTTACTGCATGCCAATTAGATCTATCAACAATCGCCATGATGACTTACTCTTTCCTTCAAACTTTGGTAACCACAGCGTAATGAAATCCCATGGAAACCTCCTCCCCAGCATTGACTTGGGACAATGGTTGTAAAAGACGGGGTCTTAATTGTTTCCACCTTCTTTTGTTGGAAAACTACATTCCTGAAACACTGAACGACTGAACTTTAGGGCCATCCCAAAAAATCCTTCTTGACTCCACTGTTGGGTTTTCAAAATCTAGGTGCCCTCCCCTTCTTTTGGAGAGGTGTGCAATTCAATAGTACCTTTTGTTTGATTTGGGAGTTCTTTGCAAATATAAGCGATCTTTGTACTGGAGTGAATCATTTTCCATGTAAGTAATACCACATTTGCCCCGGAATCTGGCTGCAACCTTTGAATGAGAGTCCACACTTTTAGTCATTTTCCATTCATCCCTTGATTCTATTATCCAATGGGGTTGGATGAGATAGCAGAGAGCCTCAACATCTTCATCCTCTTAGGGGGTACATCATACAGTGCATTTCTTCCCAACACATAGGCGATTTCAAAATCATAACCATCTTGGTTACCCATTTTTGTTGTTCTTCTAAAGATAGTCTTTGTTCCAAGTGTTAAGACTATCATGATCTATTTGACATGAAGTGCCTACATATTAGGTAGAGGCCTTCATTTCTTCAATACATGTATTGCCAACTCATTTCCTTCTCTCATAAATGGGTTTGTGTAGAGTCCTTCCCTTGGGTGAGTTAAAACTTTCTCAAAAGCCGGGGGCCTTCTCACCTAGCATTAGGACAACACCAATTCCATTTCTCGAGCATCACATTTGCCTATAAAGGTTTTGTGAAGTTTGGAGTGGTCAAGGCAGGAGCTTTACACATCACCTCTTTTCAAGTTGTTCAAAATATTTAGTTACCTCTGAGTCCTGAAAATGCATCCTTCTTAGTTAGTGCATTAAAGGTCAGCTTCTATTCTTCCATAGTTCAGAAAACTTGTAAAGTAGTACTTGACAAGAATCTCTAAGATTTTTAATGTTTCAGAGTCGTCAGGTCCATCATGGCCTCAATGGGTGTTAGGGTCTCCATAGAGCACCTTCCTGTAGAGATTACAATACATTGATACTCTACCTCCTTTCCAAAGAAACATTTGGATGGTTTGGCATATAGTTATTTATCCTTTAGTAGTTGTAGCACCTTGTCAGCATGTTGCACATGATCCTCCCAAGACTTTGCTATAGATTAGTATATCATCAAAAATACTACAAATTTTGAAGGAGTTGAAAATAGAATTCATCAAGAATTGAAATGTTGAAGTTGCATTTGTGAGCCAAAGGCATGACCAAAATTTCATTATGGCCTTCATGAGTTGAGAATGTTGTTTTTGGGATATCTTCTTCCTTCATTCGATCTTGATACCACGAATGAGATCAATTTTTAGTAGATTGCTCCATGTAGTTCATCTAACAATTCATCAATGATGGAATGGAGGCTTATGCTTTAATGGTGATCTTGTTGAGCTCTCATAATCTAGACACATACACCATAATCTATCTTTCTTGAATACCAGCCTGCTGGGTCTTGAGTAAGAACTTTGGCTGGTCCTAATAGCTAGGCCTCTAACATTTCTTCAACCATCGCTCAATTTCACTCTTCTAGTAGGGGTATGCAGCCATGGGCTGATGTTGGGAGGAACACTCCCAAGAATTGGAGGTGAATTTCATGATCATGATTTCTAGAGTGGGTGGGAGACCTTTGAGACTATCTTCAAATACTTTAGATGTATCCAATGATCCTTTGGAGATCTCCCAGAGAATAGATAGGCAGATGTTTGGGCATCTGGTAGAGAATAGTTGTGCAATAATGCCCAGTGCCTTTTTAAATAATTTTGTCGTAATGGATTTAGAGCTTTACATATCACCCTTACTAGGCTTCTGTGATACCTCTCAATCAATTTCTTTTCCTTCAATGAAAATTTCATGAAAAGTTCTTGAAAATTAAAAGCCATTGTTCCTATGATTGTAACAATTGGATTCCCTATTTACAACACCACCACACCACCCATAGGTGTAGCAATCATTGGACTATTCATTACACTATTCCCCATAGTAAGATTAGTCTTATTGCATTTTCTGATTGATAGTTCCTCCATTTGCAATCATTATGAAACTCTATTTGGATATACAAAGCAATTGAGATCTTTGGCTATTTATAGTGAATGAAATTATGGTACTTCGAGAATCAGTGGACTATTACCTTTTCTTTTTGATGTATCCCTTGATCTTGAGGGTTTGAGGTGCTAATACACTTGCCAATGCATTACCACGATATATGGTGAAGTCAATACTTCAAAGCGAAATTGCTTCCACGTTTCATCTTGAGATGGTTCTTGTTCTTGTTCTTCTCTTGCAATCTATGTAGGAATGTTCTTCTACACACTTATGTCCCTTACTATACTTGTCACAATTAAAACATAAACCTTTTGCTTTTCTTTCTCAATTGTTGGGGTGTGGCAGGTTGGTGTTTTAGGAGAAAGACATTGTTCTCTCTGCAGTGTGGGATAGATCCTTCCTAAGTAGCCATAGCCATATTTTTACTCAACATTTCTTGCCACCTTAAATGCATTCTCCAATGATTTGGGTTCCCAAAGCTGAACTTCATGCAGATGTTATCCTTTAAGTTCCTATGAATACATGGTCAAGTGCTCATGGAATATCGGTTACGTTTCTATTCAATCTTTGGAAGTTCTCAATGTGCTTTCGATGGTGAACCCTTTGCTTGAGATTTATCAATTGGCTAAAAGAAGTTGTTATACATGTATCCTCATGGTGTGCTATGTTTCTTAGTGAAATTGTCAAGTGGCGTTGTGAGAATGAAAGCCATTGATATAAACTATTAGATTGATTCCTACATCTCTGCAAAACCAATTTGTACCTTTTTGTATGTGGCATTATGGAGATCAAGAATTGCTCCATCTACGAAATATCCATGTGATGGGGTCCTTGCCATCAAACTTCTCATATCGATCTTAGGAACATGGTTGGTCTTCAAACCAAAGTTAAGGTTTCTCCATTCTTGATTCACACCTTCCTTGTGTCCCTCATGGCGTTCATGGGATGCATTTTCACTTTCGGGTGTCTTCTCACGTTACCGAAACTTTTCAATACTTCCATGATCTCCCCTTTAATACATCATCTTAGTATCCAACAGCTTCATGGAATCCATCAACTTAGCTTCATGTGATCCATCTTCTTTTGTAGTTCATTTATGTCCCTAATGCATTTCTTCACCTTCAATAGTCCAATTAGGATTTTATGGAAACTTGTTTGGTGGAGTCCCTTTGGTGGCATGTGTGGCCAAGTATACTTTGGAATCTTACTTGATTTTGGTTACCTTTAGACAATATGTGTATTTATTCTATCTCTCCCAAGTTTAAATCACTACGGGTACATGAAACATTGCACAGGTAGTTCTAGATATTTATTTCTCTGCAATGCCATGAATAGAACCAAAGTGGATGTGCCAAGTGGAACTGATAACTTCCTCACAACTTGTTGATTTTTGGCCTTTTCGGAGATCTCACTTGTAGCATGCACTTCAAAATATAATTGATATCAAATTCTGAGCATCTTCCAAAATACTAAAATACCTGCAATTTATGAAATTTCCTCTGGAGTTAGGGGTCCTAAAACGTTCTGTTTTTTATGAAAGAACCATAGACTCATTTTAGGAGATGATTCGAACCCTATATTATGCAAGTTGTATGTCAAGTATAAGACCTCGGGAGCTGAATTTTCAGACAACGTACCTTGATCAGTCTACTAAATATCTCAAGCCGTTCATACGGTATTGTGAAAAAGTTATGATGATAGAAATTCCAGGTGTCCTTGAGATGTAGCAGTGAAACCCCAAGACATATGACTCAGGATACCATATGTTAAGAACAAACATCAATATAGCATAGAAAAACCTCAAAAAAAGTACTCAGCAGCAGCAGAAAAGAATAATTTTAAGATAATAGAAAGCCTTCTTGAGGGGCAACCTCCTTTACCCACTTAAATGTTCAGAGTACAAAGATGATTCCAGTAAGTATATAGGCATATAGGAGACTGGGGGTATAATTACAACTAATGGCTAAATCCGACATAAATAAGACATTACTAACAATATGGCCCAATTGGGGGTATGATCCAATATGGGGGCTTAACTTACTGAAGAGACTACTTTCCAAAAAAGATCTGGATTGTTCTATTGGATGGATTTTTCTCGAGGAATATATAGAAGGCTCTGTAGTCAGTGCAGATAGATACTTTTTGTTCTAAAGATAGGAGTACACATATGATATTTTAGATCTAGTTGTTAGCCATATTGTGATGATATTAACTTTTCATGTTTTGTATTAGAAAGCATTTTCTAGATTGAAGACAATAGGATCATGGATAGAAAAGGTTATAGACTTTTGTCTAACTGTAAAGAGAACATCATCTTCATTGATCCTTATGTATTTGAAAGGTTCACTTGATTCTTAGTAGAATAGCAGTGAAACTATCTTTTCTACGTGAAAAAAAAAGCGTTGTTTTTATATGTATTTAGCTCAGGAGTGTAACACATCATTTCGGCTTTTATGATGATAAAACTTTTTCCTTCATTATGATGCTTTAGGATTGGATAAGCGGGATCTTTTACAACTCGTACCGATAGGTCTGCGGCTGGAGTTTCATTGGTATTCGGGGTTCGGACTTATGAGGATGTGAAGGCATCGGTGGAACTCCATGGACTCCGGATTGAGTCGAGGGGAGTGGGCTATTGGATTACCGACTACGGTGATATTGCTGTTTTGATGATATCTATTTGATTTATGATATTTTGTTGACATTCTGACACAATGTTTGATGACTCTTGGTGGCGATAGCTTACCCGACTGAACTCACATATGAGTAAAGGTACATGACTTCAAAGAGGATGAGGAGGTGTGAGACCTACATACATCCTACTAGCACTCGTCATTGGCTCGAACTATAGAATTACCGATTACCCTAGTTCGAGAGGATCCCTGTTTGTGAGAAGGCTGCGGCAGTCGGCTGCGATGATTCTAAGAGACACACTGTAATAGGTGGGGTCTTATTCCTAGAGCCATAGTCCTGGATTCACCTAAGCGAATTAACGACTCCAGGGTTATAGTTTCTACCAATCCGTCAAGTCAGCCAGTGGCACCATTGGAGCGATGGTGCATCAGAACGCGTCGGCGCAAAAAGAAATATAGGTCGGCCAGTGGCACCGCGGAGCCACGTGAACATCTGAAGAACTACGTCGGCATAGCGAATCAGCGAGAGTGGCACCCATGCAGACGCGTGGTACATCGAACACGGTCGCATTGATGATGATGATGAACTACACAGGAGGACCCTAAAGACCTTAATGCCTGATAAAAATTCTTAAAAGCGACTCCCCTAATATGAATTGTAAGCCTAGTCAATCTAAACCTAAAATTTTAAAACATCTCCAAGATAAAATTATGATAAGCCCTAAAAAAGAATACAAAAAGAAATAAAATATAGGAAGTGACCCCAAAACCCTCCTATGTTTTAGTTAAGTCTTCTTAAACTAAGGTAGAAGGTTAATGAGGGGATAAGTGTGAACCACGGGGTTTTAAATTTTAAGGGTAAAGAATGAACAAAAATTTTGGGAGTACAATTTAGGCTTTATCGTATTAGAAAGGAACTATTAAAAGCATTTATCATTTGGGTTTAAAAATAAAATAACTAATATGTAATAAAATAACCGTAAAGGAAGATAAAAAATATGAAATGAGGGAAGCTTGTGATAAAGGAAACAAAAATGGAAAGTAGACATGGGAGTAAATGAAGGAATCAACATTTACTGGGTTACTAAGAAATGTGAAACTTCATTTTAGAATGTTATTAAAAGCATGAGGAGGGGATGGGAACCCTAGGGTGATTTTAGAACATTAGGAGGTGAAATGAGTCTTTATTTAAGAATAAAGAAAAGTGAAATTATGGAGAAAATTGGGATAGAGACACTTGGAGGGCGGAGAATGTTTAGAGGTTTGTCATTAAAAATTAATTTAATGGTACAGGAAGTGGTGAACCCTCATTTTTCTATAAAAAAGGAAAAGAGGAAGAGGGGATGGTTGGCGTAGCGTTAAGCTTCCGGATTGTGGCTTGACTGGTTACTTGTGAGGAGTTGGGTTTATCTGGTATTATTGGGTAGTGCTTTCGACCTTGGAAGCCGGCTGAAGCTATCTCATCTGGATCTTGTGGCCCCTTTGCGTGGGGGGCTAGGGGGAAGCGAAGGCTAGTCTCATCTCTGGATCTTGTGTGGCCCCTTTGCGGCTCGGGGGGCTAAGGGGGAAGCAGAGTACCCCTAGCGTTTGGCTAGGAGGTACCGGTGAGCTTTCTGCGGTCGGCGAGCAGGAGCGGGACGGAGCGCGCGGAGGACACTCGGGGAAAGCGAGCAGGCCACGGTACGCATCTTGATTGAATGATAGAATGTGGTAGGATATACGTTTTAATTATGCTTGTGTTGGGTTAGAAAAATATTGAGCTTAATCTGTGTTTAGTTCTTGTCGGTGGACTGGTTTAATATTTTGGCGATAAATTTGTGCACTAAATTAGAATTTTAACTCGGCTAATGAAACCGTTGATTAATGGAAGGAGTAAATTTTGTGTAACTTCGGGTGTTTGATAGACTGTATGAGATGAATGATTAGATCTGTAGGTGCCTTATTGCGAATGCCTTGGGCTTAGAAATTGTGTACTGCATTTTAGGTAATGAAACCATTCAGTTAGGATTTATGTAATGTGGTTTATGCAAGTTAAATTGTTAAAATAGACTGAATGCGTTCCTGTCCAAAATTTACCTGCCTGGTTTTGTCGAATTTATTGTCTAGTATTCTAGAAAGAACGGAAATTATGTCATCGGCCCTGTTTTAGACTTTTCTCTTGGAGCTGGCGATGAATACTTGTTTTTTTCTCAAATGTCTTCCTCGGTTGAACGAAGGGGAAGGCCTACATGGTTGTCGAATGATGGTGGTACATGGCATCTGAATAATCTCGTTGTGAATCGTTAATGGAAACTGTCACGGCCATAGTCGAGATACACCGTGAACTGTAGGTTTCGACCTCATTTTTGTCAAGCATTTGCAACCCTTTTTCTTTTTAAATCCCTTCCCTGAAGAGGTTATATCTGGAGATTGTCCGAGGACATCTCCTAGCTTCCTTCCCTCTGTAACTTTAGCCGAGATAGAACGGACAAGCTTGATTCTGAACTGAGTGAGAACTCGAGCTGTAGCTCATTTTCGCTGCGCGTTGTTCTTCTTTAAAAGTCGTGCTGTCTAAATTTTTCTAAATCGTTGACGCACTGTGCGGTGTTTTCTAGATGGAGCTGGGTTGGTGAATACTAGTATCCTTAGCTCGCTCACTCTGATCCATCAAGCGTTGGCGTTTCCATAGACTGATACGCTGGGGGGGGGTCTGGTCCGCGTGTTAACCCTGAGTTGATTTTGTTCCATGTGTTTTCCTTGGTTTAGCGTGGCCGGCCTGCATGAGCCTTGCCACCTTCACCTGTCGGCTGTTCCGTGGATGGTCCTCTATGATTTAATGGTCGTTTCATTGATTTCCACCTTGGGAACCTATCCCTGATAACCCGAGTGTTCTGTCCACC
>SNQJ01S0001946.1:48818-78855 GCA_010110895.2 Picea sitchensis | reverse complement strand
AAGAAACCTGCCATTGAGGCATGCAGGCTCTAAGGTACTAAATTATTTCTAAGTCTTGTTCCTGGATAATGAGTTGAAGTCGACAGGAAAATCCTCATCATAGGAGGGCCTTAATGTATCCCCCATCAATGACACAAAATATGTAACAGATTTGAAGTAGATCAGGGTATGAAGTGATTCAGAACTGACACAGGGAGGGTCGACATGGTACACAATTTATAATTGCAGATGGTCGACTTGATAGAAGGCTTGTTTAGGTTGGACTTCTCTTGAACATATGAACGACATGACAGTTGTCTTGGAAGCATTGAATCAAGGAGGACCCAACATATGAACTTGTGGATGGTCAAACAAGAGGCAAATGGATTTCCCAACCCAGATACAATTATAAAAGGGGGGTGTCATGTTCAAGAGCGACTATTACTACCACTAACCCAAATACAGAGACATGTTTCTTTCCCAATTTTCCCCCACGATTTTTGGCAAGTACCTCTTTATTTTTACGCAAGCTTGAGGAGGATAACATATGCTTGTATATGTAATCTCATCCTTCAAAAGAGTCCCTCGGAGTATGTTTAACGAACCCTAAGAAAGAGTGGTTCGATCCCATATGGGTCTTTCGATGTTTGTTTAATGAGTCCAAAGAAAGAAAACTCAGGGGTTTTTCAATTTTAGAGAGTCTGAAAAACACTTAAAGAGAACTTCATCAGGTCTTTTTTCGTAAGTTAATATGATGAGACCGAAAAAGAGATAACCTATTGCTCATCATATGTTTTCTTCAAATACTTTTACTAGCGTGAAAAGAATAAGGTCGCTCGACCATCTTTTCATATTTAGGGAGTTTGAAAAGAGATTAAAGGATACTCCATCATTTTCATTTTTCTTATTACCAATGCGAGTTCGAAAAAACAACCAAATACTACTCAATTACATTCTCATGGTTTCACGAGCGTGAGAAAGAATTAAGACTTTGCTCATAGTTTTTCCTGAAACACCCTAAAAGGATATGTACACAAGAAAAATATGCAAAAATAAATTAAAAATGGGTGGACACTTGTTCCAATGTCTTGTCTCTAGACCTTTTAATCTGCAAAAGTCAACACTTTGCCAAGTTGCGAAGACTTTAGGGCATGGATAAAATATAAAAATAATATAATTTTTCAAATAAAAAGTGGTAAAAAACAATAAAATAGGCTCAAAACACCATTTTACCATTTCATTTGAAAATTTACCCAAATAGTGCTCCAAAGCCCTTTTTCTCCCCGAATTTCAATTGTCGATTGCGGAGCGCGTGGCGGATCATTTTGTGAATCGTCTCCGTCAAACAAGTAATCTTCTTCTCCTTCATCTTTTCATGGTTTTAAAATTTGTTTTCATTGGTCAAATTGGTGTGTTGCATCGATTTTGTGGGGCTACCTGCATGTTGAGATCGTCGTAGGTGCCCTATATCGTGAACTATGATGATCTTGAATCGTCGCAGGTGATCCTATAGGCAGGGTGCGATGATGTCGCTCTACGTGAATACGCAGCCCTACGACGATCGCAACCAATAATTTAAAAATATAAACCCAACTAGAAAAAACCTCCAGGAAAGAATTTTTTGTTTCTAATCCTCTTTTATTGGTCCTTGGCAGGCTTTCCTTGGTTAAGATGTTGGAGTGGTGTGAGAGAGAGCATGAAGAATAGGATTGCTTCATCGGGAATGACCCAAGGAAAGTTATGGCTCTAAGGCAATGTGGGTTACTAAAAAATTTTAGGATTTAGGGCATGAGAGCCCAGTTAAGGCTGCTAGAGTATTTG
Organism: Picea sitchensis; assembly: GCA_010110895.2. Lineage (NCBI taxonomy): Eukaryota > Viridiplantae > Streptophyta > Pinopsida > Pinales > Pinaceae > Picea > Picea sitchensis. The sequence continues at coordinate 77,055 of SNQJ01S0001946.1, read as the reverse complement.
GTTCACATGTGGGATGTGAACGAACATGAATTTCGCGTGAGTGTCCACACGCTCACAATAGATATAGAGGACATCTATTTCCTACAGGATTTCCTCACTGTGGTTCATAGTTATCTCTCACAGGCAACAAGGGTGGAGGTGAACCTACAAATTACTACGTTTACCACCATTGTGTGCCAGGTACTAAAAAACACAGTGGCAAGGTAGCCATCAAATATTCCTGGGATATATCATTGCGAACTATCCTTTACACCATTACTCGCATGGCAGGGAGTGCAGCTCCCCATATGACTTTGCAGACCCATTTTTAGTATGCAATAGAGTGCATGGAACCCAGAGTCTTGAAATGGCATGAGGGGGTACTGAAAAGCCTGAAAAAATAACTTACCAAGTGTCGAAATGGTCGGTTGAAATTTTTTGGATATGGGTCCATTTTGGTTTCCTTCTTTCTAAAGAGGGTTATTGTCCTACGTCTGCAGGTGGAGTGGGGTATACCCACTCCAAAGGATCCATGGATGAAGAGGTGGGTGGATCTTATGGCTCGACATGGTGGTGTTCCCATCGTCAAGTATGAAGATGTTTTCTTCCAATGGCTGAGGAATCAACTGCTCATGGTGGAAGAATATGCAAATGACGAGGTAGATTTTCTTGGGGATTTAGATATAGCTCTTCTAGATGGATCTTAGTGGGAGGGAATAGGTGAGAAGGAATTTTTTTTTTATATAATGTTTTTGATTTTTTAATTATATAAAATGTTTTTTGTGTTATTTATCTGATGACTAATCGAGTGCTCTTAACAATGCATATGTGTGGCCTTATCGTCCACGAGGATCATATCCCATATAGAGGCATGGAGAGAGAGGTGTTGTAGTAGTGGTAGTTGTCACATATATCGAGGCTATAGAACAGAACCTGGGGGGACTAACCATGCAAGTCCTTGATGCCATGGTGGATGAGCTTCCTAGGCACTATCAACGCCACACGGTGGGTGTGTCTACATCTATTGGTCAACTACTATGTAGAGTAGCACGGGAAGTCGCTTATTACAGTGAGTAGCTTCCTTGATTCCTTTTGTATATGAAGCCATGAGCTTCCCATTTTTGATATTTTGGTCTTCAGACAAAACACTTTTTTGTAAACTTTTATAGTTATAAATATAAAGTTCCTATCGACTTACTTGTTTTTTGTAAAAAGTTTGATTGGATTTATAAATGTCTCAAATGTATGTCTAACACATAATTAGCTAATGCATCTATTAATGTATTTAGATGTCTAGGAATGTGTTGATATTCAACCTAATCAAAATGTCGTTCCAAGAGGCGAATTTGTAAATATACCCTTAACAAAGTAGGACTTCGGATAGAATAAATGTTACTCAGTTGTAGTAATACTAACTTTGAATCAATTCATACAATCATATGGTGGATTCTAATTGAAATGGCGTTAGTTAACAACTCGATAACTGCATTGTATTTCGCAATATAAACTGATCAAATCATCTGTAGGTGCATATATTACCCAAGCAGCAGATGCTGAGTTTTGAGTAATGAGACTAGCGCCATCAGAGAAGATGATATAGGGTAGCGAAGACACCGACATCTATAAACCAAGCACAATGCAAGGTAATCCGCTGAAAGGCAGAACCAAAAAATGAAAAATCACACAAGAGTATGATACACTAAAAATACATAGCACTCATGCAAAAATGATTTAAGCATAGTACTTCTTCAAGTAAAGCCCATTTATGGGTACACTCAAAGGAATTCCATCATAATCTACCAGCTCATAAGCCCCTTTCTCCAACACTCATTTCACTATATAAGGAACCCGCCACATGGGCTCGAATTTACCGGCCCCTAGTAAATCATGATCTTGTTCATAAAGGAGAACCATATCACCCTCATAAAATACACGCGGTTTGACATGCTTGTCATATTGAACTTTGACATGCTTTTTCTGAGTTTCAATGATTAAGGCAGCATCACGACGGGTTTCACCTAATTGAATCAAATACAAAATATGTTCCTCTTTAGCTGAGGTGTTAGGGAGAAGTTCAATAGTAGTTTCAAACATGGGATTTCACATTCAATCAAAAAAATTGCTTCAATACCATATACTAATTGGAAAGGTGTGAACCCTTTGGAAAAATTAACGGATGTATGATAGGCCCATAATGTTGAGAAGAGCATTGTGTGCCAACTTGACTTGTGAATTCCTACCATCCGTCGAATCATAGTAGTGAGAACTTTGTTGATTGCTTCAACCTAGCCATTGGCCTGTGGATAATAGGGGGTTGAGTTTTCATGTCGAAGACCCAACTTCTCGATAAGTTCATACATCATGAAATTATGAAAATGACTACCATGATCGGTGACGATGGATTGAGGGGCACCAAATCTAGTAATGATATGATTGAATATGACTAACACTGCAGTTTTCTCAGTATTATCAAATGTAGGCATCGCCTCGGCCCATTTAGTGAAATAATACATAGCGACAATGATGTATCCATGCCCCATGATCAAGTGAGGGTTACATGTCATGAAGTCAATGCTCCATTTAGTGAATGAACCAACGGAAACTACAGGTTGAAGAGGAGCAGGGTGAGATCGGATCTTATTATTGTAAGTTTGACAAACATGGAATTTATGGAAGGCAGTAATGCAATCTTTAAATAATGAAGGCCAGAAATAACCATCTCGTAAGATCTTTTGGGTAGTGGCATACCCAGATATATGACTGCCACATGCTCAAGAGTGGAATTCATTCAAATCTTTCTCAGCTTCATCATAGGCAGCATCACGGCGGGTTTCACCTAATTGAATCAAATACAAAATATGTTCCTCTTTAGCTGAGGTGTTAGGGAGAAGTTCAATAGTAGTTTCAAACATGGGATTTCACATTCAATCAAAAAAATTGCCTCAATACCATATACTAATTGGAAAGGTGTGAACCCTTTGGAAAAATTAACGGATGTATGATAGGCCCATAATGTTGAGAAGAGCATTGTGTGCCAACTTGACTTGTGAATTCCTACCATCCGTCGAATCATAGTAGTGAGAACTTTGTTGATTGCTTCAACCTAGCCATTGGCCTGTGGATAATAGGGGGTTGAGTTTTCATGTCGAAGACCCAACTTCTCGATAAGTTCATACATCATGAAATTATGAAAATGACTACCATGATCGGTGACGATGGCTTGAGGGGCACCAAATCTAGTAATGATATGATTGAATATGACTAATACTGCAGTTTTCTCAGTATTATCAAATGTAGGCATCGCCTCGGCCCATTTAGTGAAATAATCCATAGCGACGATGATGTATCCATGCCCCATGATCAAGTGAGGGTTACATGTCATGAAGTCAATGCTCCATTTAGTGAATGAACCAACTGAAACTACAGGTTGAAGAGGAGCAGGGTGAGATCAGATCTTATTATTGTAAGTTTGACAAGCGTGGAATTTATGGAAGGCAGTAATGCAATCTTTAAATAATGAAGGCCAGAAATAACCATCTCGTAAGATGTTTTGGGTAGTGGCATACCCAGATATATGACTGCCACATGCTCAAGAGTGGAATTCATTCAAATCTTTCTCAGCTTCATCATAGGTGAGACATCATCGAAATATGGAATCAATACCACGGAAGTAGAGGGTATCACCAAGGATAATGTATTGACGAGATTGTTACCTAATTTGACGACGATATGTACTATAAATATCAGCCCGGAAAGTTTGGGTCTGAAAATAAATGATAATATATCCTTACCATATGTCGTCAGAACTGATTAGAAAGAGAGATTCATCGGGTAAGGAATCCCCCGCCACATTTTTTTGTTTCAGTAGAGGGAAGGTCACATATCAATTTGGAAAAAAACAAAGACTTCTTTGACTTGGAGCATTCAATCTCCAAATCAAACTCTTGGAGAATAACTATCCATTTAGAGTACTTTCCCCCCAACAATTTTCGAGTAAGGATGTGTTGCATGGGGTTGCAATCGGAAATAATTGTGGTTTTGCGTAATAAGATGTAGTGATGAAAACGTTGAACAACTTGAACAGCTACCAAGGCCAGTTTCTCCACATGTAGGTATTTGGTTTCGGTGGTCGTGAGACTCCGACTCAAATATTATATAACATGTTCATTGTGTGAATAATCCTCTGGGACTAGATCCATAGAAATGGCAGAGTCTGAAGTAGCTAAGTACAGGAAATAATCTAGACTATAATCAGGTGGAAACAGCAGTGGTGTATGGGTTAAGGCAATTTTCAAAGCTTCAAAGGCTTTGTTGGTAGTGTCATCCCATACAAAATCGTAACCTTTCTTAAGAAGACGAGTAAATCCTTTCGTCAATTCATCTTAGTTGGGAATGAATCGACGTAAAAAAAATTCCTTCCCTTGAAAACTTTGGATTTGGCGTAGTGTGGAAGGAGGAGGTAAATTTAGAATAGCCTCAACCTTCAAAGGGTCTACTCTAATCCCATGTATAGATACGATAAAACCAAGAAGTTGTCCGGACTCCACACAAAAAACACATTTGTGTGGATTCAATCGTATGCGATAATAATGAAAGCATAGGAAAATGGCCCGAAGATGTGTCGGTTGATCTTGATGGTGCATAGAATGCATCGATATATCATCTAGACAGGGTTGTACAATGTTCTTAATTTCATGAAAAGTGTAATACATAGCGCACTGAAAATTCGCACTAGAATTTTTTAGACCAAAAGTTAGTTTTCAGTATGTGAAGGTTCCCCAAGGGAAAATAAAAGCAGTCTTATGTTGATTCACAGAAAAAATATTGATTTGATTATAGTCGGAGACACCGTCCCTCAAGGAGAAGATTTCACTCCAGGCACAGTCATCAACAATCTAGTCAACGAAAGGGGTTGGACAATTGTCTTTGGGACAATATTTGTTTATATCCCTATAATCTATGAAAACACAGATCGTGCCTTGTTTCTTGTTAATCAGAACAAGATTGGACACCCAATCGATCAAAGCCCAATATAGACAAATCCATCTTTAAGAAGTTTTTCAACTTCAAGATTAATAGAAGAAGCTTTACATGGATGTACTAGGAAAAGTCTCTATCGAACGATTTTAGCATCCGGGTAAGTCTTAATCTCATGCACAACTATATCAAGACCAATACCAGGCATCTATTTGTAACTCTAGGAAAATCCGTCACAGAATTATTGAAAAAGGGCTTTATAAGTACTGGCCTCATCAGTAGAACATGAGGCATCGATATGAACATTTTCCATGACTCCGGGTTTAATCGATATGTCAAGAGGGATGGTTTAAATGTTACCCAAGTTCCCTTCATACAAAACATCATGTGTGGATTCAGGATTAGAGGAAATAACAACAATGGTGGATGGATTCAAAATCTGTTGATAACTCTCTATGGTATCAATCCCTAGGAAGAGAATAGAACGATGATGCTCATAGTCCCATGGAGTATCTTTCATAGACATGACTGTCATGATCACCTCATCAGTAGGAACAATCACGTAGAATGGATCAGGAGATGTATCACAGAGAGGAGGAGGAGAAGGAGTTGTCGATTGAATAGCTTGATAAGTTGATTTTATTGGACTTAAAGGCATTTGGTTGCCATAACGAAGACAATCATCAGAGCTAGGAACTATCCATGGGTCATAATACCCATGGGTTTCACTAACAGAGTTCGATATCATGTTAATCGAGGTGACAAAAGGAGGAATATTGGGTGGCGGAATAGGAATTTTACCCATTAACATTGAATCTTTTAAAAGACCCATGTTGACATTCTCATAACCAGGAGGTGTTTTCAAACTGAAAGGTATGTTTCTAGTACATGAATTGGAATTAAATAAGACCAGTTGATCAATAGTAATGACCATTCCTTGTTGTGGGAAACGTAACACATAGAAAAGAGTAGAACAACTGTGCACATGGAATCAATCCATCTATGACCAAGTAGAAGGTTGTAATCAAGAGGTGCATCAAAGACCTCAACCTAGACATTAACCACTTTGCCTTCTAACGTAATAGACAACGAAGGAAGAACACCATAAGTTTTGAACCCCATACCATTAAAATATTTAAGAGTATTGTGTGACTCAGTAAGGGCAGGAAAGCCAATAGCTTTCCAACAAGTAACAGACATAACGCAAGTTGAGTCTCCTTTGTCAATAATGGTTCAACAAATATTCTTATTTTCCACAACAACTTGTATCTGAAACATTAATTGAGGAGGCATTGGAATATGATGTTCCAAGTCAAATATTATCAAATTGGTATTGGTAGGATCAATTCCACAAATACCCTTTAATAGCGCCTTCCGTTGAGTAGGACAACTTTGAAGGACCTCAAGAGATGACATCACAAAGGGTGTTTGCACAAGGTCTTCTACAATACTGTAGTTTTGGGCAGCACGTGCGTGAGGATTAAATGAGGAATTTTAAACAATGCCCTTGGGAGGAGGACAAAGAACTGTATCTAGGCCCGGTCATTCGAGATGAAGAGGATAGTTTGGAGGTGAAGTTGGTGGAGGAGGTTGAACCAACGGAGGTGGTGAATCATCAACTTTCTCTTTCGAAGGAGAATAATCTTTGGCTTGAGTTGCGACTACAACTTAGTTCTTCTTGGAGTCATGAGTACACATAAGTACATAAGATGTGGTAGAGGGAGAAGGTTGGTCATGAACGACCAATTGGGCCTGTTGCTAAGAAGGAAACATTTGTGACAAGATATCGGGTGTAGGAGGTGTCCCGATCCCTTGCAGGAACTTAGTGACCTCAGAATGTTGTGGAAACTATTTCGTGTGATGATCCTCACCATAGATAAGGAAAGGATAACGAGGTTTACGCTTGTCTTTGTCATCAATTGGTTGTGTTTTGGGTTTCTCAGATTCTTGATTATTATTTTTTTCATCATTCCTACCCTTCCATTTCTTTTTATTTTGATTTTTATCGATAGGTGTAGATTGAACTGAATTGACTTCAGAGGTTTTACCAGGGGAAGGAGTTGGATTAGGAGTATTTTGTACATTATAAGTAGTATAATTGGGATTAGCATGACTAGCTTGTTTAGACTGAGTCTCAACATGAAATGTTCCAATCACACCATCAACAACGTGAGAAGCTACTGGAGGTGTTGGGGTAGGATTTGTAGATGGACGAGGAGCATCAGGGATTAAGTCATATAGTGTGCATGTTTACGAATAAACGAGATCCATATATTGAGCATGACTAATCACCTACTCTTCAGTGATGATACCACCCATGGAAACATCACGGGATATAGGACCAATGAGAGATTTGGTAAACCACTCTGCCAATAGTCGATCAGGAAGGGGAACTTTGATTAATCATCTTCTCCTCCTCCACTCATGAATATGATCGGAAATATGAGTGGAAGAGGATTTTTTAAATGAACTCAAAATTTCAATTCATGTCTCATATCGAATTGGCAATTGGTAATGCATTAAGAAGGCCATGGATAAGGTATAGAAGTCATTAAAGAACCATCGTGGTAACTCAATATACCATTTGGTTTCCGAACCAGTAAGAGTTCATTGGAAAAGACATAATCTTATATATCATCCATCAATGAGTTATATGAACACCAAATATGGAATGTCATAACGTGATTATTTGGGTATTCTCTTGATCGGTCGTCAAACTTAGGAATGTCTAATGGTAATTTAGCAGGTATGACGAGCCAATAAGGAGAATGAAAAATAGGATCATTCAAAATCCTAGATAGATCCGGTCAATCCAAAGTAGCAAGAAAAGGAAATTGTCTGTTCACTTGAGGAAACAGGTAGTTTTGAGGAGGTACTCTCGTAGGTATACCAATAGGACCATAAGTAGTTTGTATATAGTTAGAAAGTCCTGTCAAATTTGGTGGTGGGAAATTTTGAGTCGAATAGCCAATAGGATTTGGTTGATTAGGTAAGCTTCCTTGGAAAGATGGATTAGACTGGAAATTTTGACCCCAAGTAGGATTCATACAACCTGGATAGGGTTGCCTGAGATCAGGGGGTACAAAAGAATTAACTTGGGGATGTTTCCCCTCAGGTGGTTGTTGATTACCTTGGAAAGGAACATTCCAAGGTTGAGATTGTAACGTAGGTATATTTTTTCCATAAACTGGGTTATGGCCTCCAACTTGAGGTTTCCCCCCAACTTGAGGTTTCCCTCCAATGGGAATTTGAAAACCAGAAGCGACGATATGACTTATGCCTCCAAATTTATTGGAGATACTAGGGCCAGGATGATTACATCCTCTAAGCGAAGGTGGAGGAGGAATGCGAGGCCCTCCAGAGAGAACCTAGGCAGGCGTAGGAACAAAATGACTAGCAACATTATACCCAGGAGGAACAAAATAATTAGACCCTCTAGATGGATTCTAGGCAGAATTAGCAATGGAAGTATTCAAATCATTATACCCAGGAGGAAGTGACGGATTTGATCTAAGTGGAAGTGGTGTTCCAATAGGAGCTTGGGTGATAACCGTATTTCCAGCAGAAACAAGCGTAGCTTGTGGGACCATGGTAGAGTTAGCGAGTTGGAAAGGAAGAATCGAGTGAGAACCAACCAAAAATTGGTATGAAACTGTGACGACATTACTATTTGTGCTAGTAAAATGATCTAAAGGTATTGTATAAGTAGTGGAAGTCATAGGCATTTGTGATGCCATAGTTTTATTAGAAGCTCTCGATCGTAAATGACTCATTCCTAGTTGATCAAAAATATCTTGTCCCGAAGAAGTTCTCCAAAGAGTATGACTAGGACCAAGAGTGCTAGGATCAAAATTTCCAGCAGCATGAACTAGAGTTCTAAATGACTCACTTTGAAAAAACGGATCATCTACACCAAACTTTGCGTGAGGTCAAGTAGGTATTTCAATATACTCTTCAACAACAATGTCTCCCGATGAATTAATTCGGAGAAAATGTGGATCTTGTACAAAACTCAATAATGGATTTACGAGAAGTATTGACTCTTCTAATGGAGTTGTACTTCCAATATCAAAGGCTACGTCATTATTCACTTCTCCTTCAGGAGAACCCTCTAGTGAGTTAGGAAGAAAAGGAATGTAATCTTCTGAATATTTCATAGGTATCCCTTGCATCCTACATGAACAGAGAGGGCCAATGTTGGTCACACCAAATAAAGAACGAAACAAATCTATGGCCAACTAGAGAAATAAACAACACTCACTAATAAAATCTAGAAATCAAGAATGCAAACAAACCTTCTTATTTTGAATTCACTAGTTGGTGATGAAATCCAACGTCGTGAAATCAAGACAAGAAGGGGTTGGGATAAAGCAGGTGGAAAAGTCACGTTGACGGCCTGCTTAATAGACTTACACCCTAGTGCAAGCTCCCAAACATAATCATAGGTATACCCTCCAAGGAGCCCGAGTGAGTTTGGCCAACGTTGATTCCAGGTACCGTGAAGACTTGCCCCTCCACATTCACCTCGTGTAAAGACCCTAAAAAGATAGGACACTAAAGTTACCAATTATGACAATGATGCATGGGGAAATAGTCGACAGTCCAATCCACGCGTAAAGGCAGGGTATCTAAGCCCGAAACAACTTGATAAGGTCCCCACGATATTTTCTTCTCAAGTGATCCCCAATAATATGTGCAATATCTACAGTAGGACCAACAAAGCATGGTGAGTAACTCTTCCAGTCCCAATACGACCTCATGATTGACCCTTGTGTTAGAAGGGCTTCCCAGGACAAAATGTAGCAAGTGGATTTGAACTCTCCCTATCAAAAGATACTATTGTGTGTTTTGATTGTTTGGAGAGTGTGCCTTACAACCTATTCCAAATCTCTATCCTAGCTAATGTTGGTGTAGAGAATTTCTATAAAATGAAAGTTGCTAATAAATTTTAAAATTACATTGTATTTTAAAGGTTGTTGCTTATTCAAAAGGGAAATGGAAATGAACCTAATGATGTATGTGACCTTGACCCAATAAAATGCAAGAAGAGATGATATGTGATCTTTTAATTTGATGAACTCTAATTACAGTAGGGAGAAGGTGTCTCTTTTTTATTTACAAAAGCTACGAAACATAGTTTCTCAATTTTTGAATGAAAAAGATTCCAAATAATCAAAAACTACAAAATTTTCTAATTTTTCTCTTTTAACAAATATTTTGAATGCAACAATTTTCTTGTAAAAGACTACTAAAAAGAAGAATGACTTCAGTTCTGTCTTTCTCAAATCATATCAAATATGTAATGGAGAAAATAAAACGTAATCCAAGAAAATTAGCACATTCTCAACACTATTCCCAAATCAAACCCATAATGTAAACAAAAATTAAAAGATAAGAAAATCTTTTGTCAAATACAAACAAAAATGTCTCTCAATCAACTAACAATCCAGGAAGTAAAAACAATCTAAAACTCTGAACAAATCAAGGATTATTTGTCAAGCAAGCACTCAGGACCAAGATCTAGAGATTATATCCTTCTGAAAAAAATGAAAACCAAAGCTAGAAAAATTTACAAAGAAAACATTCAATTTCCGAAAATCGATCAAATGCAAGCTTCAAACTTATAAATCAATCATTCACTAGTGTCATAAGTTCATCCCACACAATTCGGGAAAAACTGGGTACAAACAAAATGGTTATCTCCAACAATTCCTACAAGAATCGTCGCAGGTTGCATTGGAGCACAATGTGATGATCTAGGGTTGTCGCATGCTACCAATAAGGTACAATGTGATGTTGTCACACTAGTATTCACCAATAGAGTGCAACGTCAGATGATCGTCACAAAATTTCTATAGAGTACAGTGCGACGATCTCTGATAATAAATAAAAATTGGAAGAAAGACAAAAATTATCACTGAACTTTCAGACCCAGAGAGTCAAAATGGATCACCCACAAACTCAAAGAATGAAATTAACCAAAATAATGCAAGCTAAAAGAAAATAAGAGTCAAAAAAACAAAAATAAATTTGTATCCCCAGTATGGTAGCCAATTTTGTGATGGGACTAATTGGTAAGTGCACACACAAACAGATCTCCTTAATTTCCACAGGAAACTAGAACAAAACATAACAGAATACATACTTCGCCTTAAACTTCATTGTCATCTAAACTAGTTTAGTGAGGTACAAGTGACATACCTTTTAAACGATGCTTGATCCTCGCTAGTGTCGCCTTTGTAGCTCCTTCCTTGGGTTTTCAGAATTTTAATCCTGTCTAAGAATCACAAACCAACAAAGAGGGAAAAAAAAGATATGTATATTCTAATGAAGTCTATGTATAAGATCAAGGACTTATACAATAGAAGACAAGAATATTTTATAGGGAATAAATATATTGTTGTATTAAATTAAATGGAAAGTGGATAATACAACATATGTCTTGATGTTGCAAGGTGATGCAGGAGCATCATCAGCAAGAACACATGGAGAGATAGCTCAGTGCCTTAGCGTGCCTTTGAATCATTCTGGATTAAGAAACACTGGCGTTTCCTGTGGAATATTTTTGGAACTGATTGAAAAACTGAAGAAGATCAAACACTCGGGAGCAGAATGATCACGAGTGATCTAGGAGTTTCACTCCTAGACTTTAATGTAATGAAAATCAAGTAGCAATTAGTTTTTTTTCTCGAGTAGACAAGTAGTCGGAGGGAACCCTAGGAACCTTCTGGTAGAAGTAGGAATATTGTACGCCAAAAATGAGGGTGTTGTTGAACATAGATGATAGTTGAAATTTTTTAAGAGAAGATAAATCATTGTGACTTGGTAGCAGTTCGGCTTTTGTAATCGCTTGTACAGACATTCATCTTAATAGAAAGAAATCAATTTTTCCTGCATATGAACTTTTTGTGTGGTTACATGTATCTAATGAATGTTATCTCTGTGTGTGTGTATATTGTATATGTGTGATAGGTTTCATTTACATTAGGAAGATAGATTCATCTATCTCAATTAAGTTAGAAATATCATTCTGGTTTCTTAAGGATATGCAAGTAGTGCACAAAAGAACACTGGAAGTTTTGTAGCCATCGCAAGGAGTGCACATCAGAACTCTGTGGATTTATAAAAGAATGTTCCAGGAGGGCACACCATATGTGACAACAACTCAAGGGGAAAATCAAGGTTGTTGAATACCTGAGAGGAGAAACTATGTAGAGGAAGCACATAGAGACAAATTCACTGAAAATCAGTAGAGCTCTTCCAGGTGGGCATCAAGTAGGTGCAAGAATGCATAAGGAGAACTCTCTGTTGATTTCAAGAAGAAGAGTATCAGAGGAATATACTCACAGACTTGTTGAACACTCTGTAGAAAAATCTCAGCAAGGTGTGCTTTGAGAGAGAGGTTCCCAGGAGGGCAGAAGAACCATTTGAAGGGAGTAGAAGGGCCAAGACCCTTAAGAGACTGAGTGAATATAAAATCTCAGAAGAGATAGCGTTAGAAGAAATGAAAATGAGACCCAAGCAGTCGGGCTTGTAAGAGGAACAAGGGACTGAAACCTTAGAACTTGAGTAATCAAAATCTCAAGAGAGACAACGCAAGGAGTGCGCACAGAAGTGAACTTATTCCAACATTCACAAGCTCAGGAGGAATAGTGCAAGTTTGCATGCAGATCGCAAGTGTGTGCCCGAGTCGAGGATGGTATTCATTTTCAAAGCTCAGGGGGAAAATAAAAGATGAGACCCTTTCAACTGGTTTTGCAGGAGAAGGTTCAAAGACAAAAACCTTTAAACACTTATAAATTTTCCCAAGTCTGGGAGAACAAAGAAGATCATGAGGAGGAGCAACAACAACCCTCAGATTGGATGTTGGAAGAGATCTGGATCGTCAGATCAGGGTCCAAGATGAAGGAGGAATGTGCAAGGAGAAGAAATAGATCCTAGCCGTAGGATCTGAGCATAGAGGATCGACAGTCATCCGATCCAGGTAAAGTGCACGGGCCTTAATCCTTTGCATGCACAAGAGAGTGGACTTGCTAAAGTCCCGAAGTGTTTAGGGACCGTCCATCATCCAGAGAGACAAGTGGTGTAAGATATACAACTTCGAAAGTTTGTAGACAAGGAGAGAGAGAAATCGTCGAAAACCCAAAACAGATCCTAGTTGTTGGTTGTTAGGAGGGTACGTGTCACTAGATCTGAGTCTTCGGGTGAAAGCACTCCGGGAGGAATGAGTGTGCAGAAGTTGAACTCACAAACACTGAAGAGCCGAAGTGAATATTGACCATCGTATCTAGAGGGATGCGTGGTGAAAATATGTTGTCTTCGGGTGAAAGCACTCCAAGAGGAACGAGTGCGTAGGAGTTGAAACTCTTGAAGCCCAAAAATTTGAAGAGAATATGGATAATTAGATCCAGAAGGAAATGCGTCGATGGATCATGAGCTACGGGAGAATCAAAGGAAGAGAGTTTGAAATTTTCGAAGTCCGAATAGCCGAAGTGGCTGGGAGTCGTTGATCTGCGGGAGGACACGCGTCGTTAGATCGTGGACTCTGGTTAAAATGCTCTGGGAGAAGAAGAGCATGGAGAAGTTGATATTTGATAATTTTGAAGGCCGAAGTATCGAAGAGGATGTGAGTTGTTGATTTAAATATGGACGCGTGGCGCTAGATCTAGAACTCTGGAGGAAATCAAAGGGGGGAAGCGCTGAAACCCCAAAGGAGATCTTGATTTTTTATTGAGAAGGGGGGGTTCAAAGTTTTTTGATCTAGTTGAAAGAGCTAGAGTTCCGAAGCAGAGGCAGAGTCATTGATTGAGGAGGACATGTGGCAAAAGATCTTCCATTTCAGAAGATAGGCATTTTATAGGAAGCAAAGAGTTGTGAGTTGAAACTCCCGAAGCCCGAAGGGAGAAATCAACCATAGTCGTTGATTTGAAAGGGGGGTAGGAGTCAACAAATCGTGGATATATCGGAATGCGCGTGAAACTTTAAGGAGGGAGAAGGAAGAAAGGGAGGGAAGATTCTAGTTGTTGATCGAGAGGCATCTTCCGACATCAAAAGATCAACGATCACGCTGAATTACGGGGCTAGAACATGCTCGTACTTTAAAATTCTTAGAGTGAACCGCAATTGAAACCACGGTATTGTAAAAGGGACACATGGGGATTGGAGGAGAATTTTGGAGAGAAACGTGGTGTGGTCTAAAACCATTTTTGGCCACTCCAAAATCACATGTTACGTGAGGTCATAGCTCGAGATCATATGAAGGAATAGACCTAGAGAGGGTGGCTAGATTTTTTTATTTGAATTATTTTAAGAGGTCAGGAAAGAGCCAACGAGTTTTCCAGAACCTTCACTTTGAAGGAAATGGGACCTGTGTAGATTGATTGGGGTCTAATAAAGACCCAAAGAGTCAATATGACTCCTTGATGTGAATGATCCTATATCGGGAGGTCGTGTAGCCCCGAGGGGAGAAGGGTGGTCTGCATCAAGTTGTATAAGAGATGAAATTTTGTCTGTAGATTTTAGGCAAAGGAGATGAAGGAGATAGTCTGACTACATCAAGTAGTATCGAGAGCTGAATATTGTAGGCAAAGGTGATAAGGTGAATCGAGATAATTTGATGACATCAAATGGTATCAGAAGCTGAATTTCACATGTAGACAACAGGTGAAGAGAGACAGAGTATTGATGCTCTATAAATTTTGTTGCAAGGCATGCAACAAATGGTAGATAGCCAGGAGGAATGAAGATAGAAAAAATGGCTACTAAAGGCCATGAGCATGGTTGAAGAGGAGACTGCCAGAAGAAAATTAAAGAAGAAATTGACAAGGAACTCATTGAGATAAGAGCAAGAATGGAAAAACTGACATTGAAAATGAAGTAGGAGACAAAGATACACCGGAGGTACGAATGGACTCTAAACAGGAAGGTAAAATGGCTTGTTCAAAAGTTGTTAGCCAGAAAGTAACAAAAAGAGTTGAGAAGGTCGCTGAAGGAAATTGAAAACCTCAGTGACATAGAGGAGAAAGTGATTCACATCTGTGAACCAGAAATTGGTAGGAACCTCAGTGATGAAGAGGATATGAGATCAAGCAGAGATATCATAGGATGCCAAGAGGGCAGTGATGGAAATTTAAATTGCCAGGTGTGCAATGAGATGAGATCAGTTGATCTCATAGACTTCCAGGAGGGCAGAAGAGAAATCCTAGATTTCCAGGTGGGAAAGGGAAGTAAAATGAGATTGTCTGAAAGTATTAGGAGCTCAGAGGTGAGTTCATATCAGCAAGGAGTGATGATAGAAGGGGACCATAGGAGTGTCCTAATCGTTGGGGAAATTCAGATATTCCTTCCAATTAGTCTAGCAGAGGCTAATGCAAGTGTTTCACATGAGGAGGTGATGTAATGAGCACCCAATAGAGAGGCCATGTGGCCGAATGATTTTAAAGCTAAATGTGTTTGTGATGTAGGTGTAGTAGAGGAAAGACAACCAGTAGAGACTATCAAATAGCGGGAGAAGGAGAAGACACTGATGTCTGCCCCAGTAGAAAAAGAGGAGAATTCATATGAATTGCTCACTCAATGGGAGCAAGAGCTGAAGATGTTGGAGGATTGGTTTAATAATCCAGAACTAGAAAAGGACTTCTAGGATACAGCCATGCAAAGGGAGACAATCATGCATATTGCAGGAGAAGAGCATTCAACAGAATTTCTCAATAATTTAATCTTGGGAGCTGAACAGGAGAAGACTGCAGCACTGGAGCCTACAGCAGAAGAGGAAGCAGACAACATATATTTTGTTGAGTTGTCTGAGGAATTGGAAGCCCATGAGAGTAGGAAAAATATGCAGAGTAGGAATATCCAACAGATCAAGTTGGAAACAGGTGGAGGAGCATACCATCCCGGAGAGAAGCTGGAGGAATTTGGAGTTGAACCAACACAAGAGGAGATGACAGAAGTCAATATGTCAGAGGAGGAAGCTGAGCAGAAACTCAGAGGTGAGACTGCAGAACTGGATTCTGCAACAAAGTGGCCAGCTAGTGCCACAGGAGATGAAGATAATATGAAGGTTCAGATTGATCAGATTGATAAAAAGGAGAAGGAGAACACATTCCAATGTGCCCAAGAGATGGATAAAGAAGCACATTCGGTGGAATTTCTCAAAAATATCAACCAAGGAGATGAACATGAGGCAACCATAGAATTTGGATCTACAGCAGGAGGAGAAGAGCATTCAGAGGAATGGCTCAAAATTTTCATCCAGGAAGCTGAGCAAGAGATAAATGTAGAATGTGAACCTACAACAGAGGAGGAAGCAACAGGTAGCCTGGATCTTGTAAATCTATGTGAAGAGATGGAGGCCCTGGAGAGAAGGGTAAAGATGCAAAGGAATCTTATCCAACAAGTTAAGTTGGAAATTTATGGATAGAAGATGCAACAGATCATATTGTAGGAGGAAATCCATCTATTGGACCAGCTGGACAAAGAAATAGAGGAGATAAAGAGATTGATGTTGGAAGCAGCACAAGAAGCAGTCATCAAAGAAGTATGGGACATAAGAGGACCTACGGGAGTAGCAGGGTAGAAGAAATAGTGAGGAAGAGGATCAAGTGGATAGCTCCAATTTAT
This sequence comes from Picea sitchensis, assembly GCA_010110895.2. NCBI lineage: Eukaryota > Viridiplantae > Streptophyta > Pinopsida > Pinales > Pinaceae > Picea > Picea sitchensis. The sequence goes on along the minus strand of SNQJ01S0001946.1, from coordinate 60,477 downwards.
GGTTTGGGACCCTTGAGGATATCAATAGCTGAGCAGAGGGAGCCATGAGCAGGAGATCATGATTTTCCTAGCCGTGGAGTATGATGCAGGAGCATAGTTAGAAATCACACATGGAGAGACAGCTCAGTGCCTTAGCGCGCCTTTGAATCATTATGGATTATGAAACATACGTTTCCTACGGAATCTTTTTGGAACTAATTGAAAAACTGAAGAAGATCAAACGTTCGAGAGCTAAATGATCATGAGTGATCTGGGAGTTTCACTCCTAGACTTTAATGTAAAGGAAATCAAGTAGCAGTTAGTTTTTTTCTCAAGTAGACGAGTAGTCGGAGGGAACCTTAGGAACCTTCTGGTAGAAGCAGGAATATTGTACATGCCAAAAATGAGGTTGTTGTCGAACATAGAGGATAGTTGAAATTTTTTAGGAGAATAGAAATCATTAAGACTCAGTAGCAATCCAGCTTCTGTAAACGCTTGTACATACATTCATCTTAATAGAAAGAAATTAGGTTTTTTGTATATGAACTTTCTGTGTGGTTACGTGTATTTGATAAATGTTATTTGTGTGTGTGTATGGATATTGTATATGTGTGATAGGTTTCATTTATAGTAGGAAGATAGATTCCTCTATCTCTATTAAGTTAGAAATATCATTATGGGTTCTTTAGGTTGTGTAAGGAGTGCACAACAGAACATTGGAAGTTATGTAGCCAGTGCAAGGAGTGTGCATCGAAACTCTACAAAGTTAGAAAAGAATGTGCCAGGAGGGCACACTAGATGTGACAACAACTCAGGGGGAAACTCAAGGTTGTTGAATACCCGAGAGGAGAAACTGTGCAGAGGAAACACATAGAGACAGAGTCACTGAAACTTTGTAGAGCTCTGCCAGGTGGGAATCGAGTAGGTGAAAGAGTGCATAAGGATAACTCTCTGTCGAGTTCAAGAAGAAGAGTATTAGAGGAATATACTCACAGAGTTGTTGAACACTTTGTAGAATAATCTCAGCAAGGTGCGCTTTGAGTGAGATCTTTCCAGGAGGGAACAAGAACCCTTTGAAGGGAGTAGAAGGGCTGAGACCCTTAAGAGACTGAGTGAATATGAAATCTCATAAGCGATAGCGTTAGCAGAAACGTAGACGAGACCCAAGCAGTTGAGCCCATAAGAGGAACAAGGGACTGAAAACTTAGAACTTGAGTAAGAAAAATATCAAGAGAGAAAGTTCAAAGAGTGCACGCAGAAGTGAACTTATTCCAAGATTCACAATCTCAGGAGGAATAGTGCAATTTTTCACGCAGAGAGTAAGTGTGCACCCTGTTGGACACACCTACCACACTTAGAGGGGGGTGAATGAGTGTGGGGCTCTTTTTCCCAAAACTTCCCTCTTGCACAAAAACTCGTCAATGAGCATTCAACATTTATTCATTACCCATTGTTGTCATTTATAACGAGTTAGATGTGAGAACATATCAGCAACATATATCAGCAATATATCATCAACAAGTCATCACCACAATGAACACAAAAAACACAAGATGTATGTACAATTTTCTTTTTATTACAGGACTACAATAATCCTTGGGGTTTATCGGCAACAGCTGAGTAAATTGACTCACAAGAGCACGGATCTATATGCAAGGGCTGAAACATTCAGCCCTGAGATGAGGCAACAATCCTCAGCGGATATCAATGCGTACCATAAACAAGAGCATCAACCATGCACCAGCACATTGCTTGACAACACCGTAATCAACTTGTACCATAAACAAGTGCATCCAACCATGTACCAAGTATATACCAATCATGTGTCAACTTCTGCATGTAATGACTCATCAATATGTACCAACATCATCGGCCTTCACACCGCATCATGTATGTTGCCAACTCATCAGGCACTTGTCTCTCAGCCATGACTGGTTTTGGATTAGTCAACAACCATAACCCAAATAATCATAACTTTGTACACATTACTAAATAAAGATCTGAACCTAATACACAATGTTCTTCAATTTTTGTATGCAATTCCTCCAAAAGTGACACTACTTGGAACCTCTCATAAAAGGTTATAGAAAAATGGCATACTTTGTTGAATTGGCTTATTCTAGAGAGGCGTGCTTAGCAAGTGCCCTTTAAAATATTTGATGAATAGATATGAAACTGTTATAGAGAATACTAAAGCCTGTAATATAACCAACACAATTGGTCTCACTAAATTTGGATCTGTTGTTATGAAGAAGTTATGACATTTTACCCAAAACACATGATTTAGACTAGTTCAGGGACTAATACAGAGCCTATTTTTCCAAAGTTGTAACTCCCAAACTAAAAACGACCCACAAGCTGAATTTTTAACCAGGATACTTGGCTATGTTTTCTCACCTGCATAGAAATTTCAGGATCACAAATCATTATACAAAAATTATCATTGAAAATGGTGAGATGACACATGAAATAACATACCTTAGAAAGCACCATCGAAAATTTATCCTTCCTTGCATTTAGACCTTCTTTTCTTCACTCCTCAGCATTTCGTCTTATATATCCTTGGTTTACCTCAGTCACCTATATATGTCTTCAATATCCTCAAGTGTTCCACACCAAAAATGCTCAAGAAGCTCTCCATCAATGCTCCAAAATATATATTCCCATAGAAGCTCTCCATTGATCCACAAAAGGATGATCCTACAAAGGACCATTGCTATCTTATTTATGCTTTTATCATTTGGGTCCACTTAACCCATTTTTAGGTCCTTTAACCCATTTCTGTAACCTATTTTCCTTATTTTAGGGTTAACCACTTTCCATAAATGAAAATTCTCAATACTTTAACATTTTAAATATTCCTTCTTGAGTTTTGCACCTTACTTCTATCATCTCTTGATTATTTAAATAATCCACCTTGAATTGTCACTTTAATTTATCATTTAAATAATATTAACAACCCATTTCTAGGTCCTTAACCTATTTTCCTTAGCTATCTTTAGGGTTAACCACTTTCCATAAATATTCCTTCTTGATTTGTCACCTTACTTTATCATTTCTTGATTTTGTCCACTTCTCTTGATTATTTAAATAATCCACCTTAGATTTGTCACTTTAATTTATCAATTAAATAATATTATTTATTTCTAGGTCACTTAACCTGGCCTGCTGTTTTTAGGGTTAACACTTTCCATAAATATTCCTTCTTGATTTTGTCACCTTATTTTATCATTTCTTCTTTTAGGTCACTTTGACTTCTTTGACCTTGAGGGCTTCAAGCCTTCATGTAGGGCCAACCTTCATCTTAGTAAGGCAATAACTCTGGAAAACCATGAGGGTTATGTGACATTCCACATACCACCAGTAATGAAAAACACTATCCATCTAGGATAGTTTCACCAATAATTTCCTTGATCTTCATCTCATTATTCCTCAATACAAGCATGGGTCCTCCAACCATTCTTCTAGGATAACTCAATCAAGTAAGCGTCCCGTGAGGGCTTCACCATAAGCGAGGAATACTTTGGATTTCATGCGTTTTGTGCACCTTATCAATCATGATAAGACAATAATGAGAGCATGGGTCCCTCAACATTCTTCTAGGATAACTCAATGCATAGTCTTCTTGTGGGGAGAAAAACTTTCACCATAAGGGACCACTTTGAGTTCATCCAAATAATGCACCTCCATCAATCGCGATAAGACAATAATGAGTCACAATCTATACATTTTTCAACAATGCATCATATACCAATGAAACCACATCGATCCATCTTCATCATGTATCAATGACAACTCATTTGATCCATCTTCATCATGCATTCTCATAAAGGACAATACATGATATATTCCATCAATCATCAATAAATCAATCCTTTGACATCAATCAATCCATTTGACATCAATCAATCAAACCATTGGCATCAATGACAACATGATCAAACACACCCGTTAAGGGGCCGATCTTCATTAATCAAATCTCGAGGGGAAGCGAAGATGAGACCCTTTCAACCAGTTTTGTAGGATAAGGCTCAAAGACAAAAACCTTTGAACAATTAGAAACTTTCCCAAGTTCGGGAGAACAAATAATCTTAGGAGGAGGCCCGACAACAGCAGGTCCAGTTGGCAGGGAAGAGATGCGGACCATCGGATAAAGGGTCGGGATGAAGGAAGAATGTCGAGGAGAAATATGCTTCGGCCATAGGATCGGCTGTGAGGAGAGGAATTCGATGGTTATGCGATCGGAGTAAAGTGCCGGACTTAATCCTTTATTATTGCACAAAATACGGACTTGATAAAGTCCCAAAGAATCTCGAGTGTTTAGGGGCCGAGTCCATCATCGAGGGGCGAGGTGGTGTAAGATCTACAACGGAAGTTTGTAGATAAGGAGAGAGAGGAATAAATCCGAAGGCGAAACAAATCGCATGGTTGTTGGTTATTTGTCAAGAGATGCGATGTCTGAATCACGAGTCTTTGGGTGAAATAACTCTGGGAGGAATGAGTGTGCATAAGTTGAAACTCTCAAATCCACAGTCAAAGTAAATGCGGACCATCAAATCTAGAGGGGCACGTGGAGAAAATCTGTTGTCTTCGGGTGAAACCACTGGGAGGGAATGAAGTGCATAGGGTTGAAATCTTGAAGCCCAAAAGAGGTGAAGATAATATGGAACATCGGATCTAAGAAGGACCGCATCGGCGAATCGTGAGCTCTAGGAGAAGCGAAGGAAGATATTTTGAAATTGTCAAAGACCGAATAGACGAAGTGGTTGGGATTCATCGATCTGCGGGAGGACATCGTCGTTAGATGCGTGGACTTTGGGGCAAAACTATCCGGAGAAGCAGAGAATGAACAAGTTGAGGTTTGAGAATTCTGAAGGCCGAAATCTCAAAGCAGATGAGAGTTGTCAATTTAAATATGGACGTGTGGCGCCAGATCCTAGAACTCGGAGGAAAGAGGAGATTATCAAAACCCCAAAGGAGATCTCCATTGTTGATTGATAAGGCAGGGGGGTGAAGGTCGTTGGTCTGGTTGAAAGATCTAGAGAGTCAGCGAAGGAGAATAAGTGATTTTTGGAGGGACGATGGCGAATCTTCCATTTCGGAAGATATCCATTTTGTAGGAAGAAAAGACTTGAGAATTTAAACGCCTAAAGCCTGAAGGGAGAAATCAGCAGCGATCATTGATTTGAAAGGGGGGTATGTGTCGACATATCATGGAGATATGGGAATGCAAATGAAAGGAGGGAGAAGGAAGAAAGGGATGAAAAAAATTTAGTCATTGATCGAGAGAGGTATCGTCCGGACATCGGAAGATCAATGGTTGAGCTGGATTGTGGGGCCAAAACATGTTCAGAATTTAAAATCCTTAGAGCATGTTGCAATTGAAACCAAATTATTTCAAAATGAATTATTAATGGCGGTTAAGGTGAATTGGCCAGGGAAAAGGCTTCTGGTGTGGTCTCAAACCTTTTAGGTAAACAGCAATCCCGCGTTTTACACACATGAGTTCGCCCAGCCCTATAGGTCCATATGAAGGTAAGGACCTAGGGAGTGGGGCTAGCGTCTGTTATTTGAATTCTTAGAAGAGGCTAGAAAAGAACCAGCGGGATTGCCAAAACCTACACTTTGAAGGAAAGGGGACTTGTGTAGATTGATTGGGGTCTAATAAAGGTTTGAAGAGTCGATACGACTCCTTGATGTGAACAATCCCTGAACCCGGGAAGTCACGCACTTGGCCCTAAGGGGAGAAGGGGGGTATGCATCACAAGGTCCCCTTTCAGTAATGCTTTTGTTTTCAACACACACACCTTTTCTCTTGAATGAAGAAGATCCACAATATAACTTGAAGAACTAAAGAAAAGCTATCAAGCATAATCTGAAGTATAAATCTCCATGCAAATCTTATCCTATTCAACCTTATCATTTTCCATGAGAGATCCCTAACATATAGTGTGAAAGAAGAGGGATGGATAAGGATATTAGGATGGTCCCACTAAATCATATAAGAAAGTAAGATCCAAATTGATCAGAGGAGGCCACCTCACATTTTAGAATATTCCCTTCTAGAACATTCATGAATTTTGACTTTTTCCTTGCTTAAGCATCATCGCACCATATGCACAAGAATCATGTGACGACATCATAGTACAGGTTTAGGGAAGAGTGCAACGATGAGAATACATTCAGGACCCTATGTATATAGCAAGGTGCGACGACCTTCTTGTTATGGTTTTGAAAGTGGAAAGAAAACCACTTTTCTCATAGAGAAAGTCTCTTTTTAATATTTTTGTGAACATGAACACATGTTGTTAGTTGATCATTGAGGTGACAAAAATGTGTAGTAACACTAGGCGTGGAATGGGCCAACTTCATTCAGAATGGCTTCAATATTCCATCAAAATCTATTGATGTGGGTGTCCAAAACAGAGAGTTACGTGCTTGATGTGTCCAATTCCTCTTGAAACTAATTAATTTTTCCACGGACACACTTCAAGTTTCCCATTGTAATTGGTTGTTTTGGATTTGATTCGGACACACTTCAAGTTTCCCATTGTAATTGGTTGTTTTGGATTTGATTCCATGAGGCACTGAAAATAATGGACAAGGGACCTTCCCCTCTTTCATGAAATAGAAGAATTGGAAGCAAGAAAGATATTTTATATTTGAAAATCTATGCTACAAAATACCCAAGGCATGGGCTATCAAGCCTAGATTGTAATGGGGTGTTTTGAATCACAAAAATGATAATCTTTTTACATCATTTTACCATATTTTCACGTCCTTTTCGCTTGACTTTTATCCTTTTTTCGCTTTCATGTAACCCTGTTGTACTCGATTTTAATGCTTATATGTAGGATTAGGATCAATATTTTCCATTGCATTTATTTTAGTATTTTATGTGAATTTATGATTAAATATTAGAAAAATAACATGTTTTCAATTATCTTTCAAATTGGGTTAGTTTGTTGGTTATTACAAGAAATAGACAAATTATGTAATCGATCCATATTTGAATATCCATGAACTGGGTTTCCATTATTTTTGGTGTGAAGCATTATCAGTTCAAAATGAACTTCGCCATAAAATATCTCAATAACCCAGATCATATTTTGGGAGAGATAATTTTATCATCTGCAATTTCGATAATTACAAGAAACAGATTCCCATAATAATGTAGTTTTTACCACTTTCTCCAAATCCGTATAGCCAAATTCAAATTTCCTCTTCAACCATTGAATATTTAATATGGATTTGGCATCATCATCAAAATATATTGGGTATGGAAAAAATATTGGAGTTTTTAATGAGATTGATTGTGAAGATCTTGGAGATATTATGAACTAATTTCTAGCTGCATTTTTTTAGCAACTAATTTTAACCATATGAGGAACTTGTGGATCTAGGAGAAGTTAGTGGATATGAATTTATTATTTGTTATCTCAGTTTCAAATCAATTCCATGTATAAATAATATTGTTTTCTTCATTCAAAGGGGGACTCTTAGAGAGACATCAAAATAATGATGAAATAAATTAAGATTTCACAAGTTCTTTTTTCATTGTAGATTGTAGATTTATAATTTGTGTAGTTTGCAATCAGATTAATTTAGTTATGCTTTAAATTAGCACCAACACTCTATTCTATAGAGTATGGGTCTACTCTAGAAGAATGGGCAGTCGATTAGTGTATATTGTCTTTTATTTATCTGCAATTTTGTTTCCTTTTAACAATGATTGTTTTCCTTTGTGCAAGTGCATCTGCTTTTATCAAATCTTGCTAACAATAGGAGAAATAGTTCATGGAAAATTATCCAAGGAGACAACCTGGTGACAGTAGGATCCCTACCCAACAACATGATCAGTTCAAGTACATGATCATTTCCAGGAGTGATTAAGCTTGCTTTAGATTTAGGAAGTGTGCCATGTTTCATTTTTGTAGTTGATTTCATTTATCTCTTTGGATTCTAACTAAATATTCATTCATTGAATTATATTAAGAAATATACCAAATGGAGTATCGTTGTAGAAGGTTCAGATCTCAAAGATTGAACACTTAGCTACAACCTAATTTACAACACTCATGGATATAGTAAGGTATAATTTAGCGATGAAATTGTTTTTCGCTCCATTTATTTCATGCAATTGATTTTATAAGTAGGACAAGCATTCTAGATAGATCATACTAAAAATAATCTAATTCTACACATACTGTGTTTGCATTTCACAAGTTTACATACTCTGAATTAATAATAAAATGTAACAGTAATTAGACATATAAATCAACTGATATGTTTGGTACCATTATCGGGTATATGGTAAAGGAATTGGGTAATTTGTAGTATTTTTTAAAGTATATATAGCACATTTTAGACAAGGAGGAGTAGATATGGTAAGACGAGAGGTAAGAACCTAAGAAATCACTTTAGTGAGTCTTTACAAATCCAATTCATGTGGGTACTTTATGCATAGACCAAGAAATAATAAGGGTGGATTTATTAAAATATAAAGAAGAAAAGTTCCATCTAACCCAATCATTTTCACTTGTGGTGTAGTAAGAACTATTTCATCCACTAACCTATTGGCATGAAGATCTATAAGAGAAGGAATGCATCTAGAGGAAAAACAAGAAAGGTTTCAATCTAACTAAAGGGGAAGAAAAACAATTCACTAAAGGACTGTCAAACACTTTAAGGTAAGTCATGGAGGGACATGAATTTGAATTTGAATTTATTTTCCTACAACTCATATTTTAGTAATGTATTTGGTTTCACATGAAATATCTCCTCACTTAGGCTTACAAAAAAAAAAGTATCAACATTCTTCCATGAAATTATTATTTGATTATCCATAGGTTTTCCATCTAAATTTGGTTGAATATTATTTTTGGAAAATTTGCACATCAATGGCATTTCACATAACAAAGAAATGATGTAAATAGATACAAATCCATTGAGCCACTACAAGTTTTTTAAAGGTCATGTTATAAGATATAAGAAATGGGTAGTGTAGATTGTTGTGGGGATGGGATCATAATATTTTCATATACACACTCACCAAAAATTTCATATACTCACATCACATTTTAGGACAAAATGGTCATTTTTAGATTTTTGTAGCAAGTTGACTTCGAACTTTTCTTAAAAACAAAGTTGTGACAATCACGAATTGAGGGACCAAAAGAGGTAATTTATAAAATGTATTTATATGAAATATATCCCTTAGAATCTAGTTTCCAACCCAACTTGAATCACCTAATTTCTATGTCAAATGAAAAAGTTAAGCCCAAAATAGTAATTGTTGGTCAAGAAATCTGCATTGTGACAAATATGCATATTGATTGTTCATTAGCATATTTCACATATTAAATAATCACATCCTCAAAATATATTTATAGGGGAGAAATTTACTCAATTCTATTTAAGTCACAATTTGAATCATTCCATTTGGATGTTGCATGGAAAAGTTATTCACAAATTAGTGATTGCCTATCTTAAAAAAGCACAACAAAAACATAGCCTCCTTGGTCTATTTATCATTATATTTGGGATATAAAATAAAATTATTTTTAAAAAATATTTATAGTGGGTATAGATACCTGATTTGAATTTAATTTAACACTGTCATTATGTCGATCAGACTTCGAACGAAAAAATTATACAGAAAATCCTGACTGTTGGTTTAGGCAAGAAATCCAAAACAGCTCTCCCCTACAGACGTTTCCTCATAAAATTTTACATATGAGATCAATTAAATTTGAAAAAAAAGTTTATATCAGAGATATCCCTCTGAATACACTTCAAATTGGCTTTGGAATCACTTATATCAGACATAAAACAAATATGTTATCAACGCAATACCATTGGGTAGTCTAAGACAACCTTCATTTCTTAGCAGGTAAAAATACATTCTTCTTTGTTTATTTTCTTTGGATTTGTTTTGTTTTTAATTGTTTTTCATATTTATTAGAAGAATAAATATTGATCACCTTTATTCCTCCATCATCTTGCATTTTATTGCAAGCAAATGCTAAGTTTTTGCAAGTTCCGAGAAGATAAAGGAGGTCGTCATGAAGGAATGATTTTGAAGACAAAATTTTATTAATGAGGATATGTCATCCAAACATGGAAGAGAAGAAAATATGACATCATTTCATGATGAATAAACCATATCAAAGAAGTTGGTTACAAAGTGTTCCAGTTGTTGACAACAATCATTCAGAAGAATTTTTCATCATAATTACAAGATGGATCAAGCTTAATACAAATAAACAATGATATGAAGACCAATGTCTAAAAATAAATACAATTACATTTCCACATCCACAATGCCATTTCTACCATTGATACAAAATATCTACTATTCACCATGGTTTTCCCATGTATTTCCTTCATCTAAGCTCAACAAACCATGCATATTGAAGTCCAAACTTTCACTTGTTTATGTAATCAATCTTAAATTTCATGACATTACTACTACCACATTATGACTTCAACCTATTTTTCCTTCAGAATTTTTCCATACTTTCCTACTCTATTCATCCCTAACCCATGCAATAATGTCACTCATATCCCTTACAAAGTTTTTATACCTCGCTATTCTATCATTTTCCCTCAAATAAATTTGATGGTGAAAACCTGACTTGGATGCCATCAAACCTTGTAGTGCTTGAAAATCATCTTGTTGGTAGGCATTCCTCATGCATAATAAATTTCGATTGTGAAAACCCCTTGTGCAATCAGACAATTATTGTTTGAAAACTGGCTTGTTGGAAGACAAGATTTGCAAATAATGAAATTGAAATCAAAATTGCATCTGAGTTCCATTGCTCCTTATGTCACAAATTTCCAAACTTGCTACTCCATCAAAAGATTATATTAGATCTCAATATATTGACCATTCTGTTACAAGTTTCAAGTTTCTATATTTCAATCTATAATTACCACATGATCCAGGTTCTACATTGTTGTTTTTCATTGAGTTCAGTTTAGATCAGCATTGTGGACTAGCTCAGCTCTATTGCTCTTCATGATGTCATATACTTGTTGTAGATATCAGGGACCTTAGGTAGGTGAAAGTATGTTTATTTTCTAATGTTTAATCAATAATTCATTGATGTTATAAGAAGTGTACTAACAAAGTTACCAACTTAACGAAAACGGTGACCTCAAAACAAGAACCGTAGCCCTTAAAATCCATAATTTTGCATAAAAAAACATGAAAATCAACCCCCAAATCAAAAAGTGGTGCTATCAATAGCAATGTTTTTTCTAACAGGATCAAAATTACAACATTTTTCAATCATGGCCTTCAAAACTCATACAGAAGCTCAGAAAAACCTTAAAATCAACACCCAAATCAAAAAGTGGTGCTACATAAAGCAAAATGTTTTTTTCTAAACATTAAAATTATAGCCCTTTATGACCTAATTGAAATTGTGGCCTTGAAAACCAATCCCTACACAATTAAACAACCCAAAATTGGACACCAAATGGTCACTTGAAAATTTATTTACAAACTATTTTTTTTTTTAATTTACACTAAAAAAACAATGAAATAGAAAGGAGATAATCTTCACAAATAATCTTTTCTTAAAAATAAAGAAAAAGCTCATTTAAAAAAATATATTAAAAATCAAATTTATATAAAAATAAATAAAAAAAATAAAAGATTAAAAAACAAGCT
>SNQJ01S0001946.1:15498-31864 GCA_010110895.2 Picea sitchensis | reverse complement strand
TGATTGTGAATTAATTAATAATTAATTCACTGATCTCTCACTAGTGTAAGTTCAGTTACAACTAGTACACCTGAGCTTAACTCATTTAACTGAGTTAAACTACTTTACAACTCACATAAATACACATGCAACTCTGTTACATCTTCGAATCACTCAGTTACAACTAATTCGACTTGCATGTCCCACCAATCAACCTTTGAACTCGAATTTCCTATAGCTAACTGATTTGCCACTTTAGTTAACTATTTACAAGTGCTCATTGAGAATAGATTAATATTGTTTGTCCAACTATTATTAAGGGATAATAATAGTCGACATACATTTATAAATAGAATTCACTCACCATCTATAAATAGACATCATCTATAAATAGACATCATCTATAAATAGAATTTGCTCATCATCTAAAAATAGACTTCCACCTAAAAATAGCCTGAGGCTCCATCCTAGTGTAGGTGCATAATTTTCACTAGGATCTTCTTGTTGAATCTCAACAATATGAGGCCAAATAAGACCTAAAAGTATAAGCATGTTAAAACTTAGGATAAAAGATGAATTTCTATTCGAAAAATTGTAATAGTTTGCAAAAACCTCGGGTTAAAAGAATGAAAAAATCACTGATTTGTGTGCAAGATTATTGGGAAAACGACATACAATTTACAATAGTCTTTGTTGCCTTTAGGCATGGACTAATTAAAGTTGATTTAGTTTTAAATTATTAGATTCTTGGTCCAATTGCTTGCAAATGACATAATAATTACATTATGAAAGACCCCAATGCAATTCACCCATTTCTCTTTCACATATGAAAGACCCCAATCTCTATTTAGTGTATCTTGGAAAGAATATGGTGTACAAAGAAACTAGTACACTATTTAGGGGATGTTGATTCCATTGGAACACTTCATTTTAAACATGTTTGGCATTGTATTAGAGTTGTCAGCATGTTCCTTTTGTGGAAGTTTCCTTATGAATATGTGTTCAATGGTTTTGTGTTTTCTATTTTTATATTTAGGAAGTACTTTTTGATGAGTTATGTTTTCAATTTAGAGCTAAGAAATCTCCCATGCAAAGGGATGCGAGGGGTTTCTTAGTTGAGGTGCAATGTAATTTGAGGGCTCTACTCTTGTCCATTAGATAGAATCACACCCATTTGTATATTATTTTTGGATAATACTTTTTGTTAATTTATTAATCAAATTTATTTATCCAAAAACAATCCATTGCATATAAAAATAGAAGACATATTTTTAACACAAATTGAACTGATTTACATTAAAAGGGCCACAACTAAGCAACAATGTAAACAATTCTACATAAGAGGGCGTATAGCCGAATAGTTTGCGTAACTCAAATATAAAGAATAATAACATAATTTAACATCCTTGCTGGGCTATTCCTATGATTTTCCAGACTGATAATATCCTTACAAAATTTCCCAAGGCACCACCAGACTTAAAAAAACATAAATTACATATTGGAAGCAAAGTCTTGAATGTATGAGGACTATGAGAGTTGAAGAGTCCCATATTCAATATCCATTGGTGCAGTTTCTTGATCAAAATCCCCTGATTCATTCTCAACAAATACATCAAGGAGAAAGGGTCTTCTAGGGTTCACTGAATCGGAATATGAGCACTGAAGAGGCCACAGGGATCTAAATTTATGGAAGGAAGGTTCCATTTCATCCATTCAACGATCCAAAGAAGAGAGGGAATCCTTGAATTCCCCAAACTTTTCCTCCATTCAGAGGGAGAGTCCCGCCATCATTTCTTCAAACTCTTTGAGCTTATCCATTAGCTGCTGGAGGGATGTATTGTTATCTTGGCCAAAATATTCATGATGCCTGATAATTTTCCTGAGGTCACTTGCCTAGGGATCCATAGGGAATCCCTAAGAACTAACCCTGAAACTACTATAGTTGAATGTGAAAACAATACAAGGAGAGAAGGGTAAGAAGAAAATTAAAAGAAAAACACCATAATGTTTTGACATTAAATAAAGAGAGAAAATAGACCTGTAATTATATCAAAGAAGCCAAGGGGAGAAGCCAAATGGATCCCATACTAGAAGCCCCAAAATCTTATCCCGTGGAGAAAAGAATGACAATGAAGAATGCTGGCGGAACCGTCTTCTCTCTCATGGAGCGATACTTTGAACCTCGCATAACACCGACCCTTCTGAACCAGGAGAATATGACTTCCAATACATAGTCACAAGTTCCATACCTCGACTCTGTGAGCTGCTTGAAGATCCCAAATCACTTGATTTGGGGGAAATCCTCACACAAACTCCATTAAACCTTGCACATACTTCGCCACCTTTCATACATATGAAGGAAGCCCAGAGTACAAGGGAAGTACAACTGACTGGAGGGAATATGTGGTCATGTCACATCATGAGGGAGGGGTTAAGGGTTGGGGAAAAACCCCTTTACATTATTTAAATTTATTTCACCTTGTGCTATCCTATAACCCTATTTTTCCCAAAGGTCAACATGGGGGTTTAATACTCTTTTTATATGAAAGAGGTTGATTTCATCAAATTTCTTGATTAGGGTGGTGATTTGATGGAAGATATTGCTAAGAAGATTGTTCCCCATGCAATTTCTGTTGAGAACAACCTTGCCGATTAACATTGAGTCTCCGAATAGTGAGAGTTGAGATATATTGCGCTCTTTATCCAATTTTAACCATGCATAAAGAGCATAATCTTCTACTATATTATTTGTTGTTGTCCCTAGTCCCCAAGCATAAATAAATATTGTGTTTCCTCCAGGATTAAGGAGAATCCAACCCGCACTTGCCTTCTCAAAATAGACAACATTACTACCCCATATGTACCACACATTCTTTCTTGAGCTCCCCTATATTACACTTCTTTTGATAGCATTTCATACTTCCTTGTCTTGAAGAGGCACAATGCATATGTTGGCATCCAAATAAATCAAGGAGAAATACCTAGGGAGGGGCAACACCATATTGAAACATTTGATTTCATTAATTCTTCGACCATATGAAAAATATGAAGTATATCTCTCCTCCAATAATCAAAGGAGAAACTGGGGGAATGATATGCACATGAAGGGACACCTGGGTTAAATTTTCTTTCTCCCATCAATAACTCATGGCACACCCTTGTCCCTTAGTCCTTGGAACATGATGCTTCTTATAATTAGATCAAAATTGAACTACCTTGTCAGTGGATTTATATGTCTAAATCCCGTTACATTCTATTATCAATTTGAAGTACGTAGAATTGTGAAATGCAAACACAATATGTGCATAATTAGATTATTTGTAGTATGATCTATTTAGAATGCTTAATGCTTATCCTAATTATTAAATCAATTGCATGAAATAAATGGAATGAAATACAAATTCCTCATTAAATTATACTTTATTATAACCATGAGTGTTGTAAATTATGTTGTAGTTAAGTGTTCAATCTTTGATATCTAAACCTTTTACAACAATACTCCATTTAATATATTTCTTAATATAATTCAATGAATGCATATTTCTCTAGAATCCAAAGAGATAAATGAAATCAACTACAAAAATGAAACTCACCACACTTCCTAAATAAAAAAAAAGATTAATCACTCATAATAATGATCATGTACTTGAACTGATCATGTTGTTGGGTAGGAATCCTGCTGTCACCAGGTTGTCTCCTTGCATGATTTTCCATGAACTATTTCTCTTGTTGTTAGCAAGCTTTGATAAAATGAAAACAATCATTGTGAAAAGGAAACAAACTTGTAAATAAATAAAATACAATCTACACTAATCATCTCTCCATCCTTCTAGAGTAGGACCATACTCTATAGAATAGAGTGCTAATGTTAATCTAAAGAGTAGCTAAAATAATCTAATTAAAAACTATAGAAATTGTAAATCGACAATGAAACAAAAACTTATGAAATTGTAATTTATTCCATCATTATTTCGACATTGTTGTAAGAGTCCCTCTTTGAATGAATAAAAAACTCTTATTTATACATGAACTTGCTTTGAAATTATATAACAAATAGTAAATTCAGATCCACTAACTTCTCCTAGATCCACAAGTTCCCAATGTGGTTACAACCCACAAGTTCCCAATGTGGTTACAACCATTTGCTAAAAAATAGCAACTGGAAATTAGCTCATAATATCTCCAAGATATTCACAACCAATCTCATTAAAAACTCCAATATTCTTTCCATACCCAATAGATTTAAATGAGGATGCCAAATCCATATTAAATATTGAATGGTTGAATATGAAATTTCAATTTCACTGTATGGATTTGGAGAAAATGGTAAAAATTGAATTATTATGGGAACCTGTTTCCTGTAATTATCAGAACTGAAGATGGTAAAATGATGATCTCTCTCAAAATGCGATCTGAGTTGTTGAGATATTTTGTGGCAATGTTCATTTTGACCTGATGATGCTTTACACCAAAAATCAATGAAACCCAGTTCATGGATTTTCAAATATGGCTCGATTATAGGATTTGTCTATTTCTTGTAATAACTAGAAAATTAACTCAATTTGAAAGATAAGTGAAAATATGTTATTTTTGTAATATTTAATCACAAATTCACATAAAATACTAAAATAAATGCATTGGAAAATATTAATCCTAATCCCATATATAAGCATAAAAATGGAGTACAATAGGGTTACATGAAAGAAAAAAAGAATAAAAGTTAAGGGAAAATGATATGAAAAGATGGTAAAAGGATGTAAAAAGATTATCATTTTTGTGACTCAACATTCCCCCAAATTGAATATGTTTCATGTCCACTTGCAAACCTATATTTCCATGCAACTAATTTTTCTGAACTTGTGTGACTGGGTCTTCTTCTGAAAGATAAGGCGACAAGATAGAAAGACTCAAGTTGCAACTGAGCTTCTTTGTAGTTAGTTCTTGTGTAGAAACAACAGGTTTTGTAAGTGTTGGTTTTTGTGTGGCAACACCTCTCTCTTAGACTTGTTCTCTTTTCCCTTGCAACAAATAATCTCACTTTACAACAATTTGTGCATGTCAACCAAATCTCAATATGATGGCTTCTTCTTATCTTTGTGTAATGCCTCCCAGCCCAACCGAGGGACATTACGATGCAAATACTCTTAAAAATGAAATTTACGACCCAATAAATTAATTCATTTACAGTTAGTTGAATGCTTGTAGCTTACAACTACAAATTAAAACAGATTTAGCCACTATCTACAACCAACAAATAGAAGCATCTACAACATGTTATTAATCAACATGAAATGTAGCTAAACAACTCATTACAACAACATATAAATCACTTCCAAATACACATAGTTCATGCACAATAATTAAACATGTAATTTAACACAACAACAAGATAAAACACTTATCTTTCCACAACAGTTGTGCAACCAGTTGCTTGGGACGAATGTTCCACCCAACCATAGATTGACTATTCCAAATCTCAACAACCAGTCACCCTCGAGCTGAGGCTAGAAATACACAAAAGAGGGTGGTCTCTCACAGTCCACTCACAACTCATAAAACTCTCAACCTCACTGATATTCTCCTACAACTATCCCGATTTTCCACCACTGCTCTTCCTCTTGAACTTTCCAACCAAAGGAAAGTACCCCTTCACTGATATCAGTCCCGCAGGCATCCCATTCATTTATCAGGGTCTCTCTAGAACATGCAACTAGGAATATCTCAGTTGGTAACTCAAGGGGAATTGTTTCTAGGAAGACTCAACAAATAAACAAAAAAGACTTGTTGTTTTAGTGCAACTCACCCAAGAGTTCACTCTTCATGCCTGATAACCTGGATATTTAGTTTTCCATCTCCAATTATCTCCAGTTACACACCAACATGCTCTAGAACTCTCCCTCCATGGATGCATCAACTTCAAGCTCTGTTTCTTGCTCTCCCTTTTCTCTCATGCACACTTTTCTAACTCAAATCTATTGTTCCCATCCAATGTACGAATTTTCTCTCTTTGGCCTGCCTTTATTTGCTCACACTCTTTGCCAAACTAATTGTACTCAACCCCCATGTTCCTAAATTTTTTTTATGTGACTACTCACACCCACCTTCTTACATGTATTCAATGATTGGCTTAGGGAACACTCAATCAGAAATGGGAAGGTTCATATACAAATGGAAAATTTAGGAAAATGGATTAAATAAATATACATGGGTATTTCCCACCTTGGACCCCTCTTAGCCATTATACTAGACACTCCCCTCTCTTGTGGATTAATTCAGCCCCCATCTCTTGTCCATGTCCCCTTAGCAATTGACATCACATTTTTATTAATAAACAAAGAAACACAATTTTCATATTACATCGCTTGGCCGTAGCCACATATTATATCTACATAAGAATTGATTAAATTGATGATTATAATGGGGATGTTACATTCCCCGTACCCTACAATTGTGCATCATCCTCAGTGCACTCTGTACCTATATACATATATATGTATGCAAATTTACATCACATAAAATAAAAATCCTACAATTTAACAACTCCAACAACTCCGACCATAATCTCATGTTCCTCTCAACTCGCCAACCCAAGGAATGCACCATTCGTTTATGAGAGTTAGCCCAAGGGATGTACCATCCATTTATTAGAGTTATCCCAAGGGATGTACCATCCATTTATCAAGTCTAAACTAAGGAACGAGCCATTTGTATATCAAGGTCCCCAACGTAGTTGGCCAGGACTCTAAGATGCGGTTTCAGAATTTTAGCTGCTCAAAATGGAGTCTTACATTATGTTTTCTTCAAAATTGTCAAAACATTGTGGGTATTCTTCATGCATGTTTACTTCATGCTCTCAGGTAGCATATTTAGGACTATAGTAGGTCAATTGAACCTTTACCATACCTATGACTTTGTTCCTGATCACTTTGACTTTTCGGTCCAAGATACGTATTGGTTCCACCCGGAAATCCCGTTCACGCTCCACCTAGATCACATTCCAATCAATTATGTGGTTAGGATCATACACATATTTCTTTAACAATGACACATGAAATACATTATGCACTCTCATGGATGCATGCAAAGCTAACATGTATGTAGCTGACCCTATCTTTTCTAATATTTCAAAAGGTCCACAATATCTTGCCGCCAAATTTAGGTAGCTTCCTAATTTTATCGAACTTCTCTTTTCCGTTACTTTTAAGAACACATGTTCTCCCACTTTAAAATCTCTGAAAACTCTATTCATGTCTCCATAACTTTTCTGCCTATCCCGGGAAGCCTTCAAATTCTGCTTTATCTTTGCCATCTGATCTTCCATTTCTTTTAACAATTCTAGCCCAAGAATTATTATGTCTACTAGATTATCCCAACTCACTAGTGTGTTACATTGTTTTTTCGTACAATGCTTCAAAAAGACTCATTTTTAATGAGACCTGATGCCCATTATTGCAGGAAAATTTAACTAAATGGATATAATCTTTCCACTTTGATGGTTGACCCATCACATACATTCTAAGCATGTCCTCAATTATCCTGTTAGTCCTTTATATTTTCCCATCTGACTCTAGATGATATGATGTACTAAGATTTAATTTTATCCTAAATCCCTTGAATAAACCCTTCAAAAATTGGAAGTAAACTTTGGTGCTCTATATAAAACTATTTCCTTAGGCACTCCATGTAGCCTAACAACTTCTTTCATATAAATATCCACAATATTTATTGTCTTGTGTGTAGTCTTTACTAGAATAAAATGTGCTTCTTTAGTCAATTTATCCACCACCACCATGATGGAATCATGTTGCTTCATTGTTCTAGGAAACTTAGTAATACAATCAACTAGGAGAACTTCCCACTTCCATTCTGGAATGGGAAATGGCTATAGCAGATTTGTTGGGTGTCTACTTTCTATCTTTACTTTTTGGCATTCCAAACATCTGGCTATGTAATTAGCCACTTCTTTCTTCATTCCTAGAAAAATATTGGCTTCTTACTTCTGCAATTGTCTTATGATATCTCAGGTGCCTTGCATATGGAACATTATGCATCTCCTTCAACACTGCATTTTTCATCTCTCCAGAATTTGGCACATACACCTTAACTTTGTACATGATAATTCCATCTTCTTTCAGCTCATAATAATTAAATTTTTGCTGAAAGTTATCTTGTTGTAATGTCTCTTTTATTTTTAAATAATTCTGATCTGAATTTTTTATTGCAAAAAATTTGTCTTTCATATCTGTCTTTTACATGCTAATGGCTATAATATGTAATTCATGAGCTCTCCCTCCGAGTGCATCAACCACTTGATTTTCCTTTCCCTTTATATGCTTGATTTTAAAGTCATATTCACTAAGAAATTCCATCCATATAGTTTTCCTAGCATTTAGTGTTGGTTGTCCAAACAAATTCTTAAGACCACAATGGTCTGTTATTAGCATAAATTTATTACCCATAAGGTAATGCCTCCACATTTTCAATGCATGTACAATTTCCGCTAGCTCCATTTCATGTGTAGCATGATTCCTCTCATTTTCTTTTAGTTTTTTGGACTCATAACATACCACATGGTCCTTTTTATTGAGAACTCCACCGAGTCATTCCTTGCATGCATCGATGCACATATCAAAATCTTTAATTGGATTTGCAATCTTCAATACTGGTGCACTTGTCAATATTCTCTTCAACCGTTGAAAACTCTCTTCACACTTGGAGGTCCATTCAAATTTCACTCCCTTCTTTTGCAAAGAAGTGATTGGACTTGCAATTTTTGAAAAAATTCTTATGAATCTTCAGTAATAACTGACAAGACCGATGAATGATCTGACCTCTATCATATTCTTTGGCACTGGCCATCCTCTAATGATCTCTATCTTCTCAGGATCAAATTCTATCCCTGTTACTGATATTATATTCCCCAAGTAGTGAATCTTCTTTTTATAAAAGATTCACTTACTTAGCTTAGCATACAATATATTCTCTCTTAAAAGTTGCACCACCATTCTTAAATGCTACTCATGTTCCTCTTTTGATTTACAATAAATGAGGATATCATCTAGGAACACAATCACACATTTGTCCAGGTACTCCCTAAACACTCCATTCATCAAACACATAAAAATTGTTGGGGCATTCGATAGTCCAAATGGCACTACCGTGAATTCATAATGCCAATATCTTGTTCTGAATGTTTTCTTCTTGATGCATTCTTCCCTTATCCTTACTTGATGATAGCCTGATCTCAAGTCAATCTTTGAAAAACTTCTTGCACCTTTCAACGGATAAAAAAAATCATCAATTCTTAGAAAATGATACTTATTCTTTATGGTAACCTTATTAAGTTTCTTGAAATCAATACACATCCTTAAGGTTCCATAGTTCTTCTTTACAAAAATAACCGAGGCTCCCCAAGGTGACATAGTTGAGCGTATATATCCCTTCTTCAAAAGTTCTTCAAGATGCACTTGTAACTCTTTTAATTCTGGTGTGCCCATTCTGTATGGTGTCTTAGACCCTAGGGTAGCTCCTGGCACCAAATCGATAGAGAAATCAATGTCTCTGTTTGGTGGAAATCCTGGGAATTCCCTAAAAACATCTTCAAAATCTCTTAAGACCAGATGGTCTTCAATGCTTTCCACTCTTTCTTTAGCTTCCTCCTCCATATGGGTTGCAAACATCTGACATCCCTTCCTAAAGCTCTTCTTCAACTACATAGATGGAATCTCTCTAACAACTACAACTCTTGGAATGACTCGAATCTTGCCTTGCTTTCCTTCCTCATCAAGACATGTGATTGTCTTGTTGTGAAAATCTAGGACAACATGATTTTTTTCCAACCAATCCATGCCAATTATACAATCATATGAACCCAATGGTATGATTTTTACATCTACCTTCATGTTGAGTCCATTCATGTCTATTTGAAAATATTTAACCAACTCATTGATATTTATTTTAGTCCTCGTAGCTAACTGAACTAACCAAGATTTCTTATACTTCCTCCCATGTCTTCCACTGTTTCAACCTCTTGAATGTTGTGGAAAGTCCTCATTCTTTATCCTTTGTGAGGGAAGTCCCTATATAAGTGATTCCCTTCACATCCTCAACATTGAATAGGTTTCTTCCTTGGCATTTTCACAAATGAATCTGCATTATTTTGATCATTTTGGGCTATCTGGCCTTGCTGATTTGCTTGGGAGTTATTTCTAAAAAGGGTGGTTTAAAACCTTTCTGCCTTTGATCCTTTTCCCTTTCATCTTGTCATTCCAAGCCTTCTAGAACACTGGCCTTCCTTTTCTTTTCTCACAAAGGTTCCTTGATTTCCTTATAGTTTCTTCCAAGGTCTTGGGGTTATCATATTGAATTTTGTCACTATAGGAGGAGGGTAACCCACTTAGAAACCTTTGTATTTTAAGCTTTTCATCCTTGATCAAGTCAACATACTTCAAAAATTCAAAGAACCACTTCTCATATTCTTCCATTGTCATGGCTCCCAACCCGAGTTCAAATAACTCTTTCATATTTCTCTCATAGTAATGCTCATAAAAATATTTCTCTTGGAAATATCCTTTGAACTGCCTCCATGAGATCCTTTTCTCATCAAGTTTATTGGCTTTCTTAAGATGATCCCATCACATGGATGCCTTTCCTACTTAGGCTTCTCCTTGGCCCTGAGCTGGAATGATTTATTCCAGTGGACTCCCTTGGAGAATGATGGAACCTTCTCATGCTTCTTTAATTCCTATCATTTCTATGATCCTCCCTTTTTCTATGGGATATCGATGTCGATACTTTTTCTGGAACTAGCTACTTGATTGGTGCTAGAATAGTTGTTAACTTGCTTATGAAACATATTTAAGCTTTGAAGTATATCTTCCCGAGCCTTCATAATCCTTTCATTATCATCCCTATAGCTCTGCACTTCTCTATTCAGATTTCTCACAGTGACAGACTCTTTCCTATCTCTTCTTCCATTTGACTCTGTCTCAACATTCCCCATGATGACATGTAGACCTCTGATCTCTTTCTCATGGATGTAAGATCCTTGAACATATTCCATGCCTTTAGTCCTCATATAAGAACTAAGTTTATTTCTGTACCTCTAATTTTGCAAGATCTTTGCAACCAACAAAATTTGTTAAGATAAAATAATTAACAAGATTCATGAAATTATGTACAATTATGTTCCCATACTCTATCAAAATTCTTTCTTTCATAAGTTTGCTCGAAAAGTTTTAATACTTAGATTAATTTTCCATTTATTCAAACTCACAGACTCGTGGACTAATAGACTCATGAAAGAATAATTCTTCCTTTTATAAGTCTATCTGAAAAGTATCAACACTTAAATTATTTTGTGAGTTTTTCGGGTTCATGGGTTGGCGGACTCATAATCTCACCTTCCCAACTCTTAAGCTTGACAGTGACCCACTCCCTATTACCTCGACCAATTATAGGCCTCCACATGGATTCCTCGTACACGTAGGCGTGTGACATCAACATAAAGTTATCATGATGTCATCCCTCCTCTCGCTCCAAAATCTATGGTGGGGAACGAACCACCTTTAGATCCGACGGTTGAGATTTTTTCGTACCTAAGATGAGGTTTATAATTGGCAAGGGTCCCACACTAAATTCACATTCCTCAAGATTTCTCATCAACATTCATGACTTAAAAAATCATCGAGATATATGGTCCGTGCATTCCAACAAGACCATTTGTTAACTCCTTCCTTATTGTGCACATAGATCCTATGTCGAGATGGTAGCCGATCTATCCGACGATCCTGATCAAAGTGCATGACCTCCTGGTGATTAACTATCTTACAACTTCAAATGCACTTTATCTCTCCTCCATTGATCTATGTACTCAATGGTCGGTTTGATCTCCACTTCTCACAACTCTGGTGAATCCGATTCACCTCCAAG
This sequence comes from Picea sitchensis, assembly GCA_010110895.2. NCBI lineage: Eukaryota > Viridiplantae > Streptophyta > Pinopsida > Pinales > Pinaceae > Picea > Picea sitchensis. The sequence continues at coordinate 19,954 of SNQJ01S0001946.1, read as the reverse complement.
CCTTTATGATCGACGACTCTAGCTTAATCATTATTTGTGAGGGATGACTAAGTTTATTCTTTACTACACAACCTATCAAATCTGGACACATTGATAAGGAAAAATTCGATGCTTAATGCATCTTCCTACATCCTCAAATCTCTATAAGTCTCGAAGTTTCAAAGTTCCAAAATTCCTCACAATGAACTCCAGCCTTTGGAGGTTCAGTGTTTACCCCTCATCTTATATCTTCAAATCTCTTGAAGTCCGAGAGTCCTAGAGTTTCTGACTCCCAAAGTAAGACTTCACCGAAGTACTTATTTTTTCCGCCCAATAGTTGATAGAATGGTTGTGAAGGGATCCCGAAGGATCCTTAGATCAACGACTATCGTTGGTTCATGATTTCGACGTTTGGGGATTCCATCCATTCCAAACTCTTTTGTTCTTGGAGTGGTCAAATCCAAATGAATGTAAATTGCATTTGACGATCAGGAAGGGTCCCAAAGGATCCTTAGATCTACGACCCACGTCACTTCATGATTTCGACATTCGGAGAGTTCCGGCCGTGTAACGCCTTTTTACTCCCAGTGTATATTAACACTGCATTTGACCATGACGTGTATCCACCAACTAGAAAGCATTCCAAATATCCTCTAATATACGACCCTCCTTACTTCACGAATAAAAAGTTGGTCAAGGTTTAACGATAAGGAAGATCCCATGACAATGGATAAGAAACCGCCAGTTGTCGGTCAAAATCTCTGGTAACTGTGCCAATAGGTTTCCTTCAAAAATATTAGAGTATTTGAAGTTACAACATCCCAGAGCTCCGAATCTCTGAAGTCCAGAAGCTCACAAGGCTTAACTCCTTTTTAATGTTGTGCAGGGTTCCAAAACCATGGTCATATGGAACTTTGACAAGCCCCAGGGGGATACGCTCTTAAATATCATTCAATATTTGGTTAAGTCCATGGAATCGAGTCTGAGGTCACTTGGACAAGAAAAATGTCTGTCTCCCTTTCACGACCCCCGATTTAATCATGGTCATCGATCCCGTCACCCTTTCAAATGGTCGAATCCTTAGGAATTTTAAATTTGTCATGGTAAGTCTTAGCCGTCCATCATGAGATCAACATGATCTCAGTCGATGATTCTTCTAACTTCCCGTAACTCTACAAGCGAGCATTGAAACTCAAATTTCACTCATTAAATTGGGGATTTCTCTCTAAAATCTCATTTCCCCCCTAATCGGTCACAAACAAAATTTGCAACAATGAATTTCAAGAATTCGCAGCCATCTTGGCCCATACAAGCCCATTGTTTGAACCAGACGCTCTGATACCATAATGTAATGTCCCCCAACCCAACCGAGGGACATTACAATGCGAAATACTCTTAAAAATGAAATTTACGGCCAAATAAATTAATTCATTTACAGTTAGTTGAATGCATGTAGCTTACAATTATGATTTAAAACTGATTTATCCACTATCTACAACCAAAAAATAGAAGCATCTACAACATGGTATTAATCAACATGAAATGAAGATACAAAACTCATTACAACAACATATAAATCACTTCCAAATACACAGAGTTCATGCATAAAAATTAAACACATAATTTAACACAAAAACAAGATAAAACAATTATCTTTCCACAACAGTTGTGCAACCGACTGGTTGGGATGAACGTTCCACCCAACCATAGACTGAATGTTCCAAATATCAACATCCAGTCACCCTTGAGATGAGGTTAGCAATTCACAAAAGAGGGTGGTCTCTCACATTCCACTCACAACTCATAAAAATCTCAACCAAACTGATATTCTCCTACAACTATCACAATTTTCCACCAGCTCTCTTCCTCTTGACCTGTCCAACCCAAGGAATGTACCCCTTCACTGATATTTTCCCCTCAAGCACCCCATTCATTTATCAAGGTCTTTTTAGCACATCCAGTTGGAATCTTTCAGCTGGGAACTTAAGGGAAATTTATGCTAGGAAAACTATCAACAAACCAACAAAATACACTTATTGTTTTAGTGCAATGCACATAGGAGTTCACTCTTCAGCTCTGACAACCTAGCTCTTCAGTTTTTTAGTTCAAATTCATTCTAGATACACTCCAACATGCTCTAGAACTCTCCCTCCATGGATACATCAACTTCAAGCTCTTTTTTATTCTCTCCCTTTTCTCTCATGCACACGCTTTTATAACTCAAAACTGTTGTTCCCACCCATACAAATTTGCTCTCTTTGGCTTTCCTTTCTTGGATCACACTCTTCCCCAAGATGATTGTACTCAACCCCCATGTTCCCAATAACTTTGGGATGTGAATACTCACACCCACCTTCTTACATGTATTCAATGATTGGCTTAGGGAGCACTCAATCAGAAATGGGAAGGTTCATATACAAATGGAAAATTTAGGAAAATGGGTTAAATCAATATACATGGGTATTTCCCCCCTTGGACCCCTCTTGGAAATTATCCTAGACACTCCTCCTTCTTGTGTATTAATTCACCCCCCATCTCTTGTTCGTGTCCTCTTAGCAGCTGACATCACATTTTTATTAATAAACAAAGAAATACAATTTGCATATTACATTGCTTGTCCGTAGCCTCATATTATATCTACATAAGCATTAATTAAACTAGGGATTATAATGGGGATGCTACACTTTGAATGTTTTGTGACCCTGTTGTAAATTCTAAATCACACATTTCATTTTCTTTTTTAAGCACTACAAAATCAACCTTTCACCAATTTGTGGCAATCCTGTAGTAGTGCAATTGAAGCTTTTTCTTGCTGGTAGATGTCTTCGCATTCTAAATATGCCTAATGATGGCTTATGACAATATATGACTAACATTAAAAAAAATTTAAAATATATATTCTTGGAAGAAGGTTATAACTATAGAACGAAAAGATTCAAACTTGAAGCATTCTTTTGATTATGAAAACAATAAAGGAAAGTCACCTACAGACCCGAAGAACAACAAATTACTCACAAATGCCAATTTGGGTATGGCAAAGTTTTGGTAAGCATGTTTATTTCACCCCGATGCTCCTACTCACAAAAAATTAGAAACTCCCAGTTGACGTATTTCAAGTTATAAGAAAATTAGTTTTTTCACTTTATAAAAACAAAGTACTAGAAATTGCTAACTTTCTATACTTTAATGTGCATAGAACATGTCTACGCATTGTTGTTCATAACAACTAGAAATTACATATCTTTTTGAGCTGTCAAAACATTTCTATGTTTTCTGTCATCCTTGTTATTGTCATGATTCTTTAATAGGAATTTCAGTTCTCTATTTTATTTCAAATCTGGCATAAATATCATACCCACAACCTACAACCACAAAGCTTGGATGTGATTTTCCTTTCAATACCAGATTTACGCCAATGCACTCCTTTGAAAACAAAGACATAATTTGAGAAAAATTTGAAGCTGCTCTTATTTTCATTTGTGACTCTTTGCTTGATAAGTGGTGGCTCACTTAATGATCCAGGTGGATATCGGTGGCCACCCACCTTTTCCGACTTGCTCAAAACAGTTTTCTGGCAATTTTGGCAATTTACTATTTTTAGCAGGTTTTAACTTCTGGGGCTGTTTTGAGGGCCTAAATGAAGTTTTTTTTTGATATTGAGGTTCTCAATGATATATAAAGGTATTATTGAGTCCCCAAAATGAATCTCCTCGATTATACCTTTCCAACGAGCTATCATACGCCTAAAACGGAGATCGTATGCAAAAGTTACGACCCTGGGAAGTTGATGTACTAACATACCCAAACGGGGCCCACATGACTTTTGGCGCTTCATCTCCTAGGGTTAGGTTTTTTGGCATTCCTGTTTATTGTAAAAAGGCCTTCAGAGCCTCATTGCAATCATGTTCTTGCGAATGCGAGTAGTTGTCACATCTCTTCTTAGAGATAAGCTGCCACCATTCTAGCTAGTCTTTCACTCTGTATTTTTACAGTCTCTGTACATTTATTTCATTAATAGAAATCATGTATTACTGTATATATGTGTTTATGGTTGCATCTCTGATACATTTATGTTATATTATTGAATATCTGTGGCATCTCTGTGCATTTCTTTATTATATCTCCGATCTCATTTCATGCCAAAAATAATCCGGATCAGTGGTATCAGAGCAGGCTTCTTTTGATCGTTTTTTTAGTGCATGTCCTCGAGGAGGTCCAAGTATAGCAAGTTGGGTATCGATTTTGTCTCTCTTGAAGACAATCACTCTCGCACACCCAAGAAACCCTCAATGGCAAAAGAAAAGAAAAATGACGGAGCAGATGATTCTATCAATCTGTTGCTTGAGCAAGCTCTCACGCGACAGAGGGACGAAATGATGGAGATATTTGCCCACATCCTTAAACACATGCCAATAGCATCAAGCGCATATTCATCAAGCGACCACTTTGGAGGCACCTCGCCTTTCAAGGTACAAGT
>SNQJ01S0001945.1:136855-155687 GCA_010110895.2 Picea sitchensis | reverse complement strand
GATACCTCCTCCAACCACCTCTGTTTGGAAGATGTTCTTTGACGGAGCTTCCTCCAGTATAGGCGCAGGCGCTGGAGTGATTTTCATATCGCCCTGCCAAGAGACCATATCCCTGTCATACAAGCTGGAATTTGAAACTACCAACAATGTGGCGGAATATGAAGCTCTTGTTCTGGGTATGAGGGCTGCAAAAAAAATGGGAATTAAAGAGGTGTCAGTGTTCGGAGATGCGGAATTGATAATCCAACAGGTCAGGAATGTTTATCGGGCCAAGAATCCTCGGCTCTGGAGTTACAGAAACGAGGTATGGGACCTGATTGATAATTTATTCTCAGCTTTTAACATTACTTTTATCCCAAGGGAAGAAAATACCTCGGCCGACTCCTTAGCGGTCTCGGCTAGTCTGTTCAGGATCCCTCTGCCGCCGAAGATCCATGGTGAGGTCGAAATAAGATACAGACCATCCATCCCGGACAAAGTAAAGCATTGGGAGGTATTCGAGGACGATCTTGAAATCAAAAATTTTCTTTAGACCGTCGATAAGTTTTCGGCATTGCACATTGATTAGGATCCTGATCCCGAAGGTGACCCTCCCTCTAAGATATTCTTAAATAAAATCATTAATCACCAGATTATTCAGCTGCCTAGCAACCACATTCCAAGGGGACTGGTCCCTTTAGAAAGGATGTTTGACAAGAATGATGTGGCAGTTAAGGGTGGTGTTTCAAATAAAGATGTTGATACATCCGAATGCAACATTGGCACACAGGAGGAACCTAAGTTTATCAAATTATCAAGCAGCTTGACCAGTGAACAGAGGGCGAAATATACTGAGTTATTGAAGGAATTCACAGATGTGTTCGCATGGGCCTATGAAGACCTCAAGACTTATGACACATCTGTCATTGAACACAAGATCCCACTGAAAGAAGAGGCTAAGCCATTCAGGCAGAAGCTGAGACAGATAAATCCCATGTTGCTACCTGTCATGGAGAAGGAAGTGAAGAAATTGCTAGATGCCCAAATTATTGTCCCCTTGAGATATTCCGAATGGGTGGCCAATTTGGTCCCAGTAAGGAAGAAAAGTGGAGAAATCAGACTCTGTGTTGATTTCAGGAACCTGAATAGGAGCTCAAGGAAAGACAATTACCCCCTGCCCAATATGGAACAAATACTGCAAAGGGTAACTGGTGCATCTAGGATATCCATGATTGATGGCTTTTCTGGCTATAATCAGATATCAATCATACCTGAGGATAGAGAAAAAACAGCCTTCACCACTCCTTGGGGCACATTCATGTATGCCAAAATGCCTTTTGGATTGATGAATGCAGGGGCAACATTTCAGCGAGCCATGGACATAGCCTTCATCGGGGAGAAAGATAAGTTTGTGTTGATCTACCTAGATGACATAACAGTCTTATCCAGGTCTGATAGAGAGCACTGCGGTCATCTGAGAAAAGTTTTTTTGAAGTGTCGGAGGTTTGGCCTATCCTTAAATCCCAGAAAATATTTGTTAGCTATGAAGGAGGGGAAGCTATTAGGCCATATAGTATCAGAAGAATGAGTGACGATTGATCCTAGCAATGTAGAGGCAATTCAAACCCTGTCACTTCCTAGATCCAAGAAGGAAGTTCATGCCTTTTTAGGGAAGATCAATTTCTTGAGGAGATTCATCTCAAATTTTGTTGAGTTGGTGAAACATATCACAACTATGCTCATGAAGGGAAATGAAGTGAAATGGACCGCTGAACCCAGGGAATCTTTTACCCAAATAAAAAGGGCATTGACTGAGGCACCTGTGCTAGTCAGTCCTGACTATTCCAAAGGATTCCTAATTTTCTCTTTTGCTTCTTTTGATACAGTAGCGGCGGTCTTATTGTAGAAAAATGAGGAAGGGTGAGAACAACCCATTGCCTTTTTCAGCAAGGCATTAAGAGATGCAGAGGTCAGGTATGAAATCATGGAAAAACAGGCCTATGCCTTAGTAAAATCTCTCAAAGCTTTCAGATTCTATGTTTTGCACTCAAAGGTGACCGCATACATTCCTTCAGCCTCTGTGAAGGACATCCTTGTACAGCTCGACATAGATAGGAGAAGAGGTAAGTGGATTGCCAAGATCCTAGAGTTTGATCTGGAGATTAAGCCCACTAAGTTGATAAAGGGGCAAGGTTTAGCCAAGCTGCTGGTTGAATCCAATTGCAAAGCCTTGGGGATTAGCTTCATCAACCCCTGTTCAGAAAATATGCAAGTTGAGTTGACCAATAAGAATTCTCAGGGTGCCTTACCACTAGCAGCATGCACCTGGTACAAGGATATCTTATACTTTTTGCAAGAATTGAAGCCTCCTGATGGAATGGGAAAAAGAAAGGCGAGAGATTTAAAGTTCAAGGCGATCAAGTATTGCCTCATTGACCAAGCCTTGTACTGGAAAGACCCTCTAGGGGTGTTCTTAAGATGCCTGGACCCGCAAGAAGCCCAGAAGGTTATAATTGATTTCCATAACGGCCTTTGCGGGGGGCATCATTTCTGGAAAACCACAGCTCATAAGATCCTCAGGGCTGGATATTTCTGGCCTACTTTATTCGCTAATGTCTGCAGAGAAATCATAGCTTGCATCAAATGCCAAAAGTTCTCAGGAAAACAACAGCTCAAATCACTGCCATTAAAGCCTATAGTAGCTTCAACACCTTTTCAGCAGTGGGGTTTGGACTTCATTGGAGAAATTCATCCTCCATCAAGTGGTCAACACAGATGGATCCTGACTGCAACAGACTATTTCACCAAGTGGATAGAAGCTACCCCTACCAGGAGTACTTCTCACAAAGTAATTATCAGCTTCCTGGAGGATATCATAGCCAAATTTGGTTGTCCCAGTAAAATCGTCATCGACAATGCTGCCTCTTTCAGGTCTGAGCCTTTGGTTAAGCTCTGTGAATAGTTTGAGATTTCGCTGATCCACTCTAGTCCCTATTATCCTTAAGGAAATGGACTGGTGGAGTCTTCCAATAAAAGTCTGATCAAGATCATTAAAAAATTATTGGAAGACAATAAAAGAGCCTGGGATTCAAAGCTCAAATTTTCTCTATGGGCCGACCGGGTGACAACAAAAAGGTCCCTGGGCATCTCACCTTTCCAACTTGTTTATGAAACAGAGGCTGTCTTCCCTACTCAGCTTGCTTTATCTGTGGAAAAATTTCTCCAGGACCTTGAAGGAGAGCTTGACCATATGATTAGAAGGATTCATCATATGGTGGAAGTACAAAAGATCAGAGAATAGGCCATGAACAGGGCCTACCATCATCAGCAGAAGATCAAGCAAACCTTTGACAGGAAGAGAAAAAAGAAAATTTTCGAGCTGGGTGATCTGGTGCTCAAATGGGATGCACCCAGGCAGGATAGGGGCAAACATAGTAAGTTTGATGCCCTCTGGTTTGGGCCTCTCAATATCTCTGAGGTGTTTTCAAACAACACTTACAGGTTGCAGGATTTGGAAGGCGAAGAAGTGTTTGATGGCCCAGTAAATGGGCATTTCTTAAAAAAATGTTTTTTGTAAGCCGTAGGCGGCTTCTTTTGTTTTGTAAATATTGTTTTCTGTTTTCTGTTTTCGGCTTAATAAATGACTCCATAGCCCGACAGCAAGACACTGGATCTGCAAAAAGAGTCCTTAGAGCATCGTAGGGACGACTTTATCCCCCACGGAGCCTAATGTTAGTGACATGTCTTGTCCTAGGCACAAGAGTGTTCGGGTCTGCAAGTTGCACGAGAAGCGCTCGAGCGCAGCATGGAAAAATCTCGTTTTAAGGCTTCCAATCAAGTGGGCGGGTGACATTACATTGTCAACAACCCTGATTCATCCATAAGAGTAGATCAACGGTCATCGGGATATCGGGGCTACCAAGTTGACCGATGTATAGCATCAAAGAAAGCAACTATATGACAAGACTGAATCTGGGTCGTCCGATCCCGCGACACATAGTGCGAGATCTAGTCGGCCTATCGGAATTCAGGAGTTCGAAAGGTGAAATTCCTTCGTCATATCACATCTCGAAACCCCAAACCCCAGAGCACCGAAAGCACCCAGAGTCGGGCCCACAGTATCGCGAAGTAGCCTCAGCCGTTCATCCACAGGAGCCACCTGGCGCGCGATTAGGCTTCCCGCCTTTTCGCCCATCGCGACTTCGAAGCGCAAGGAACAACTTCGTCATATTCCCGATGCGCGAGGTGCCAGGAGTGTCCAGGACCCGGGCCCACAACATCATCGAGTAAGTTTAGGGCTGTCGGATCTGAGAGGGACGTGTGGCGCCCAATTAAGCCATCTCGACATTTCGCTCATCGCAGATGTGAATAAGCACGAATTAACTCCTTCCATTTGCGAACGCCAAAAGCGTTTTGGGAATAGACACATGGTCACAGCCCATGGTCACTTGGGAAAGAAAGGAGCTATGCAAAAGGGGGCCAAAGGCGTCGAGTCTAGTCGCCGAAAGGATCACCGTGATCTCCATGCGCCATCTGATCTGACCTCGATCCTGGTTTTCGCCTGGAGTAAATGAAGATGAGAAGGGGTGGTTGAAACCTCTCCTCAGGCATTAAGTGCAAAGTATGGATAATCTGGCAAGCGGTCTGCTCGAGAGGGTCTTGTGTACCCATTTTTCTAAAGAAGCCATGCCGAGTCCTCGACTAGCCGAAGGAGGTCTGCACACGCTAGCTCGACACTTAATGGCTCAGCTACTCCCCTTGCAGGAGCCATGCGCAGTTAAGGTGGCGTTTGACAAAGAATACCCGTCTGAATTTGGCTGAAGGGACACCAAGCCTTGGATAACTGAGCACGTCGGTGTTAGGCGATTTTCTCTGAGTATATAAACTCAGTCTTTGTATTTTGTAATCTATCGATGGTTGAACAAGGCTCCCGATTGTAAAACTTTAATGAAGCACTGTTTTCCTGGTTATGTGTGGACTCTTGAGACTTCTTGTCTTATGAATGTCAGTTTCTTTCACGTCTTTGTTTACACTGTATTAGAATGGCTCGAAATTGGAGAGTCCAGTCGAGTTGTAACTATTATAGGATGATGTAGATTTGATCACTGTAACATTTGCATTGTTTCTAATCGGTCCCTGTGATTTTCTTGGCATTGGACGACTTGGAATTGGAGAATCTAGTCAAGTCCCCCCTTTCAGTTCCTCGAAGCTCTGAACCAGAGGATCTCGCATTCAAAGTTTTTCTTCTACAAATTACTGAAAGGCCTGTTGCCTGAGGTAGTTTGTCCACCCCTCTCACCAAATCTTCAACCTGCTCATTTTCAAATCAACCCACTCACTGAAGTTAGATCAAGACCTCCTTTGTTTCTCACATGCCGGACCCAGTCTCTGAGTTTGAGTGATATCTTCCCGAGTCTCTACCCATTTGATCACCCATTAAAACTATCATGACATAAAACTGATGGGCGTCGGGCTCTGCTCCTGCTGCAATCCAGGAGTGACTTCCGTCGCCAACACCAGGACCCTTTATTCACCCCCCTGCTCATTGATAAATAGTAAAACAATTTGTATGGATTGGATTGCACAAGTCTGATACATTGTTGAGCCAAATCTATTTCATATTTTTAAGAGTTGTCATGTATGGTTATTTAAAAGACTATTTGCTAATCAATCATGCATGCACAAATGATTTTTTTCAGCCGAGGTAGCCATGGCCGAGGAAACAAAGGGAGAGAAAATTGGAATAGAGGCCCAAGAAGGCCCAGGTTCTCCATACATTTTGATGCTGACTCACAAGAGCTTGGCCAGTTGTTTCAGGCCAGATTTTTCAATTGGATTGGGAAAGAAGTGGTCCAAACCATGCCTGAAAGGCCTCCTTTCCAAGTTCTGCAAGCCCCTGGTATCCTTGTGCCTCCTCACGTCTCATTGCAACCCGAGGTTCCTGAAAATGATGGATGGCAAGAGATTATCCACCCAACAGTCTCCCAACATCATGGCTGGCCTAATTTATCCCTACCTGCTCCTTCGCCTATTAACCCCATTGTCCAAGCTGCTCCCCACTCACCAGTGCAGTCCTCTCATACTAGCAAAAGGTTGAAAACCGAGGCCCACCATTCCCTTGACAACGAAAAATTCATTGCTGCCCCTTCCTCACCCTCCAATGGCTTTGACAAATACGTGTCTTCCCTGATGCATTTGAGGGACGATTGTTCCCACATGATCAGTGAGATTAGGCCTAAGGGCTCAACGCAGCCAAAGGAAAATTCAGGAAAATCAAAGGGTGACAACAACAATCAAGGAAAGATTGCATCGCAGAGTGGAAAATATGGCTTTTGAGTTTTTATTTTTATCTATTGTTGATGACATTTGACTTCAGGAAACTTTGGACAACATGTTTCATTTTTTGTTACATGAGTAATATTTTTTGAAAATAATTTCAAATATCATGAGCTAAATTGTCAAATGTGAATATGTGGATGGGAGTCACAAAAAGGTGTGTTTTGCTTAACTAAATAGTTATGTTATGATTGTTATGAGCTAAAGGGAGTCACAAGGGGTCCCACCTACTAGTTATTATTTATTTATAACCCTTATTATGACTATTACTTCCCCCCCTAACTAAAGTTGGTTGAGTATTTTAATTAACTTAACTAATGAGTTGGTTCAACTACTTCAACCAATTCTAATTTGTTTAAAAGCAAAAGGAAAGGGAGGAACAAGAGGAGGGATAGAAGCAGAACCATACTAAGGTTTTCTCTTTGAGTTTATGTTGAGATAGTTCAGTTTTCATTCATTCATGTATTCATCATGAGCCTAATTCTGTTTTATGATAGCAGGGTCTTATTGTAGACAACAATATTTAGGGCTGAATTACATCATTCAGACACTTGTTTTTCAGAGGTGTTGATCTATCTTTGATAGTCTGTGTAGACTTGTCTGTTTGTGAATTAGTTTTCATCACTGACAAAGGCTATTGTGCAGAGTTGAGTGGGCAACAAACTGTGGCAAGATGATCCAACTTTTAGAGTTCAGTTTTGGTTTTCTGTCAGAGGTCCTTTGTATATTCCATCGGGGATGTCTAAGTTTGACTTTGGTCCAAAATTTATGCATGAGATTTTGTAAAGAAAATGACTCTTTGGTGAATTTGAATGAAATAAAGGATTGTTTTATGTCTCATCTTTCTTGATTATCATCTTAGTGACTTTAATTCTATCTTTACATTTATTTCAACAACTGATATGTTCAGAAAATTACATAAAAAGTAAATTTCTAGCAAGCTTTTTATTGATAAAAGACTAGCCTAAGCACTCGTAATTAATACTTGTGAGTTAGGATGTTATTTTTGTTGGCTATAAACATAGGGTGATATTCCCGTCTACTTTTCTTTAGCCAAGCAGAGTCTGAAAATGCTTGAGTAAGATCATTTCATATCTTTTCCTCAACAAGTTGTACATTGTACAATTAGACAACTTGTATTACAAGATGTGCTTCCTGGGTTGACAGAATTGCCATATGAAATACACTTGCAGACAAAGACAAAGACCATCTACATGCTACGTGACTTACGCGTCCATAGAAAATTTACCTTAAACGAGGACAATGCCATATTGCATATCGGTTGAACCAAAAAAAAAATTACATATCATGCATTGACAAGAAACGAAACAGTGTGATTTGTTTCTATCCATGTTACCCAATCAAAATATGAATAAAGTTTTTCATTACCATGGCAAAGTGAACTGGCGACGCATAATATTGTTGAGTCCAAGAACGAAAAACATGAGGAAAAACCTCATACAAAGTACCCAATTATAAATAGATCAGGTCCATTTTTTGAGATGTTAAAATGGCTTGCTCTTCTGAACAGAGCCATCAAGCATTTTCAATAATATTGCAAATTTTGCATTGTTCAAAGTCCATTAAGTTAAACACTGACAGTTTTTTCTAGAACTAGTAAGGTTAGAACATTGTCACCTCAACGTGATCTTCGTTCATAGTAAAATCAGAAGCACAAGTTCATAGTGATCTTGGTTCATACTAATATAGAAATCAACAAGTTTCTTGGTGCCCATTTGGGATTTTGGTTATAGAAAGGATACAATGCCCACTCCTTGTTGATTTTTTCTTTTGTTGTGTTTGCCAAACTTTTGAGCATGTGATTTGGTGTTGTAGTTCAGGGTTCTCATGGGCCTGGTTTTTGGATTATGACTGAATAATAGATTTAGGATCTTAGCACTTTTTCTACGATATTAAGAAATATACAGGACCTTCCTTTCCTTTTAATGTAGGCTCTATGGAGCAAATGTAATATGTAGTTCATTTAACTAGTTTTGTTTGATTAATGAAATTACCAGAATTCTTTTTTGGAAATGTTTTGAAAAAAAAAAAAAGATATGTGCTAGCTGAAGTCAAATGGAAATATGCTATCAACCACACAAAATTAAAATTCAAGTTCGTCATTGTTATACTTATGCTTAAATTGATAGTACAATAACTTTATTTCAACAACTCTCCATTGATATCTATTTATCTTTTCGATGTTTCTCTTATGCAAACACATCCTCGAAACTATAGGTATGACTCACTTCTCTATTCTTTGATTGAATTGCCTATAGATCTGTGTAAACAACTTCATAGTTGTTGTTGGTCCTAAAGTCCACCCCTGGCTGCTAAAGGGAAGAGCTAGGCCACCACAAGTTTCTAATGTTCATTCTTTTCAAATTGTTGATCAGTTAGAGGGTTGGTTAATCAAGAAAAGAGCATAGCAATATTGGAAAGATGATATGGATGAGGGTTCTCCTTGCCCACTGTTGCACCAATGCTAGACAAGTGACATAATAAAGGTAAAAAATTGAGGGAAATAACAAACCATTAAATGAATAATCTGGTGCAAGAAGTTTAGTACTTAAAATAATGTTTCAACACATTAAACAATGTATCAAAAACACAATTACTGTCACAGGTTGCAATACAAACAAATCTCCATCGAAGCATTAGCTTTTCTCATAGTTCGATCTACCAAATCAACCTCCCTATTATCGAATTGGCAGAGATGAATATTATGGGATATGAAAAAAAATTGTGTCGATCTTGAATTGGGAAAAATTGTTGGTTATTTTAGTTTTTTAAGGCATTATCACAGTAAGAATGCAACATTATGCTATCCCACTGTTATCTACAAAGGTGTTTACGTCATGTCCCTAATTAGTATTTTGCATATATTAAAGATTGTCATATTTGAGAATATGCTTGCATATACACATGTTAAGTCATATATTTTGTCTATTGCTTATGGGTTTGAGAAAAATTTGCGAGTTGAAAACACCCTTCAAATTGGAACATGGTTTACATTTGGGCCACAAAAATACTATTAAAATAAAATAATATGAATAATATTGAAATAAATATAAACAAAATCTCTTTAAACTTGAACCAGAGTTTGTCGAGCTCCAAGTATATTTCATAGCTGAGAATGTTTTTCCCATAGTTAATGTGTTTCTATCGCTTGATAATTATCAGACCAAGTGTTGTTGTGTGAGGGATAAATTTCTTTTTTCCCTTTATTTTCCCTCTTCTATACTTACCCATTTTTCCCTTTTCTTCTTCCCCTCTATTATCCCTTTTTGTTTCTATACTTAGTTGCATTTCTATGATCGTGGATTCCTGGGTTGGCAGATTGACATATTCTCATCTCCATCTATATCCTCACATCACGAGTCCGACCAACCACCGTTCCTTTCCATACTTAGCCAATTTTATGACCGCAGTTTCCCAGGTTGGTGCTATCAAATTATTATGCCCCGTGTTTCGTGATATACATCTTGCACCCAAAAAATTTGTGATCTACAATTCGACCCCAGACTCCTCGAACTCACAAGATTCACTCTACCTACAATGAGTCCATCTGACCACCATTCCTTTCCATACTTAGTCAATTATTCACCTCCTGTTGTCACAGATTCACGAGTTCACAGACTCCTAGGTTCACAAAAGTTTCATCCTCCAACATTCATTTTAAATACTATCAGGACACAATTACTATCACAGGTTGCAATACAAACAAATCTTCATCAAAGCATTAGCTTTTCTCACGGGTACCCCAGATGCACCCCAGTCGCCTGAACTAACCAATAGTTCAATCTACCAAATCAACCTCCCTATTATCGAATTGACAGAGGTGAATATTATGGGATCTGAATTTTTTTTGGTGTCGATATTGAATTGGGAAACATTGTTGGTTATTTTAGTTTTTTTAAGACATTGTCACAGTAAGAATGGAACATTATGCTAGCCCATTGTTATCTACAAAGGTGTTGACATCATTTCCCTATCTAATATTGTGCATATATTAAAGTTTGTCATATTTGAGAATATGCTTGCATATAAAAATGATATTAAAGCTTGTCATATTTGAGAATATGTTTGCATACAAAATCAGTTTGAGAAAAAATTGCGAACCGAAAACACCCTTCAAATTGGAACATGGTTTTCATTTGCACCACAAAAATACTATTAAAATAAAATAATATGAATAATATTGAAATAAATATAAACAAAATCTCTTTAAACTTGAACCAGAGTTTGTCGAGCTTGAAGTATATTTCATAGCTGAGAATGCTTTTCCCACAGTTAATGTGTTTCTATGGCTTGATAATTATCAGACAAAGTGTTTTTGTGTGAGGGATAAAGTTCTTTTCTCCCTTTATTTTCCCTCTTCTATACTTGTTTTTCCCTTCTCTTCTTCCCCTTTATTTTCCCTTTCTAGTTCTATACTTAGTCGCATTTCTATGATCGAGGGTTGTCGGGTTGGTGGAATGATAGATCCTAATATCCATCTATATCCCCACATCACGAGTCTGACCGGTCGCCGTTCCTTTCCATACTTAGCCAATTTTATGACCGCGGGTTCTCGGGTTGGTGCTATCAAATTCTCATGCCCCGTGTTCTGTGATATACATCTTGCATGCAAAACTTTTGTGATCTACAATTCGACTATGGACTCCTCGAACTTGCAAGTTTCACTCTACCTATGATGAGTCCATCTAACCACCCCGCCTTTCCATACTTAGTCAATTCTTCACGTCCTGTTGTCACAGATTCGTGGATTCATGAACTCCCAGGTTCACAAAAGTTTCAAAGCATTTTTCACTCCCGTCCATCCCCGTTGTTGATATTATGGTAGCTGCGGGAGGTATTAACCTCCATTTGTGACCTTTGATCAAATTAGAATATTCTGGAAGCAAGAAAATATTTTGATATAACCCTAGAAGAGAAGTCGGCTAAAGGAAATATTATATACTAAGTATTTGGCACCCAGAAAGAGAAGTCAGCCCAGACAGTCTGGAAAAAGAAGTAGAAATATAGGAGGCCAGTCTTCATTTTAGCCAGAATTCTCAGAATTGTAGAAATACACTTGTGCGCACTACAAAAGGCCAGTAGTGTGCAAGTCTGGGGAGCACCTGCTGCCACAGTTATGAAATCTACATTTTCAGTTTCTCTGGGTTGGACTCTCTGATCAGTTTTGGTTATCTTTGCTTGGAGCATTAGCTTTGGTTGGCTATTGGTTTGCTACCAGAATTATTCTCTCTGTCAAGGTCAAGGTGCTCGGGGTTGGAATTAGTGCCTATGGTTGGGTGACGATATTGCTATATTGTATATGGTTAAACGAGCACACCCAATATTCTAACAGGTTATGGGCCCACACCTACTTCATTCAGTATAACCACTGGAAGGAAGATAAGCCATAAGGTTATCAATCTCATTGAAGAACTACCGCCAGGGTTTCTATCAGGTGTAGTTACTAAAGCACTGTCGCTAGGGTTATTAGCAGGTGCAGTTGCAGAAACCCTAAAACTCTTGTCTAGCACTTTATGATGGAATACCTTATTCAAGGAGAATATGTTCTAGTGCGCCTTAGTCCAACACACCTCTTAGAACTCTCATAAGGAAAAAACGTCAAGGTTGAAATTTTGGGTCAAATCTTGACAATTATCAGTCAACAGAAGTCATGAATGAAAAGACGAATCATCTACACTATTCAACGCTCACAGGAACTCTTCAAGATGACATGTGGATAATTGACAGTGGAGATTCCATGAATATGACAGGAGATCAAGCTAGACTCTCCAATCTAAATGAAAAGAAGACATCGTACAAGGTAGATCTTGGAGAGAAAAACACTTACCCAGTCGAAGGAATTGGTCAAGCCTTCGTCAAATTGAAAACAGGTAACAATGTTCATTTGATCAATGTCTTATATGTACCTGGTTTAGAAAAGAATATTGTATCCATATCTTACCTAGAAGACAAAGGAAACAAAATAGCCTTTGTAAATGGAAAAGTATTATCTTGGTCTACAGACTCCATCATAGAGAATGCTAGAGTTATTGGAACCCATGAAGGAATACTATACAGACTACTAAAATGAAATCATGAAGCCCTTGTACATGATGAAGCCAATCCCAATGAACTTTGGCATAGAAGGTATGCTCATATAAACTATCAAGCATTACCCTTCCTCAAAAATATGGTTGAAGGAATACCATATCTACAGTCTACACATGAAGGAATTTGCAAAAGATGTGCTCTTGGTAAGAATGTTAAGAAACCATTCTCAAGTAGCAATAGTAGATCTAAGGAAATTCTAGATCTAATACATTCATATGTTTGTGGTCCGATGCCAGTCAAATATCTAGGAGGTTCTCTTTACTATGTAATCTTCGTAGATGATTACTCAAGAAAGTCTTGGTTATATCTCTTAAAGACAAAGGATGATTTTTTCAGCAAGTTTCAAGAATTCAAAGAAGAGATAAAGAACTTCACAAAGAAGAAAATCAAGACCTTGAGAACAGATAATGGAGGAGAATATACATCCAAGGAATTTGTTTCCTTATTCAAATCGGTAGGGGTTAGGAGGGAGCTAATTGTTCCTCATAATCCTCAACAAAATGGTGTAGCAGAAAGGAAGAACAGATCTATTGAAGAAACTGTGAAAGCATTATTGAATGATCAAGGTTTATCTATGTATCTGTGGGGAGAAGCAGCCATGACAAAAATATATGTTCAAAACAGAATTCCTCACCACATATTGAAGGATATGACTCCAGAAGAAGCCTTCTCAAGAAAGAAACCTAATGTGGAACACTTAAGAATCTTTGGATGCCCTCTTTACTTTCACATCCCCAAGGATAAAAGGAAGAAACTAGAACCCTCAGGAAAGAAGGGCATATTCGTGGGATATAGTGAATCATCCAAGGCCTATAGAATCTATATCCCAAAACAACATAAGGTTGAAGTCAGCAGAGACGTGACCTTCAATGAAAAGATGGATTTCAAGAAATCCATAGAAGAAACTATAGAATAAGAAGAGTATGAAGAGCCTAATGAATAAAGAACATGTATTCCAGAAAGTTAGAATGAAGAAACAGAACAACTGGATCATCCGATGCAACCATATGAAACTATTGAATTAGATACTGTACTCAAAACCAAGAAATGACTAGCTTGGCTTGAAGCTACCCTATAAGAAGCAGAAAGACTCAAAGCCCCAAGTGGCACCTTCAGAAAAAGAAAAAAAAGCCCAAGAGATTCTCCAGCTATGCAGCATGTATGACAAAGCTTCTAAATGAAGAACCCACCACATTTGAAGAGACAGATCAGAAGAAACAATGGAAATAAGCCATGACAGAAGAACACCAGTCCATCATGAAAGATGATGTATGGGAAATTGTGCCTAGACTTAAATAAAAATCAGTAGTAACTTCAAAATGGGTCTATAAGATAAAACATGCAGCAGATGGAAGCATGGACAAATATAAAGCAAGGTTCGTAGCTATAGGGTTCTCCCATAAGGAGGGAGAAGACTATGACGAGACATTTTCTCTTGTTGCCAGATATACTTCTATTAGAGACATTGTGTCTCTTGTTGCTTCCATGGGATGGAGTTTACATCAGATGGATGTAAAAAAACTTTCCTCAATGGAGCAATTGAAGAAGAAGTATACATCGAACAACCTCAAGGATTTGAAGTACACTCTAGAGACACTCATGTTTGCAGACTAAAGAAAGCTTTATATGGACTCAAGCAAGCTCCGAGATCTTGGTATGCCCGAATAGATAGCTACTTAATAAGACTTGGTTTCTCCAAGAGTCATGTAGATCCAAATCTTTACTACAAAGTCATGAACAATGCACCTGTGATTCTCCTGCTATATGTCGACAATTTATTCTTAACAGGTGAAGAGTCTCTCATCATCTAGTGTAAAAAGGAACTAACCTCTGAGTTCGATATGAAATATCTTGGTCTCATGTATTATTACTCGGGACTAGAAGTATGGAAGAAGTGTGGTGAAGTATTCCTTGGACAAGGAAAATATGCAGTGAAGATTCTTTGGAAGTTTGGAATGATGGATTGCAAATCCATGGACACTCCTATGACCACAGATATAAGAAAAGTAAGAGACTCAGATTCTGATCCAGTAGACCCGTCCCTATATCAACAATTGATTGGGTCATTGATGCATTTAGTAAATAATCGACCAGACATTTGTTTTGTCGTAAACAAACTAAGCCAGTTCCAGGTGGAACCAAGACATGAGCATTGGATAGTTGCTAAGAATGTTCTAAGATATATTCATGGGACATTAAACTATGGTTTAATATATACCGCATCCAACAATATACAACTTCATGGATTCACCAATTCAGATTAGGCAGGAAGTGCAGAAGGCATAAGGAGTATGTCATGGATGTGTTTCAGCTTGGGCTCTACTATGATATCTTGGGGCAGCAGGAAACAAAATTCTATCGCACTAATCACAACTGAATCATAATGTATCGCAGCATGTGAGGTATGTACATAAGCATTATGGTTGAGAAAGTTGATTTCTCGATTATTTGATCAAGTTCCAGATTCGACCATAATATACTATGACAATCAGAGTTGTATAAGGCTATCAGAACACCCAGTGTTTCATGAACGGTCGAAACACATTGAGATCAAACACTACTTTATTCGAGATAAATTCCAGGAAGTAGAAGTGAAGCTCCATTATATCTCCACAGATGAGCAGACAATAGATATCTTGACAAAACCTCTGTCGAGAATAAAGTTTGCACACTTACGAGACAAGTTGGGGATGGATGAAATAAATCCCTTAGATGAAAGGGAAGAAATGACCCTCCAGGTTGGGAGGGAGCACTGATATATCATTGATTTATGGAAAGTCATTTTCCATCTTGGAAAATGGTCCAGGATGGGAAGTTCCTTTCTAGTTCAGAAAGTGGTTTGAGATTTCTGACGAACAAGCATTTTCCAATTCGAAAAATGGTCCAAATCAAACGGTCATTTTCGTAATGAAAATGGTTCGATAGTTTGTTGATGTACCATAGACAATGATTCCCCTTGTGGACAGTATGGGGGAATGGTCTAGTACAATATTTCTTCTTGGAATTCACTCTCAGTAGTGGTCAAGAAGAGTGGTCTGTCTCGCTAGGTAGTCATTCTTTCGAAGTTCACAATTGTGAGCAGTTCAAAGAATGGTATGTTTTGGAGGTTGGTGCGGGACATTCATTTCCTTAGGAAATGGTTCAGACAGTCATTCCCTAGGGCAGAGTCATTCTCTCCAGGTTGCACTTTGTTTAGTGTCAGAGGAATGGCCCAATTAGGTGAATGGTCCAAGTTCAATAATCAAGGACAGACATTCCCTAGGGCAGATTCATTCTCTCCAGGTTGCACTTTGTTTAGTGCCGGAGGAATGGCCCAGATAGCTGAATGGTCCAAGCTCATAAATCAGGGAAAATTATTCTTCCATGCTTGGTAAGAATATTCTAGATAGCCCATGGTTTATGTTTTACTTTCTGAGTGCAGATGCTCTTCGAGACCTCACATATGTGAGTGGAAGAATGGCCCAAATGACTCAGTTTATATCATGATATTGTTTTTCTGTACAGGTTGATATCAAATGATATGATCACTATGGAGACTGTATGTCTCTAGACAGTAGATGTATGCTATTGTGGTGGATATGTTCCATTGATTGTGACTATGTGTCACTGATTGAGTAGTTTTGTACTACTATGGATAGACACTTACGTGTTCTATTAGATGACATTTTACTAATTATCATGGAGATTATCTAGTTGGATAATGATGACGATGCTCATGATTTGATCATGAGATAGCCTGTGTGGCTATAATGATGCTACTGGTTGAATGGTTTGTTTGTGCTCAAGACCATTCTATTATACCTCCCTAGATAGGAGGGAGTGTTGATATTATGGTAGTTGCGGGAGGTATTAACCTCCATTTGTGACCTTTGATGAGATTAGAATATTCCGGAAGCAAGAAAATATTTGGATATAACCCTAGAAGAGAAGTCGACTAAAGGAAATATTATATACTAAGTATTTGTCACCCAGAAAGAGAAGTCGGCCCAAACAATCTGGCAGAAGCAGTATAAATATAGGAGGTTGGTCTTCATTTTATCCAGAATTCTCAGAATTGTAGAAATACACTTATGCGCACTGCAGAAGGCCAATAGTGCGCAAGTCTGGGGAGCAGTTGCTGCCACAGTTCTGAAATCTGCATTTTCAGTTTCTCCGGGTTGGACTCTCTCATCATTTTTGGTTATCTTTGCTTGGAGAATTAGCCTTGGTTGGTTATTGGTTTGCTACCAGAATTATTCTCTCTGTCAAGGTCAAGGTGCTCGGGGGTGGCATTAGTGGCTATGGTTGGGTGACAATTTTCTATATTGTCTATGGTTAAACGAGCACACCCAATATTCTAACACCCGTCGCCTTCGCACCCTTCTCAATGCACATTAATTATGATTTTATTAGTGACAACTCACCACATAGGTTCAAAAATATTGGCATTAATAAATGAAAAGCTTGAGGACATCTCCCATTAAAACACATTAAACCAATATTTACGGGAAATTATATTATCATCCTCCAACATTCATTTTAAATACTATCAAGACATAATTCTTAGAGGACCCAATGGTTGTCCCCGAGGACATCACCAAATTATAGGCTAGTGCATTCAAAAACTCTTTCCGGGAAATTGCATGGCTTTTCACAAGGATAATAGGACAAGAAAGTACAACCAGCATCTCTCATATGATTCTATATATTTTATATTTTACGGTGAAGGAACAATCCATCTTCGATTGGGGTAAGATGATTTCCATTGAAATCTCTTCCCAATTATCGCAATACAAAAGGGATAAGAAATTATTTATGTCATCTTATTTAATTTTCGCAATAGCGCATTGCTGTCCATTCCCTAGATTATCTCTGTGTAAGAAGGTAAACTGCAAATTTGACCCAATAACCTTATGGTATCAGAAATTATGGAGACACACAACCTCCCAACATTTTTATGAAGTCTTTACTGATTTTTTCTCAGTTTTTAAAGGGTTGATATTTGGAAAGGATTTTCCCCAGATGTTTGACCAGGTGAGCAAGTTCCTGGATAGGAATGGGACACTAGAAAAAATGGAGAACTATAATGTTATAAGGATTTTTGGATCCAAATAAAATCCTTCCTTCCTTCCATGTCACATATCTGATACAATGTTTGTTGCTGAGATAGCAAGGCAGTACACCTACTGGTTGCATTTTTTCCATGAAAAGAGAAAAAAACAATTCATACATCTGCCTTGGAAAGTTGGGGATTTCATATTCAAGAATATGAACAAGATTGATTAATTCGTGGGCCACTTAAACAACCTCAATTTGAAATATTCTGAAAAAGAAAAAGGGTTTGACCCTAATGGTATTTTTGTAGAACACCTATTGGTTGTCGATTTAAGCAATTATTTCATTAACGCTATCCTGAATGAAGATAAAGATAACGCCTTAGGCAGTCTTGCTCGTGACACCGATGACCTAGAGACAATACTCAACACCAATGAGTCGTACAAGCAGAGACGAAAATTTTTGGGTGAGAAAAGTGTCCAATACCCGACTGTCACGCCCAAGACTACAACATCTTGGAGCAACGCTCCAACAACCTACCCAAGTAAGAAAGTCACACACAGTTCTTCAGGTGGAGGAGGAGATAAAAACCCTCCCTCTAGAAAAATTGAAATTTCCCTTAAACTTCCCGCGAGGAAGAAACGAAAAAACATTTTTCAAGAAGAGGAGGGACCAAGGGGAGAAAGTAATATCGACAATCTCTCCCTCGAAGATGTGGAACTAGAAATTGACATTGAAAAAGTGTTCCCCAACGACGACTAGATAGAGAGCACTGCTCCCTAGAATGCTCGGATGGAAATAGTTGGGACCAAGACCTTTGACGAAGAAGATTCTTTTGCATTTTAGAGCGTTGTTTTTTACAGTGAATCCAAAAATTTGATTATTGAAAAAAGAGACGTAAAGAATAAGAAGGGGAAATCTCGTTCATAGATTAACCTACGAAACATGAAGCCTTCCCAGATCTCCTGAATACACCGATCAACTGGAGATACTCTAGACAACTCTATTGGTGGGCTTGAAGTGGAGAATGTCGAGTTAAAGGAGTGAATCAAAGAATTGGAGGGAGCTCTAATGCCCCTTCCAATGTTGGCTAGTCCTTTGGCAATGATCATACCTACCACACCCGCAAAAAAGTTAAAAGGATCAGCAAGCCTTCTCACATCAGCCTGAGGCTATGTGGAAAATAATATAAAAAAAAGAATGGAATTAATAATAGAGGCTTGGGAGATGTCGAAGAGTATCGTCTCTTTTGGAACAAGAGCACATGCTTTTCATGAATATCTGCAAGTAGATTTGAAAAACAAGAAAGGTTTCTACCTTGATGCAGTTGTACCATTTGGTGTTAAAGTTACTAGTATGATGGAATTGAGAA
>SNQJ01S0001945.1:87927-119974 GCA_010110895.2 Picea sitchensis | reverse complement strand
TCATGGGGTATAAACACGGCTGAAAGCAAGGACCTCTGAATCAGGAAGATAATCAGGCTCCACAACCAACATTCCCCCCTTCATTTATCATTTTCTCAACGCTATAGTTTCAATTGAGCTTGCGATGAATATCAATTCTTAGATATTTGTATGAAATAACTTCTTGCAAGCTATTGTTTTCATATATGAAAGTATCATAGGTGATCTTTTTGGATTTAATTATCATAACCTTCATCTTGTCATTGTTCACAATCATACCCGTACTAGAGCAGAAGTCCTTGAGGAATCTTAGCTTCTTACCGAGGTCATATGGAATCCTTTCCATAAGAACAATATTATCGACGTAAAGAAGAAGGATGATGACTATACCAACGAGAGTCGAGCCGACACAACCTACATCTTCAAGAAAATATTCTAACTTGTTAATCTATATGCCAAAAATGGTAGGGGACAAGGGACAACCTTGCTTGACTCCTATGTCACAACTAATTTCTTCTGAAAAACCCTTAGTGTTCCTAAAATTGGAAATAACATTCTCATACAACCTTATTGCAATCACCCTCAACTCGAAAAGAACTTTTAGCTCTTCTAGCTTATTCCAAAGGTTAGTCCCAAGTACTGTGTTAAAAACTTTTCTAAAATCAACAAAACAAGAAAGGATATTGGTTTTATTATTATGACACTCCTCCGCAATGATCCTAAGCATAACAAGGTGGTCTATAGTTGAACGATAACCTCTGAACCCAACCTGATCTTTAGCTCTTTTCTGTGTCTTTCTAGCCATATGTTGATTTTCTTTTCCAAAATACTTCTGTATAGCTTGGCTAAAATGGGGCTAATCATAATGGCCCTATAATTAGATGGATTGCTAATTTATCCCCACTTTTAAAAATAGATACAATGAGAATTTGAGTCCGGGGTTTTGGGAAGCCTTGCTTGACTACTTAATTTAAGAGCTTATGTATGTGGGGAATGAGGATCAACCCTCCAATTTTTAAGATTTCATCTTGGTAGCTTTCAATGTCCTTAGCTTTCCCTTTTGTGATTTGCTTAACCCCAAACTTTATGTCTTCTATAGAAAAAAAATCATCCTCCATAGACACGTTTGGAATGTTGTCCACAAAAATAGGGGATTGGTAAATATTTTTAAGGTAGGAACTCCGATCCCTCAAGGGAATCATATTTTTTTCTTTAGTTTTACAAGTCATAATTTTCCTCCATAATTTCTTAGGAACTAACTTAGGGTGCACGAGCTTCTGTTGCTTTCTATTTATGCAATGCATTTTTTGCCTTTTAATTAGGACTTTCTATCTATTTATGTTATCGGATTTTAAGGACTCATTAGAAGCATCCCTAATGGATTTTCTAACAATTTTACACTCATTATCATACCAAGGATTGGATATATCATTTTCCTTTTTATATAACACCTTCATAGTGAATTTGTTAAGGGAAGTAGAGAGGGTTGTCATAAAATTATGATAGAGGTCTTTGATATTGTTTTTATATGATAGGGGATTTAGTTCACTATTTAAGTCCTTTAAGAAAATACCATCTTTAGTTTTGTCAAAAATAAATTGCCCTTGGTTATCAAAGTTCTCTTTAGTGGAGCTTGTGTACATGCCAAAATTTACTATTTGGTTGGATATAGGGATATCTGATATTACATAATCCATGAAATTGTTGCATAGCCCAAGGATACAAGTCATCTTATTAGACTTTGGCCGCTTCATTAAACCATTGCAAATCGTTAGATCTTTTAGAACTACAAATATTGATTAGCTCAATACTAAAACAATTATCGACCATGTCTTCAGAGTTTCTTTGGTATATATTAGCTAAAGTAAGGTCCTTATTTAGCCATAAAGGAATAGGGTTGAAATATTTGATTAAGAGAATAAATTAATTAGTTGCAGTTCTAGCAGTGAAGTCTCCTAGTATGAGGATACTACATGTATTTCTTAGTCTGTGCATATCTTGTTCTAATCTTTTGTAGGGACAATTCTTATCTAGATTTTTTTTCTTATAAAATATAGAATTGATAGTCATGAAATAATAGATTTCTATATAAATCTTCTTAGCATTAATATCTAAAATCTTCATCCAATGTGTTGATTGAGAGGGTCTTTCTTATGAAGTTGAATGTGAGGAGAAATGTTCATTCTTATGTAACAAGCTATGCCTCCAATTCCTCAGCAGGAGGATTTCTTGTTCCATGCCGACCACAAAAAAAATTATTCTATGGTATGGACCTTAGATTCTTCATGTTCCCAAGTTTGAACCAAAAATATAATATCAATTTCACTCGGGATCCAACTTGATATAGGCCCTTTGCTCCATGGAAAACCATGAAATGCCTAAGAGAGGATCCAGAGTGTCCCAAATTCCTATTTGTTATTTTTTTTAGTGTCTATCTCTAATAATAGCTTTTTGATTCTTAATTATTCCCCATTTTTCTTCCTTCCTGGATTCTTTTACCCTTTGAACTTCCTTCCTTAATTCAACTTGGTCTTCTGGAACGAGGTCTTCATTTATAAATATTCCTAACACTTTTAGTCTTGGAGTTCTACTGAGTATGCCATAATTATTGTCATTAAGATTTACCTTAACCTAAATTAGCCTATCTTTATGCTTGATTATTTTTCCCAGCCTCTTTGATTCTATGAGGCAAGTTGTTTCAATTTCTGATTTATTTTTTAATTCTTCCTTGACTATTGCAAGGTTGTCCTCATATTTCTACTCTTTTGTAATGAAATATTTGAGGTTCAAGGGCCTTTTCTAACACTTATGGTCTAACTCGACTAGATGAGCTTATTGATTTCATCTTTGATGGGTTTGATATTCAATTCATGTTCCAAACTATTTAGGGTCAAATTATTAATTAGATTTTCTTCTAGCTCTTTGATCTTGTCCCTGTTGGAAACATGCCAACAAATTTCCTCATGCGGTCACATGTACATGCATGCAACTATGTTAATGCGCATGCATGCAATATATTTATGAACTGTTTGTGTAACTATGTGATCTATTCATGATTAATATGTGTAACTGAATGATAGATGTTATATATATGAGCACACCCATAGATGTGTGAGTGCAATGTGTAGTGAGTGTGTGAGAGCAAGACTCAATACTGAGGTGTTGTGTGTATGAGAGGAGAGGATGGTTGTATGCATGGGTTGGCTATTTTAATTCTCCCTTGAATAAAAGAATACCGATTATCATTTCCCGTGATTTTTTCCCTCATTGGGTTTCCACACAAATCACTGTGTCAAATTGTGGATTGTTCTTTTTGGTTTAATGCATGTTTGATCTTGCTATGGTTTTATGCTTTGTTTTATGCTATGTTTTGCTTTCGCTGCCTAACAAGTGGTATCAAAGCTGGAGGAGAAGAGAATTCTGGTAGCTGGGAATCAATGCGCAAAGAAGGAAGAGTCGAGAAGCTCTAGTCGAGGATATGTGTGTTCGCCCCAAGCATAATAGTGAAACCCATCGTGATTTTCTGCTGGAAGAGGAAGAGAAAAAATGTGTAGAGGCATTGTAATCATTCACCCTCATAGAGAAAGAGCTTGTCCGACCCAAAGATTGTTCACCCATGTTTGAAGAGAACTCGAGAGATTAATCGTCCTGTGCTTGCCAACGCCGAGAAGAGCATAGAACTGTCAGGTCAAGGGTTTGTCGTACTGATCAAGACAAGGGCTCTCTCAGTCTTTTGGTCTGCGCAAGGGTTTTAGGCTAGGAGGAAAATGTAGCTACGTAAGGGTTCAGATTCTCCAAGAAAAGGACGTGAGTTCTGAAAAAAAATATGACCGTCTGCAAAGGAAAGGAGTGAGGTGAAGGACCGATTAATTTTAGAAGGTGAGATCCGTGTTGTGCTAGTGCTGGAACAGATTCATTGCAAAAGAGGCGATAGATGTGTATTAGTGTAGCCTTGCGGAAGAGCAATAATTGTTGAAGGTATATGCACAGAGCATGGAATGATCACCGTGAAAACAACGTTGAAGATATATGCGTTGAACACGTGTATGAAAGCGGTTTATGAACACGAGGTATGAAGCAAGTATTTTATGAGGCGAATAGTTTATGAGGTTGTGACGTGGATATATTTATAAAGCTCTGTTGATCTTAAACATTCTCATGGTATTATTCATGGTATAAATTAAAGTTGAAGGTTTTTTGTCTTATTAGTCCCTGCCGAAGGAGTAGAGGGACTATAACAATCGATAATTCGTTGACTTTATATTATTTTGTTGTTTGACTACAAATTTTTGCATAATCTCTATTGTTCGAACTAGAGAACTAAAAACATTATTTTTTATATAATAAAAAAAACCTTATATGTCATGATCTCATTGGATAATAGATTTGAGGTCTTATTGCCATCTTTGTTATTCCCAATGTTTTATATGTTGGCATATCCAAATTTTTTATCATCTACGATCTTTTTGAATTTGTACTTTTCATATTGAAATGTTTAGATATCCACAGTTTTGAGTATGGATAGTTAGTTTTTTATTAGTTGACTTCATATTACTTTGTCCTTTGAGTAAAAAAAAATTGCATAGTCTCCATTGTTCGAACTATTGTTATTATTATTATTATTATTATTATTTCTTTACTATTAGTACTTAGAGAGGCATTTTCATTATTACGTACGTAAACAGGCTTGCCACACTACATTCTTTCTTACATGTTTGCACAACATGAGGCCCTTCGACTGTTCTGAAAACCTTAAGTGTTTACCTAACAGACCTCACAACTTAAATGTTTAATCAACAAGCGTGTTACAATATAGTTTCCTCCAATTTTTGGATATAGCCTTGTTTGCAGTGAATTTGGGCAATATTGTTCTTCACCAACATTACTGGTTCACTGGTTGATGCTTGCTCATTGGTTCGTTCGATGTTGCTTATTGTTGTTTGATTTAAATTTGCAAAGTTGAGGTCCTACAGCTGCAGTTGGACCTCTTGGTTCTTGTTCACTGGTTTGTTGTTTGTTGCTTGCTCTTGTTTGCTTCAACTTTGCAAGGTTGGGCTCATGCATCCATAATTCGACCTATTGTTGCAGTTTGCATGGTTTGGAGTTGCGCTTATGTTGTTCCTCGTTCACGGGTGAGTTTCGGTGCCATGGTTTCATTGCTATTCCTTATTTGTTGTTTACTATTTGCATCTTGCAAGCAAGAATTTTCAATACTAGGAATCCCCGGGTCAAAATCCTCTTGCAAAACATCTTTCTGTGTGACTGCTACGACCAGAGAAACAATCGTGTGTTGTTGTCTTTTCCTTTTTCTTGAACATCAATGTTCTATATAGAACCCACCTCTATCACAGCCATAGTGACATATAAAAAAGAAAATCGATTTTTTCTCCTCATTTTTTCTGGTCCTGAAAGCCATACGTTTGGTGCATTTTTCCCAGTATGTTCCCTTCCAAAATTTCTTGTTCCCCTTTGAATGTCGATGTTGAACACATAACCCATAATTGTTGCAGCCACATTGATATATAAAAAAGGAAATCGAATGTTCTCCTCATATTTTTTGTTCCTGGAAACTATACATTTGGTGCATTTTTTCCAGGTTGTTCTCTTCCAATCACATATGCCAACTTCCACGTCCTGGATATCTTACCATAGCTATTTTGAAAATAGAAATGAAAAGGGGTTTAGAAAATGAATTCAAAGTTGTCATTGCAGAGCAAGCATCTACCCGGATCTTGTGACAGGGCATGCTTTTATTCTTTGAATCAAAAACCTTGTCTACCTGTTGGTTTTATGCTATCCTTTATGTCTTGCAAAGTATCTTTTGCCACTGAAATTATTATAGGATGCATGCGTGGAATAGGGTAAAAAATGATATGCCTTGAATACTCGGTCTTTGTGCTGAGCAAATTTATAATGTTATTTCATTTGCGTTGTCTCTTATGTTTTGTTCACTATTCACTATATGTTTGTTTGTTTGTCATATGTTGTAGCGACTAGGGGGGTTGAATTTGATAGGAAGAATGTTGAAGGATACCTAGGGAAATTGGTATGCAGTTCCGCACTTATCGTTTTCATTTTTCTTTTTTTCTCTATTTGCATATTATCTGAATATAGCTAAGAAACATCTTGAAAATCACAACTTAAGAGATGAAGCAAGTAATAGATTTTGAGTCCTATGAAATAGATACAGACTCCATTGTAAATACAACATTGACCAGGTATTGCATAGCAATGGGAGTTTTAGATTGGATGCATTCCTGTATACTGTAGGAGATTGCCTCTTTGATGCATTTCAAGTTCTATTACATTTCCATTATTCCTCGACTGACCTACGCAATGGATTGATAGATTATTTCTTGGGCTATTTATAAAATGGCGACGTTGATGCATTGGAGTTGTATCGATACAAATTGGCATCTGATTTTCTTTTCCAGTTGCATGGAATACATGATGTCATTACGTATTTTTCAAAGATGCAGTTGTCTGCATCTGCAACTATGCCTGCACATGAGAGGGGACTTTGGGGAGATACATTTTGTATACGTTGGTTGTCCAAGTGGTTGAATATATCAATTGGAATATGGTCATTGACAAGAAAAACAAGATATCAACTATTCAATAAAACTACATCTAGGGATCCATATTACATCTTGTTCCATGATGGCAATCCTTTCAGTGGTCATTATGAACCACTAATCTATAGAAAATTATCCATATGTAATCTTGGAGGACCTCATATTTACTTGTCCCTCATTTTCAAAGACCTTGAATCGCATTGGAAACGAATTATGCATCATATACACTCCCATGGCTTGCACATAGCGACAACTATTGCATCTAGGTGTGGAGATAGTTTGTTCAATGCAATTTGCTATTTGGTAGAAACAAAGTTTGATGTGCACTCACTGTGACTTTACACTGTACAATCCTTTTGCAATGCAATTATAGGCGGCAACTAACAGGCTTTTAGTTGCTTGCATCAACACCTTTTACCATATCTCCTAGAAAGTATGTCGATAATTGGAAGTTGGAAACAGTACCTTGTAAACATGGCACTACCATATGAGAAAGGAAATGTAGGGGGTGGAAGATTCTATTTGCAATGGCTATCTATCATATTCAGAGTAAATATCCAGGTTTGGTCGACCCTATCAGATGGTATTGTCCATTCCTACTGTATTGATTCAAACTATGATCAAACAATTGGCATCATGTTGTTGAAAACAGATACGCCACATATCCATTATCAACCTTTGATGAGAAATACTACTAGTGCAAGGTCCACTGTCCATGCCACCCAAACCGCATCGAATCTGCATAAGCATCACATGCTATTTAATGAGAATGAAACTTGTCCCGGTTGTGATGAGGCCATACAAAGCTTAAACTAAAAAACATAGAATAACTTATCACATCTTGAAAAAGGTCATACGTGAGAGAAAAAATACATTGGTAGTGTAAGAAATACTATCAGTTCAGGATCCAGTTTCCATGCCACCCAAACCACATCGAATCTGCATAGGCATCGCATGCTATTTAATCATAATGAAACTCATCCCAGTTCTCATGAGGTCATCCAGACCTTGAACAAAAAAAGTAGACTAACTTATCACAACTTGAAAAAGGTCATACGTGAGAGAAAAAAATACATTGGTATGCTTCCTTCTAGACATAAACTCACATATCACAACCTAAAACAAATGTTCGCGCACAACACAATCACATTTTCACATTTTATGTTGAACACAAACATCACATGTCGAATGAAAAAGAACATCACAGTTTGCACCATCGATATGGTGAGGATGCAATGCTAATAAGAAATGTCGATTCCACCTCCAACATGGCTTGTCAACAAGTGAAACTAGTTTCCAGTGGCAACCATAAGTTAACTTACCACATCTTGAAAAAATAGATACGTGAGAGAAACATGTACGACCACATATCCCACAATGGTCATGGTACTGACCGAGAGGAAAAAATCACATTTTGTGTGCTAGATCCAACACCATGTAGTTCTAGCAATGAAAACCAGCAAACACTTTCTACGCATACTTGTCTAGGGAAGAAATATGAAAAATATATCTATGTGAAACAAATTAAAGACACTCCTTCCATTGCATGTGCAATTTCCAATCAATTGAATTTCGCAAAAAACACTAAGTCTTTCACGCCCGATTTGGAAGCAAAATACCTCTGCATTACACTAAATGATAGAACATTTTCCAGTGACAATATTTGTCTTCCATGCAAACAATCACTTGAAAATGGAAAACTGCCACACTTTGCAACGCCTGACCAAATAAGATGTAATACACCACTACCAGATGTAAGTACACTTATTGAACTTGAAGAGAGACTTGTGTCTCTGCTAATTTCATTTGCACAAATCAGACCCTAGGTCTATAAATGACCCCAAATGGGCTTAATAGAATCAATTATTAATGTACCTATCCAACTAGATGTTGTACAAAAAGCCTTGCCACAATTCATTAGCGAGACAATGACAATTTTTGTAGCTCTCAAAAGACGCTTGCAATACAAGAATGCATACCAGACAGGTAAAGTGTGTGTGCATGTTGTCATGAAAGAATTAAAAGAATTATGTTCCACGGCCATGTACAAAGCATAGAACATTTGTATAAATGAGAACTGGAACAATGTTCTTGGAGAAGGGGATGAAATCTCTACACAGACTCTCGATATTTATAGTGAATTTGATACAAGCGATGAATTGGAGAATGAAAGACCTACTGAAACATTGATACATGGATTCACTGACTCACAACACATTCATGACTTGCAAGACAAGATTGTCGAAATTGCACCTGCTGAAGGGAAATGTCCACTTGGAATATTCAAGGACAAATTTGTTGAGGAAATGAACTTCCCAACACTATTCTATGGAGATCCACGTCCCAGTTACATTACAGAACGATTCAACTACCATAAAATAGTTTAATGGGAACTGCTACATTCAAGCATTGACTTCTCCCGTCACATAACAAATTTGTTTTTCAAAACAATGCGCATAATAATTGAGCAAGTGATATCTTGCATGTGGGTGTGAATAAGAAAAGGTCAGCTACAAGGAAGAAATTTATTGGCCAAAGATGTCAAGTACAAAGCAAACCTAGAAAAAATCCTGAAATCTAATATTAGATACATAGATTTCAAAAACATTCGCATCTCTCCTGAATATTTGCAACAAAACAAGAAAACTATTTTTGCAATGATCCGACAATTGGGACCACCAACATTTTTCATCACATTTACAAGTGCAGAGCATCGCTGGGATCCATTGGTGGCTACGATGTCTGCATTGTATAGGAACAGGAAAAGGAAAAAAAAACTGATACATTGGAAAATGATGACATTGATTACCTCATAAGAAAAGACCCAGTGACATGTACTCGCTACTATAGGCATAGAATAAATGCTTTGAGGCAATTGATATGCCATGATGAAATCTTTTTCGGAAAAATATCAGACTACTTTTTTGTGACTGAGTTCCAGAATAGAGGGAGTGAGCATGACCACGCATTGTTGTGGATAGAGGGTGCACCGATCTATGGAAATGAAAACAACTCACAGATTGAGCAATTTGTGGAAAAATACATAACATGCAACACGGATCATTTGGATCCAGAACTTGCCAAAGTTCATAGACATTATCATACAAGAAGCTGTAAAAAAACAAAAAATTCACATTGTAGATACAACTTCCATGTGTCGCCAATGAGAACAACAAGAATCATAGAGCCACTTAGTTTAGAGGATAATGTTGTCATTGAGAAATATAAATCCTTGTTTGCATTTCTAGAACAACGAGACTTTGATGAGTTAATGAGCTTCGATGACTTCTTGACAGAGCTAAATCTAACAGAAGATGAGTACATCCAAGCCATACAATGTACACTTAAACAACCAACAATTTTCCTTAAATGAAAACTTTCTCGTATTTGGAACAACAATTTCTCCAAGGACATGCCAATTATGTGGAATGCAAATACATATGTGTAGTATGTCCTCAATGCATATGCCGCAACATCATATTGTACCTCGTATATGACAAAGGTTGACAAATCTATGACAAGTGCATTTAGAAGAATACACAAAGAACATGAAAGAAGTCATATTGATGCTATGAAAATGATACATACGGTTGGAAATACATTACTTAATATTCAACAAATGTCTTCTCAACAAGCAGTCCACATTGCACTTTCCCTGCCCCTCAACTGTAATTCAAGGAAATGTGTCTTCATAAACATATATCCACTTGAGAAACACACATTTTTGCTTAAACCATTATCTTTGCTAGAACAAGAGCCTGACAATTCAGAGGACGTATTGTGTCACTCTATTATTGATTATTACCTCCAACATCCATATTCTATTAAGCATATCTGCTTAGCAGAGTTCGTATCGCATTACAAAAAAATTGGTGCACCCATATCAAACAGAAAAAAACTCTTTGTAATATGCTTTGTCAAATACAACAAACATATTGATTATGAAAACTATTGTAGAGAAAAACTAATGATATATGTCTCGTTTGATCAAAATGAAAACACATTAAAACATAACTTCCCTACATGGGAAGCTGTGTATATTGCTTATGAGACTACAATACAAACCAATGAATCTAGATTTACATACAATGTTAATCCAACATGGGGTGATCTGGAAAGTGCAGTTCATGAACTAGAAAACCCTGACAATGTTGATGAGACATTCACAAATTGTAAAACAACTAGAACTCTCTGCGAGTCCCATGACTTGCAAGCATATTTACCTTGTCCTCGAGCAACCGACATTGAAAAATGTATCAACCTTGGATTTCAAGTCACAAAACACCCTTTCCTTATTGAAAATAACGAATACCACAGAGCCAGACGTCTATTGAATCGAGAGCAACAAGAAATTCTAATGGACATTACAATTAAAAAATGCTTGAACATGCACACTCTTGTGCACTTATTCCTTACAGGAGGGACGGGAACAGGCAAGACATTCACAGCAAAAGCACTATTCCAAATGCTTATATGAATCTATGATTCAAACAATTCCTCTGATCCTATGAAACCAAAGGGGATAATAGTTGCATACACATGAAAAGTTGCATATAATGTAGGTGGAACAACAGTCCACTCTGCATTTTTTATGCCTTTTAACAAGTCACAGTTTCTTCCACTCAGCAAGGAAATGTTAGATACCTTGTTTAAGCTTTATGAGGAACTGCAACTTGTCTTCATAGATGAGGCATCTTTGATTGGAAGTCGCTTATTGTATTCCATTGAAAACCGACTGAGAAACATAAAACATGTGCACACCAAATACTTTGGAAACATTGACATGATATTTTGTGGGGATATTTACCAGGCGCAACCCATCCAAGATTATTTGATATTTGAACAACCTACGGTCAATATGCAAACAATGGCGCATGAATTCTGGAAAGACAATATAAAATCTTTGAATTACATACTACAATGTGCCAGTCAGATGAAACATTTATTTCAATTCTGAATAGAATGCGGACAAAAAACCAAACACGTGATGACTTAACACATATCAATTCAAGGTGCATGCGACCTGCACCAACAGACCCAACCTCCCCTTACCTGTTCTACACGAATAAGGATGTTGCAATTCATAACAGATGCATGATATCGATGATGCCTGACGATGATATCATCATCAATTCAATTAACCTCGAAGAAGACAACCATGGAAATTTACCACGTCATGAACATACAACCACTTTACCTTTGCAACTTGTCCTCAAATTAGACATGCTAGTTGAAATATATTCCTGCAACTATGATTCACAGGATGGCTTGGTAAATGGTGTAGATGGAATACTCAAAGGCTATACCAAAACAAAAAAAATTGATGTCCTCTAGATTAAGTTCCATGAGCCGCATATAGGCCACCGACAAGAAAACAAGTTGGCTTATCTATATAATTCAAACACTGCACGTGATTGAACACCTATCTTACGAATATCAAAACCAGTATCGACATTGGCAAAGACAGGTCAACTGAAGATTCGAAAACAATTTCCAATTAAACTTGCATGTGCACGTACAGTCCACAGATCACAAGGACTAACACTTGATAGTGTTGCATTTGACCCCTAGAATTTGAATACATGGACTTGTATACACAACATTGTCTCGTGTCAGAAGTATAGACTCCTTGTATTTACTAATTGCTCTTACAAAAGATAACTTCAAAGTCAAACACAAAGTTGATATTGAGATGCAACTCCTTAGGACTAGCGCAAAGTGGCATCTACAGTATGATTGCCAATCCATACAAACAAACTCATATGTATCAATTCTCTCACTTAACACGCATAGCCTACATGCACATATGGATGATATACTCAATGACTATGACACAATGCAATCTGATATTCTTTTCTTGCAGAAAACATAAATGACATTATGCATGCAAAAAAAGAAATTTCCAAATCACAATTGCATATCGAGTTACATTACACAAGGGGTGATGATATTAGTGAAAAAACATGTAACAATTTTGGAGCATATGCATTTCGAAGAAAATAATGTTGAGATGGTGCTCGCAAAAGTAATTTTCCATGGATCAGAAATTGCAATACTGAATCTCTATGTTGCTTTGCATGCAACATTCTTCAGCATACTAAATGTTCTTTCCAATGAATTAGAGCATTTGCATCTGAACGAACCATTGTCATTGTAGGAGACTTCAACATTGACATGCTACAAAATAATGTCAGAACGAAAGAATTGGAAAACTACATGTGCAAATACAGTCTCCGCTTTCTTTTAGATAAGATAAACCATGTACAAAACGTACTTATTGACCATGTATGGTCGAATGTGCCCATTTCTCAATACAACGTCTTTATCTTAGACACATATTGGTCTGATCACTATACAATTGGTATTTCACTTGAATTTTGAAATATACATCAAACATATTGCAAAATCATATTTCTATGTCTCAAAGCATATCTGTCTAGTTTGTTGCAAAAAACCAAGTTATCCAACTTCTTAGTTTTTCCTGGTTTGTAATTGATTTTGGACACAAAAAAAATTTACACAATTTTTTATATATACACATACATGGATGAAGAAAAAAAAACGATACATTCTTCTAACACTATCTGTTACTCTATTCCTTTTATTCTAGTTTATTTATTGTATGTACATATTCCTTGTTTTTTCATTGCATATCAACTTACGTTCATGTTCATTTTGTTTCATACTTTCCTTCATTGAAACAAATAGGAAAACCGGACAAGGAAAATAACTCTTAACCAGAAATGTAGAAGAATACATACAAAGGTGCATACTTCTATCTGTATTCCATATCCAATTGTTTTTCATTTACTCTATCTATATTTATTCCACTGGTTTGTAGCTCTTTTGTTTTTTTTCCTTAGATACTGCATATCTTCCTGTATATTAACTTATCTTCATGTCAATTGTATTTTTTGTGCCGCTACCTTGAAATAAATAAATTTGTACTCCATCTTTTTTTCATGTGTTCCTACGTAGCAAGTTGCCTTCATGTCGATCGTATTCTTTGTATTTCTACATTGAAAAAAGAACAAGCTAATTGAACACGAGGATGGAGCCTTATGTGCCATAGCTGAGAAAGCTGGAGTACAATCTTCCAAAAGGTATGGCTACAATGGTGCTACAACAAATACAATGTGTATGCCTAATGCACATCCATATCGAGTATGAACAATATACACATGTCCATGGCCATTGTTTCAGAAGTGACATGGGCATGAGCAATGAACCGTCGCAAACATCAGTACAACGACAACGTTGAAGGTAAGGATTCATAGATTACGTTCTTTTTATGTTTACAAAACAAATATCCGCAGTTATTTATTATGTTATGCCATGGTAAATATGTTTATGTCGTTTACACCACATGTTTTTTAGTTCACATGAACTATCGACAAGTAGAAGTGAAACCTCCATCATAGTACAAGGTCCAGAGACTAAGAGGTATGGTTACAAAACTCTGATCTGCACACGTTGTCCAATTTGTGCATACATTGAAGCTTGTTATATTTTAGAATATGCTTGCATGTAAGAATGCCAAGTCATATATTTTGTTTATTGCTTGTTGAAATAGATATAAACAACATCTCTTTTAACTTGAACTAGGGTCTGTCGAGCTCCAGCTATATTTCATGGATGATAATGTTTTTCCCATAGTTGATGTGTTTCTATCGCTTGATAATTATAAGACTAAGTGTTGTTGTGTGAGTCATACAGTTCTTTGCTCCCTTTCTTTTTCCTCTTCTATACTTACCTGTTTTTCTCTTTTCTTCTTCCCCTCTATTATATGTTTCTGGTTCTACACTTAGTCACATATCTATGCTCGCGGGTTCCCCAGGTGGCAGAGTGAGAAATTCTATATCCATTTATATCTTCACATCACGAGTCCGACCGACCGTCGTTCATTTTCATACTTAGCCAATTTTATAGCCGTGGGTTCCTGCGTAGGCGCCATCGAACTCTCATGCCCCGTGTTCGGGGTATACATTTTGCACCCAAAACTTCGGTAATCTACAATTCAACCCCGGACTCCTCAAACTCCCAAGCCTCATTCTACCTACGATGACTCTGTCTGAATGCTTGCATATAAGAATGCCAAGTCATATATTTTGTCTATTGCTTGTTGAGATAGATAGAAACAACATCTCTTTTATCTTGAATCAAGCCCTTTCTTTTTCCTCTTCTATACTTACCCGTTCTTCCCTTTCCTTATTTCCCTCTATTATTTGTTTCTGGTTCTATACTTAGTCACATATCTATGCTTGCGGGTTCCCGAGGTGGCAGAGTGAGAAATTCTATATCCATCTATATCTTCACATCACGGGTCCGACCGAACGTCGTTTGTTTCCATACTTAGCCAATTTTATGGCCGCAGGTTCTCGCGTAGGCACTATCAAACTCTCACGCCCCGTGTTCGGGTATACATATTGCACCAAAAACTTTGGTGATCTACAATTCGACCCCAAACTCCTCAAACTCGCAAGCCTCACTCTACCTACGATAACTCCATCTGACCGCCCCATCTTTCCATACTTAAGACCAAGTGTTGTTGTGTGACGCATAAAGTTCTTTGCTCCCTTTCTTTTTCCTCTTCTATACTTACCCGTTTTTCTCTTTTCTTCTTCCCCTCTATTATCCGTTTTTGGTTCTACACTTAGTCGCATATCTATGCTCGCGGGTTCCTCGGGTGGCGGAGTGAGAAATTATATATCCATTTATATCTTCACATCACGAGTCCGACCGACTGTCGTTCATTTCCATACTTAGCCAATTTTATGGCCGCGGGTTCCTGCGTAGGCGCCATCGAACTCTCATACCCTATGTTCAAGGTATACATCTTGCACCCAAAACTTCGGTAATCTACAATTCGACCCCAGACTCCTTGAACTCCCAAGCCTCACTCTACCTACGATGAATCTGTCAGAATGCTTGCATATAAGAATGCCAAGTCATATATTTTGTCTATTGCTTGTTGAGATAGATATAAACAACATCTCTTTTATCTTGAATCAGGCCCTTTCTTTTTCCTCTTCTATACTTACACGTTCTTCCCTTTTCTTCTTTCCCTCTATTATTCGTTTATGGTTCTATACTTAGTCACATATCTATGCTCGTGGGTTCCCGTGGTGGTAGAGTGAGAAATTCTATAGCCATCTATATCTTCACATCACGGGTCCGACCGACCATCGTTTTTTTTCATACTTAGCAAATTTTATGGCCACGGGTTCTCGCGTAGGCACTATCGAACTCTCATGCCCCATGTTCGGGTATACATATTGCACCCCCAAAATTTGGTGATCTACAATTCGACCCCAGACTCCTCGAACTTGCAAGCCTCACTCTACCTACAATAACTCCATCTGACTGCCCCACCTTTCCATACTTAAGACCAAGTGTTGTTGTGTGATGCATAAAGTTCTTTGCTCCCTTTCTTTTTCCTCTTCTATACTTGCCCGTTTTCCCCTTTTCTTCTTCCCCTCTATTATCCATTTTTGGTTCTATACTTAGTCACATATCTATGCTTGTGGGTTCCTGGGGTTGTGGAGTAAGAAAATATATATCCATCTATATATTCACATCACGAGTCTGACCGATCGTCGTTCGTTTCCATACTTTGCCAATTTTATGGCCGCAGGTTCTCGGCTAGGCCCTATCAAACTCTCATGCCTCGTGTTTGGCGTATACATCTTGTAGCCAAAACTTCAATGATATACAATTCGACCCCGGGCTCCTCGAATTCACAAGCCTCACTCTACCTACGAGCTTGTTGAAATAGATATAAACAACATCTCTTTGGACTTGAACCAAGGTCTATTGAGCTCTAGCTATATTTTAGGCTGAGAATGTTTTTCCCATAGTTGATGTGTTTCTATTGCTTGATAATTATCAGACTAAGTGTTGTTGTGTGAGGCATATAGTTCTTTTCTCCCTTTCTTTTTCCTCTTCTATACTTAGTCACATTTTTATGCTTGTGGGTTCACTGGTGGCAGACTGAGAAATTCTATATCCATCTATATCTTCACATCACGAGTCCGACCGACCGCCGTTTGTTTCCTTACTTAGCCAATTTTATGGCCGTGGGTTCCCGAGTAGGTGTTATCGAGCTCTAATGCCCCATGTTCAGAGTATACATCTTGCACCTAAAACTTGGGTGATCTACAATTCGACCCCAGACTACTCAAATTTCCAAGCCTCACTCTACCTATGATGACTTCGTCTAACCACCCCACCTTTCCATACTTAGTCGATTCTTCAAAGTTTCGCGAGTTCATGGACTCCCAGGTTCACAATAGTTTCAAAGCAATTTTCGCTCCCCTCCATCCCCACCACCTTCGCCCCTTCCCAATGCACATTAATTATGCTTTTACTAGTGACAACTAACCACAGATGTTCGAAAATATTGGCAGTAATAAGCGGAAAGCTCATGGACATCTCCCATTAAAATGCATTAATGGAAGAATATTATGGAATTTGATGATTTTTTTTGTGTCAATCTTGAATTGGCAAAAAATTGTTGGTTATTTTAGATTTTTTAAGGCATCATTGTAGAAAGAATGTAATATTGTGCTACCCCACTGTCATCTACAAAGGTGTTGACATGATGCCCCTCTTTAGTATTGTGCATATATTACAGCTTGGCATATTTTAGAATATGCTTTCATATGAAAATGTTAATCCACCTTTCAAATTTGAACATGGTTTGCATTTGGGCCACACAAAATACTAATAAAATAAAATAATATGAACAATGTTTAAGTAAATATAAACAAATTATCTTTTAACTTGAATCTGATTTTGTCAAGCTCCAGGTATATTACATCGTTGACAATGTTTTTCCCATAGTTAATGTTTATGGCCGCGAGTTTCCGGATTGGAGCTATCGAACTCTCATGCCCCTTGTCCCATGATATACATATTGCACCCAAAACTTCCATTATCTACAATTCGACCCCAGACTCCTCAAACTCGCAAGATTCACTCTACCTATGATGAACCTGTTTGGGTTTGTCTGACTGCCCCTCCTTTTCATGCTTAGTCGATTTCCCCACCACCTTCGCACACTTTCCCAATGCAAATTGATTACTCTTTTATTAGTGAAAATTCACCACACAAGTTCGAAAAGATTGGCATTAATGAGCGAAAAGCTTGAGGACATCTCCAATTAAAATGCATTAAACCAAGATTTATGGGAGATTATATTACCATCCTCCAGTGTTCATTCTAAATACTATCACACA
Organism: Picea sitchensis; assembly: GCA_010110895.2. NCBI lineage: Eukaryota > Viridiplantae > Streptophyta > Pinopsida > Pinales > Pinaceae > Picea > Picea sitchensis. Next base: position 102,183 of record SNQJ01S0001945.1, on the reverse strand, counting down.
ATTATTGTCACATGTAGCAATACAAACAAATCTTCATCAAAACATTAGATTTTCTCACAGGCACCCCACATGCACCCCAGCCTGAAGTGAACGATATTTGGATCCATCAACTAAACCTCCCTACTATCGAATTGGCAGAGGTCAATATTATGGCATCTGATTTTTTTGTGTGTGTGGATATTGAGCTTGGAAAAATGGTTATTTACTTTAGTTTTTTTAAGGCATTATACCCCGCCTTTCCATACTTAGTCGATTCTTCATATCCTATTGTCACAGATTCGTGGGTTCCCAGGCTCCCGGGCTCCCAAGTTCACAAAAGTTTCGAAGCAGGTTTTGCTCCCATCCATCCCCACCACCTTCGCATGCTTCCCAATGCACATTAATTATTCCTTTATTAGTGATAACTCACCAGACACATCGAAAAGATTGGCATTAATAGGCGAAAAGGTCGAGGACATCTCCCATTAAAACACATTAAACCAAGATTTACAAGAGATTATATTATCATGTTCCAACGTTCATTTTAAATACTATTAGGAGCAAAGGAACGTTCTCATCACCTTATGGCTGCATCTCAACAACATTTTTGTGGAGATAACCTTATTATTTGCAGGCGCAAGGACCATAGTTTTCAGTGGTCCATAGCTTATTACTACTACTCGTCCCCTTCTGCCCAGAAGGAAGTTATCTAGACATCTAGAATTACATGAGCAGGTTATGTCCCCGAATTTTTGTACTATAAGGAGTTGGTCACCTGCTGCATCGAAAAATATATTCCGAACCAGCGGATTATCCATTTACGGGACCATTCTCGAGTCTCCCTATCGCCTCAAGTATTTCGAAAGATGTTAAGACTTCCCGACCCAACGCCTACTTTCAAGGGCAAGAATTGCAGAGAGTTCTTAAAGAAGCATGATAATGAATTGGATCTCTTGCCAAAGTTCTTAGAGAACCCAACGGTCAGTCCTGGGGACATGACCATATTATAGGTTAGTGCATTTAAAAGCCTTTTCTAGGAAATTGCATGGCTTTTCACAAGGACACCAGGACAAGAAAGTACAACCAACATCTCTTAGATAATTCTGTATATTTTATATTTTACAGTGAAGGAAGAAGCCATATTCCATTGGGGCAAGTTGATTTCCATTGAAATCTCTTCCCAGTTATTGCAATACACAAGGAAGAAGAAATTATTTATGTCATCTTATTTCATTTTCGCGGTGGCGCATTGTTGTCCATTCCCTGTATTATCTATGTGTAAGAATGTAAACTGTGAATTTGACCCAGTAACCTTCTGGTACCAGATATTATGGAGACATGACACCTCCCAACATTTTTATGAAGTCTTTAATGATTTTGTTTCAATTTTTAAAGGATTGATGTTTGGAAAGTATTTTCCCCAATTGTCTGACTAGGCGACCAAGTTCCTGGATAGGAAGGGCACACTAGAAGAAATGGAGAACTATAATGTTATAAGGATTTTTGGGTCCAAACAAAATCCTTCCTTCCTTCCATGTCACATATTTGGTACAATTTTTTTTGCTGAAATAGCAATGCAATACACCTATTGGTTTCATTTTTTCCATGAAAAGAGAAAAATTCAATCCATCCCTCTTCCTTGGAAAGTCGGGGATTTCATAGTGAGGAATATGAACAAGATTGACGGTTTTGCGGGCCAATTCCACAACTTCAATTTGAAATGTCCTGAAAAAGTAAAAGGGTTCGACCCTGATGGTATTTTTGTAGAACACCTATTGGTTGTCAGTTTCAACAGTTCTTTCACTGGCACTATCCTCAATGAAGACAAAGATAACACCTCATGGAGTCTTTCTCATGACACCGACAACCTTGAGACAATACTCAGCACCAATGATTTGTACAAGCATAAATGAAAAGGCCCGGGTGAGAAAAGTGCCCAATCCCAAACCGCCACACCCAAGACTACAACATCTCGGCACAACACTCTAATGACCTACCCAAGAAAGAAATTCACACACAGTTCTTCAGGCAGATGAGGAGATAAGAACCCTCCCTCCAGAAAAATTGAAAGTTCTCACAAACTTTCTGCAAGCAAAATACAAAAAACAATAGTGCAAGAACAGGAGGGACCGAGGGGAGAAATTGATATCCATGATCTCTCCCTCGAAGATATGGAACTAGAAATTGACATTGAAAAAATGTTCCCCGATGACGACCAGCTAGAGAGCATTGCTCTGCATAATCCTGAGATGGAAATAATTGGGACCGATACCTTGGACGAAGAATATTCTTTTGCATTTCAGAGCGTTGTTTTTTACAGCGAATCCAAAAAAATAGTTATTGAAAAGAGAGATGTAAAGAATAAGAAAGGGAAATCTCATTCAGATATGAACCTATAGAACATGCATCCTTCCCAAATCTCCTAAATACACAGAGAAATTGGAGATGCTCTAGACAACTCTATTAGTGGCCTCGAAGCAGAGAACGTCAGGTTAAATGAGCGAATCAAAGAATTGGAGGGAGCTCTAATGCCCCTTCCATTGTTTTCTACTCCTTTGGCAATGGTCGGGCCCACCGCACCTGCGACAAAGTTAAAAGGATCAACAAGCCTTCTCACATCAGCCCGAGGCTATGTGGAAAAGAATATAAAGAGAAGAATGGAATTAATAACAGAATCTTGGGAGATGTCAAAGAGTATGGTCTCTTTTGGAACAAGAGCGCATGTTTTTCATGAGTATCTGCAAGCAGATCTCAAGAACGAGCAAGATTTCTACCTCGATGCAGTTGTACCATTTGTTGTTAAAGTTACTGGTATGATGGAATTTAGAAGAAGAGAGGAGGATCTCCCTTCCCTAGATCGAATAGACCAACTAAACACATGCTGGAAAGAAAAGGTAAAAAACCTGAATGGTATCGTTCAAGCATGTAGCCAGGCCATATATAGAAGAGACAAACTATTCAAGAAGATAACTAAGATAGATCTAGATGGCAACACAAATGAATTCCAAGACCCAAAATTGATATTCAACTCGTTGTTTTTAACCAAGCAAGAATTTGATGATCAATTTCAGATCTATAAAAGACTATCATTTGAAATTTTCTATGGCATTCTTGAATATGGTGAAGATGACGTGGAAAATTGGCTAGTCGGTTATTCGATTAAAAACCAAGATATTCAAGAAGCATTGCACAACCTCTCTATTGATATAAGGGACTTGGAAAGTGAATTCTTCAATATAAAAATCTGGCATGAAATCAACGTGGCGCCCATGAGGAGCTACATCGAAGAGTGGTTCAAAAGGGTTGTCGACAACATTACCAATGAAGGGAAAAGGACGCTTCACACGGTTCCCATAACCGTCGAGGAAAGACATAAAAGGACATCAGTGAGCAAATGACAAGGCATGGGACACCATCATAGTAAATTGATACTGATCACATTCTTCTATCTATGTCGATGTCTTCATCCAGTTACTCTATCTCTTTAAATACAAAGCTTTAACCGAGGACTGACAATTTTCTCTTTCTTCTTGCCAGGTCTTGTTGTTTTCCATCGCCGACTCTCTTGTTTCTACAAGATTTATTCTTGTACATCTTTGATTTCTAGTCCACGGGAGCCCCAATTCCAGTCATTATGGAAAACACATTTATATTTCACAGAATATGTACTGAACTATATATTTTTTTACAAATTCCAAGACAACTATTTTGGGAAATATTCTCAAATGTATTTTGTAACCTATTTTATCTGAATATAAAATATTTGAGGTTGTTCTATGGCGATCTTCAATGTTTGGTGTTGTTTTTTGAATTTTTGTATTTTTTTAAAATTAACTCATTTCCATGTACATGTTGGGGTCATGTTCCTATTTAATAGTGTGCATGTATTGCAACTTTCTATATTTCAGAATATGCTTCCATATACAAAATGTTAAGTCATATATTTTTCCTCTATTGCTTATGGGTTTGAGATAAATTTGCGAGCCGAAAACACCCTTCAAATTGGAACATGGTTTACATTTCGACCACAAATAATCTATTAAGATACATTAATATGAATACATTTGAAATAAATATAAACAAGATCTCTTTAAACTTGAACCTGACTTTCTCGAGCTCCTGGATTGGTCGCGGGTTAGTGGACTTCCAATTCTCCATCTCCATTTATATCGTCACATCATGAGCTCGACCGACCATCGTCCCTTTCAACACTTACAATTATCTCACCGCGGGGTCCCGACTTAGCGTTATCAAATTCTTGCACCCCGTGTTTTGTGATATACATCTTGCACCCAACACTTTTGTGATATACATTTTGCACCCAACACTTCCGTGATTTACAATTCGACCCCAGACTCCTGGAACTCGCAAGCTTCACTGTACCCGAGTTCACAAAAGTTTCAAACCATTTATCGCTCTCTTCAATCCCTGCCACATTCCTGCCCTTCCCAATGCACATCCATTATGCTTTTACTAGTGACAACTCAACACACAGGTTCACTTATTGGCATTAATAAGCAAAAACTTCATTCAACCACGATTTACGGGAGTTCGACCGATTGTCGTTGCTTTTCATACCTAGCCAATTCTATGGCCATCGGTTCTCGGGTTGGCACAACCGAACTCTCATTCCCCGTGTTCTGTGATATGCATCTTGCACCCAAAACTTTCGTGATCTACAATTCCATACTTAGCCAATTTTATGGCCGTCGATTCCCGGGTTGGCACTATTATAAATCTCACACTCAAAACTTCTGTGATCTACAATTCCATGATATACATCTTGCATCGAAAACTTCTATGGTCTACAATTCCTCTAGCTCGCAAGCTTCACTCTACCCGGGTTCACAAATGTTTCAAAGAATTTATTACTCCCTTCCATCCCCGCTACCTTCATGCCCTTCCCAATGCACATTGATTATGCTTTTACTAGTGACAACTCAACACACATGTTCGAAAAAATTGCCATTAATAAGTGAAAACCTCGAGGACATCTCCCATTAATACACATTAAACCGCAATTTACAGGAGCCTGACCGACCGCCCTTCCTTTCTATACTTAGCTAATTTTATGTCCCTGGGTTCCCGACTTGGCGCTATAGAACTCTCATTCCCTGCATTCTATGATATACATCTTGCACCCAAAAATTTCATGCTCTACAATTCCACCCCACACTCGAACTCGCAAGCTCCACTCTACCCGGGTTCACAAAAAGTTTCAAAGCATTTATCGCTCCCTTCCATCCCCACCACCTTCGCACCCTTTCCAATGCACATTAATTATGCTTTTCTTAGTGACAACTCACCACAAAAGTTCAAAAGGATTGGCATTGATAAGTGAAAACCTCGAGGACATGTCCGATTAAAACGAATTAAACCGCGATTTATGTGAAAACCTCGAGGACATCCCCCATTAATACGCATTAAACCATGATTTACGGGAGTCCCACCGACCGCCCTTCCTTTCCATACTTAGCCAATTTTATAGCCGCAGGTTCCCGGGTTGGCATTATCGAACTCTCATTCCCTATGTTCTGTGATATACATCTTGCACCCAAAACTTTTGTGATCTACAATTCCACCCCACACTCCTCGAACTCGCAAGCTTTAAAAGTTTCAAAGAATTTATCGCTTCCTTCCATCTCCGCCACCTTCGCGCCCTTCCCAATGCAAATTAATTATGCTTTGATTACTGATTAATAAGCGAATACCTCGAGGACATCTCCCATTAAAAAGCATTAAACCGCAATTTACGCCAAATTATATTGTCAGATATCTTCTTCACATGTTATGTTTCATATTACTTTATGGGAATATTCCATTTCATACTAATTGCTTTGTTCCTGCCATCTATTACTGGGTAGATTATTTTTCAATAACTATAAAGTAAGAGATAAGTTATATCTTAAGTTACTATTCAATGTAATTTCAATATAGCTTTTAATATTTACCATTTTCTTATCATTTCATTTCTAAAAAACAATTGAATATAACTTTTAATATTTTTTTTTTCATTTAATTTTACATATTTCAACTTTCATTTCCTTATTGTTAAAGATCTATTCTAATTACCCTTTACTTACCATACTGTTAATTTCTATTTTTTTAACAATATTCCTTGTCTCTCCCCATCTTCCAAAAATCATCATCATGAATAATTATACGCTACCAACTATCATCTCCATTCCCAAATCTACTTGGAAGGGACTAAGTTGTCACACAACGCTTGTTCTAAGACATGATTAAACCTTTGTCTCATTAGACATAAAACATGGTATGTTTAAATGAGTAGAGAATATTTTATAAAGTGGAGAATCGCTTTTGTTTTGGGGTGGAGTTGTAAATAAAGTGGATGGAGGATATTTATTAGAATATTATATTGTTTAAGAGTTGAACTTTTGTGGTTTTGGGTAAAAGGTTTTATTAAGGTATAAAATATTTTTTAAAACATTTTAACCATTTCTTTTAAGTTTAACCTTGAGCTATAAGGTTATTTTTCCATATAAAAAGTTCAATTTTATAAGCAATGGTCTCTGGAGTTTTTTGCTAATGGCGAAAGTGCAATGTTCTAAGTTAGAGGTGGATAAATTTAGCGGTAAGAATAGATTTGCGCTATGGAAACTCAAGATGCGAGATTTGCTTGTGCAACAAGGATTGCAAAAGGCCTTGGCTGGAAAGTCAAAGAAACCGATAAGCATGACAGACGAGGACTCGGAGGATCTAGATGCAAGAACCCTCAGTACTATTCATTTGTGTGTGGCAGATGAGGTGTTGTTTAACATCGTTGAAGAGACGAAAACAACAGGTTTATGGACCAAATTGGAGAGTCTGTATATGACAAAGAACTTGTCAAACAAAATCTTCTTGAAGAGGTGGTTGTACAGCTTGCGGATGAAAGAAGATGCCATTGATTATGACACTGTTGTGGGAGCTATGTTGTCTGAGGAAATGAGGAGAAGATCCAGTAAGGAAACCTCAACAACAGAAGCAATGATGGTCAGATGTCGATCTACAGAAGGAGGGCAAGATCAGTACGGTACAACCAGGTCTAAGTCAAAAGACAGTAAGGGTAAGGCAAAATGTTGGTTTTGTGGAAAATCTGGGCATCTCAAGAAGGATTGTTGGAAAAGACAACAAGCATCCAAAGACGACTCCACAAAAGAAGAAAATTCAGCTACATGCATGGTTGATGAAGTTTTGTCTGTTTGTTGTGTCTCACCACTTGTGTTCACATAGAAGGTGCAGGGCGGTGATGGTTGAGTCACCGTGAAAAAAAAAATTGTATTTACTTTGGAGTTGTAGAAATTATTGATTGCATGTAAATGGGCATATGTCTGTAAGACCTGGATAGGCATGCGTACCCCTGGTTTATCAGGTCACCTATGAAAATACTAGACATAGATTTAGGTAGATTGAATATGTGGGGGGGCATGTGTGTTGGGTTAACCTTGACTCGATGAAAGAGTTAATGAGTTAAATATGTTTTTAGGTCAAAGTAGGTGGTTTTTCGGGTCCATGTGTTTTGGGTATCCCGTGGTATTGTGTCCATGGATTGCATGTAATGAAACCTATAAAAAGCTTATTGAACTCCATTGTAAATGGGCCTGAAGGTAAGTGGTGAAGGCTTACTTGGCTAGTTTGGTCGGATTTGGTCAAAGTTGTTCGAATGCAAAGTTCGAGGTGGAGTAGTGTGTCTAGTTTAGAAAGGTGGGTGTGTAGAAAGGTTGATGTGTTGGCAGGTCAATCAAGTGTTTGAGAATATATGATGAAGGTAAGTTCATATCCATGTAACTTGGAAAGTATTGCAAGGAAGTTGGGATTGAATAGGCGTGTTCAGTAATGCCAAGTTGCAACAATAGTTGTGGATATAAGAGGTTGTGATATCTAGTAACTCAGTCACCATCGGTTGCAAAAGATAGGAAGATTCAGGAAGAGGTATGAACAGGTCATCTGGTAATTACTAAAATGTGAAATTATTCAGTTGTGATGCTTATTTTTTTTATCATCTTTCTAAGTAGGACCCAGATCAAACAGGTAGATCTTTGATATGGTGATGATGTTAAGGGGTGCAAACTATGGGATCTTACTACCCACAGAATCATCATGGATAGAGATGCAGTGTTTGATGAATCTCCTTTTATAAAATCAAATATAGTAAAATATGAAAGGTTCAAAGCGTGGTTGGTAGTGGAAAGGTATTTGGAAGGTATTGATTTACATGAAAGTTTCTCACTAGTTGTTAAAAGCTTGTTTATATTCATGTTGTGTTAGCACTAGTTGTGATAGTACAACTAGATGTTAAAATTGTTTTACATGGAGTTTTTTGGATAAGGGGATGTATATGGAACAACTAGAATGATTGGTTCAGAATCACAACAGAAGATTTGTTTGCAAACTCAAAAAATCATTGTATGGCCTGAAGCATGCTAGGAAAATGGTACAAGATGTCTGATTCCTTCATGGTGAGTCAAATTTTACAAGAAGCGGGTATAACCATTGTGTTTATGGTATATTCATTATCTTGGTGTTATATGTTATGCTTGTTGCAAGCACAAGCATGGTTGAGATCAACAGGTTGGCTCAGTTGGTTAGGACGTTTGTTATGAAGGATCTGGGAGAAGCAAAATAAATATTGGGCATAGAAATACACAGAGACACAAAACATGGTAATCTTGGTTATCACAACAGAAGTGTGTGGTGAAGATACTCAGGAAATTCAATATGAATAATGTGAAACTGGTAAAATCCCTTTGGCTTTCCATTGTAAGTTCTCTTCAGGTTTATGTCCTAATTGATGAAGAAGAAAATGGTTATATGTCTCAAGTATTATATGCTAGTAGAAATTTTGATGATTGTGACAACATTTCACATGTAGTTGGTGTTGTCAAGAGACACATTGCAAAACCAGGTCAAGAGCATGGAAATGGGTGCTTTAAACACAGAAGCACAAGTATCACCTATAGTGGTTGCAGTGATTTGGTCTGTGGTTATGATTCATGAGATTTGGAAAAGTTTATCGGTTTATTAGACATGTTATTGATGGAGACAGAATGGTCCATACTGGAGTGAATTGTGCAGGCATGTTCACGTAACAATATTGTTAGAGAAGTTGCGGAGTTGTGATGATGTTTGGCTTCTCTTGCGGGAAAGGTGATGGATGAATTAATTAAGGGCATGATATATCAAGTAAATTGTTGTCATGGTGGAGATTGTTGGAAACATGCCAACGAATTCCTCATGCGGTCACATGCACATGCATGCAGCTATGTTAATGCGCATGCATGCAATTTATTTATGAACTGTTTGTATAACTATGTGATCTATTCATGATCAGTCTCTGTAACTGAGTGATAGATGTTATATATATGAGCATACCCATAGAGGTGTGAGTGCAATGTGTAGTGAGTATGTGAGAGCAAGAGTCAATACTGAGGTGTTGTGTGTCTGAGAGGAGAGGATGGTTGTATGCCTAGGTTGGCTCTTGTAATTCTCCCTTGAATAAAAGAATACCGATTATCATTGCCCGTGGTTTTTTCCCTCATTGGGTTTCCACATAAATCATTGTGTCAAATTGTGGATTGTTGTGCTTTTTTTACTGCGTGTTTGATCTTGCTTTGGTTTTATGCTCTATTTTATGCTATGTTTTGCTTTCGCTACCTAACAATCCCTAATATTACAATTTTTTTTACCTCCTCTTCTTGGGTTGATTGTTTCTTTTCTTGACTTTATTTTTCCATTTCTTCTAATTTAACCTCCATTTTCTGCAATTGATTCTCCAACCCTAATATTATACTTTCTATCTGTGTTTGAATCTTGTAATCTTGTCTTCAAAGGATCTAAATTTATTAGCAAGCATAGCTTCTTACTGTCTTTGAAGTTTGACTTCTCTCTCTTCTCTATGTTTTTCTAATGATTCTATATGTTCATACATATTATCTAGGGTTATTTTGCTAGGCCTCTCCTTGAGAGATTTTGGTATCAACAATGGGTTTCTCATATTGGAAAGCAGAGAAAATAAATAAAAGTTGAAGAAGGAACTTGTGCACGTGATTCATTCACAGTAGGGTTTGAAAGGTAGCAAAAACAACAAGAATGAAGCTCTTCCCAAGTTTGAATAAGCTCTTGCATGATGTATCAATGTCGTAAATGAGCCCTTGCACACTGTATCATTGCAATAAATAAACCCTTGCAAGGTAATGAAACCCTTGATCTGTAAATCAACCCTTGCATGCCACTTGTTAACTCCATGTTAAACATGGAAGGAATTACATCTATCAACGGAATAATAATTTTTTTTTACTTTCAAATGTTTTATGGATGGATATATATATAGAACAATTAAAAGTAAAAAAAATATTATGGTTAAAACATTTTAATAGTGTGCTACTTAATACATGAGGGATATGTGTAATTCATAGAGAGAGAGAGAGAGAGCTATGATGCCATCATAGGTGATTTTTTTTTTTAATTCAAAAAACTTAAATAAAGATTCCACCTAAAGGGATTTGATCCCTCACATGATACATCTACTTAAGATGGATCTATATTGGTATTTTCATATTTTATTTTTTCTATCAAAATTTTCAATTTCCTTGATTTTTTTAAAATAAAAGTATTTATTATTATTATTATTATTATTTTCACCACTTGAAATGCTCTAATTTTCTTAGTATACTTAATTAAAATATTTAAACATCTTATAATTTTATAATTCATTAAAATTTTATTAATTTAGAAATATTTTTTTTATTATTTTTTAATATAAAAAAAAATTAAGTAATTTTTACTTTCAAAGCTGTTTGGAATATGCACGGTGTTATTTGTTGTTGGTCTATTTTTTGGATCCCTACCAAAATGGATCCATCTTCACAATTCCAAAATGAAGAAAAAAATAATAATAAAACTAAGACGTACGCTCTTTAAGTAACAATGAGAAAAAATAGAATTAACACTGAGCTTTATAACTTTAATAATAATTATTAATTTAATTAAAATATTAATACTAATATTAAATAATATTATTAATATTGATATTAAAACAAATACTCAAGGCAATAATATTATTAATATTAAAATATTAATGCTATTGATGAGTACCAATAATATTAATGCTAATACTTTTAGTAATAATAATATTAATGTTAATACTATTAATAATAATATTATTAACACTATACATTAATATTAGCACTATTAATATGAATGCTATTAATACTCTAATATTGATAGTATTAATAAGTACAATAATTTAATAATACCAAATAATTTAATATTAAAATAAGGCAATAATATTATTAATATTAAAATATTAATGCTATTAATGAGTACCAATAATATTAATGCTAATACTTTTAGTATTAATAATATTAATGTTAATACTATTAATAATATTATTATTAACACTATACATTAATATTAGCACTATTAATATGAATGCTATTAATACTCTAATATTGATAGTATTAATAAGTACAATAATTTAATAATACCAAATAGTAATGTTAATACTAATACTATTATTATTATTATTAATATTAATATTAATGCTATTAATATTAATGTTAATACTATTAATATTAATATTATGAATACTATACATTAATATTAGTATTATTAATATGAATGTTATTAATATTAAATTAATACTATTGATATTTTAATATTAATGTTATTTTGTGGTGAGGAATTTCAAAATCATTTGCTGGAAAATTCATAGTTGGTGTCATTTTGTCATCGACATTTCAAATCCGAATTCAGATTTTCCGACAAATGATTTTGAAATTAATGTTATTAATAAATACAATAATTAAATAATATCAAATACTAATTAATATTAATACTTAATATAAGTATTTGCCCCCAGGGGGCAGCTCAATTGGCAAGTGCTAGGATTTTGGTGTCCTTTAAAAACATGTGGTGATTTGTTGTAAGGGAGTGCCCTACTAATGTTGAGGTGGGAGTGCATTCATTCCAAATGTTGGCTCCATTTTCTTTTTGTTTTATTTAATCCTTTTTATTTTATTTTATTTTCCTCTTTGTTTTCACTTATTAATTGATTTACTTCCCCTTGTATTATTAGTCCCTGCCAAAGGCTTGGGACTATAGCAATGAGTTCATTGTTGATTTGACATTAATTTATGGTTGACTTTAAATTTTTTCAGAAATTCTAATGTTTAACTTAGGAAGTTTTAATTCATATATTTTAAAATAAATAAAAAATATATTTGTTACAATTTTATTCGCTGATAACTTTGAAGTGTTATTGCCAGCTTCACTTCTTCCAATACTTTAATTAATATTTATTTCACTTCTTCCAACTGCCACTCTTAACTCAATTACTCATTGTCCTTGTCCTTGTTACCTTGAAGTGACCTAACCTTCAGTCCTTTCACGCTCTCCCATTCGTCTTGTTTTATTAGCATTGAAAATTTGTGTCTTTGTCATTCCTTTTCCGAGGGAAGTCAATAATGGCTGACGCGATTTGGCGGAATTTGGGGTGGAATCCTTATCAAACTTGACTAACATTACAGTCGGATGGATAAGAACTGGGAGATGTGGATGGATCTCTGTCTACGTGTAATTTTTATTTAAGATTTTAGATGTTGGAATCCATGGCCTAAGCCTGTTTGAGTTTGAGTTTTGGACACAGAGCAACGGAGATTGAAATAAGGAAAAATGGTCGGGGGCATGGCGGTCAACGGGCCGAAGAAAGGCAGGGCTGAGCTCTATGAAGGGCATATTACTGCATATGTGATATTGGCATGCATAGTTGTTGCTACAGGAGGTTCGCTTTTCGGCTATGATCTTGGAGTTTCAAGTAAATTTTCTTCTCAAAATCTTCCAGGAAAATCCTTTGTTTGAATTTTCCTTTAAATGTGCTTTGACCGGTATGCGGATAGTTCTCAGCCTGAATCTGATTAGCGAAGTAGTTGTATTTGAACGGAATAACCATGATCCGCCTGGTTCTAGAGCGATCATTGAGTCCAGAGACCGTTCAAAGTTTGTTGATGAAACTAGTAATAGCACAGTGGCTCTGCCAAAAATAATTTGCATGCTTGAACTTTAAAGGATTTGAAATTTTATTTTTAACTTTCCTTCAAACTAGCTTTACCTTTTGCGGTTCAATTCAGCCTCTCTTTATTAGATCAGGCAGGTGGCACCCAACATTCGATTATATTCGTGCAGAACTATGGCAGCTGCGCATCCAGAACCCTTTCATTGGAGAGCATTACATTCTAGTGGCAGAGATCTTCATTACACGCCTTACAAACCACAAGAAAGATTACGATCGGATTCTCGGTTTCTGTTTCGTGATACCGCCATGTCGTCTCAGTCAAATCGCTAGGTTTTGGGAAGCTTAGCAATTTCTTTTTTCACATATTTTGTATGCATTTTTTCAGTTGAATACAGTGCCATGCAGATATTATTCATTGTGATAGCTGACGGATCTTTTGGCCGTGCAGAATGACGGGGAGAAGGGGTTCATATACCTTGGATTTTTCCATGATGTCGCTCAGAAGACGACGACTCGTCTTTCTAGTATCTACGGGAAAGCCAGAGAGAATTCGGGGCCTCTAAAACAAGGGGTTTATGCTATGGAGGGAGTTGTTAAGTTTTTTGTTAACCCCGTCTATCAGAAGGTCGAAGGAAAGCCTTTGGATATTCTGCAATTCGCAGATAAAAAGGTATGCCGGTTGCCTTTTCCTTCTAACCATGAAACAACAATTTATTTTCTTTAGATTTTACTCTGGCTTATTCAATTAGCTTCGATCCCAATTTACACCAGAACAAGAATATCTAGGGTAATATTTGGCTTCTTTGTCATTAAATTGCCAAAAAAGATGAAGGTTTTCATTTGAGTTCTTCGTCATTAAATCTACCATAAGAAAAGTGTAGGGTTTCATTTGGCTGTCATTAAATTAGCCAGAAAAAGAAAACTATATTGTTTCATTTGGATTCCTTATTCAATCCGAGCTGCGTGTAATTAGTTTTCTTCGTGGTTTTGTAAAGGTGGGTAATGTGATTGATAAGCTTGACAGTTGTGTGCCCCCAGCACTGAAATCACGGACTTGTGAAATTTATATTTATGGGGCTGCAAAAAAGGCACCGGAAGTTGCCAAGTCCATCGTGACCAAAGTTCGACAAGTCGGGGCAGTGGAAAAGATCAAGGAAGTGGCGAAGACTTTGTATGCCAAATCTGAACCCTCGGCCAAGAACTTGTATAACAAGTACGAGCCTGTTGCAGAGAAATGGTGCCTGTTAGCTTGGTACAAGCTT
>SNQJ01S0001945.1:5285-46791 GCA_010110895.2 Picea sitchensis | reverse complement strand
TTAGTTTCTTATCGAGAGGCCTTTTATTGCCTTCTAGGGGATCCCCTAGGAGAAGCATCTCTAGGTTTTATTTCCCATGGCTTTTATCTTTTACCAGCTACTTTTACCCCCTAGACCTTTTAGCTCCTTCTTCTCACAAGACAAAGTGTAACCCTCAAAGGTCATCCTAATGGCTAGACTAGGGGAATGGGACATATGTGCGGGAGATGAGATCTAAAATGAATAAATGGTAGGAGTGGATGATGGCTCTGCAAATCCCCCTTGGTGGCTAACCAAAACCCATGAATATCAGTTTCCTAAGTCACCCCACCAATTACCCCAACAATGGTCAAGTGGATTAGTGTAAGATCCAAGCAGTCATCAGAATTGAAAGGAACCTAATGCATATATAAGAGGGTTATAAAGATCAAATATGACACATACCATGATACCTTGGACCAATTACCTCATGGAGCAAGAGTCCTCTTTGATGCAAGTCCAAGCCGATGGTGATGGAAACTGCTACTGCTGACAGGACAAATCTGGAGGAGAATAAGACAGATGGGCCCTCCAGGGCCATGCTCAGGTCAATCCTGCTCTCGGTACTCCATGTCTAGGACCTGCGGGCCTCGATACATGATNTATCCCTAGATATCGGGGATAACAGGCCTAATTGATTTTCTGACGATGTATTGATGGTTGATAGTTTTTAACAAGTATCATATGTTTCTCTTTTTACAATTATGGTTTTTGAATTACATTGGTGTTTTCATGATAAGCATTGTGTGCAGAAAATGGAGGGAAGTTGTGAAATATTCTCTAGCTTAGAGAGATAAGCTGAGATTTGCAGGATGAAAAATGGATGAGAATTCTCTGGAAATATTTTTTCAAGGGGACTTTGGCCTTAAGGAAGTTTATATATGACTTACAATACAGCTATGCAGAGCCTCAATTGCCTAGAAATAATCCATTTTCCTTCGCAAGCTTGGTGATCTAGAATTGGATCCAGGAGCTTGATGGGGCTCAGAAAGGCCTAAAAATAAAAGTTCTCATAATGGATTCAAAATGGACGTGTGTGTAAACCTCATCGATACAACCCAACACAACTTGAATGGGCTCAAACGGACGTCGTATTCTCAAGTTATGACGATCTCTTTGTTTTGCCAAATAGGCAAAAAAAATGATGATTGTACAGTCCGTACAGTGCCACATGGCAGATGATTGTATAGGTCGTAGGATCATACATATGACATGGAAAGCATAATCAGCATTGACATGGAATCTTTTGGAGGTGACATGTGGCAGGGTGACTAGGTGTATGGATGCTGATGTGGACATGTCAGGTGCACCAATCTCGAGGTGACACATGTCACCACTGCAAGGGTGACACGTGGCATGCCCGTATATCTTACATGGCAGGTACAAAACATGAAAGACACGTTGATAGGGCAGATGATGTGGCATCTTGGAAAATCTAGTTTGGACACTTGGCATCTAGGTGGACGACTGAAATGGTGCCACATGGCACCCATTGATTAGTTCAATGGTTTATTACAAAAGTTGTTTGGATTTTGTGGGTTTCAAATCTGAGACCTCGCCATAGAGTAGTGACTTGGTAGGGTTGGGTCTACCAACATGCTCGTCGTTGGATCTTGTTAGATATGCAGTTTTATTAATATATATGTCATAATATATGGTATTATCGGGCGGTAAAGGGTTGGGGCCTAGCCCCCAGCCCTTGGCGTCAAAAATACATACGACCATATCCAATGTGACCATTTCCCAACCAACATTTAGCACAGTTTTGGGGTGTATATTCCAGCCTGGCCCTCAATCCTTTGGGAGTTTCCATGAGACTTGGATGTGAATCGTTCTGTACGCGGTATTGCGAGCATAGCTCCCGGTTCCTCCACAAGGTGTGGTTTTATTTACACCATGTGACTCAAATGTAAGACCAAAAGGCCAGGTGCCTAGTTCGAGACTCAGTCCCATGTAATTTTCATAGGTGACTAGGGTTTGCGGGCTAAGGGCCAGCGCACATCCCCTAGGGGGTTGGCGCTTGGCCATAGGACCTCATGTGACCGTGAAAAGGGGGCGAGTGCCTAAGAAAAAGGGGCTTAGCCTGAATTTTGTTAAAAAATGGGTTTTTAACATTACAATATGGATTTTTTAATGATTTATTCGGCTAATATTGGAGATTTTGGCCCTTTTGGGGGGATATTGGGCCCTTTTAGAGGCAAGATCTTCGGGGGAAGTTGGGATATGGTTACCAACTTTAGATCTATATAAACCAGGCCTTCTTGAGGCCATGAAAGGGGATTCAGAGAAGGCTTATGTTGAATATTTTCCAAGCCAAAGCCATTTTTATGTAGGGAAGTTGTTAAGGAGCACACCTTTGCAGGCCATTTATGGGAGCTTCGGTCATCCGATTTGAGTGTCGTTTCTTCTATTGGGTTCTAAAGATCTGGTAGAACAAGACCAAGTCAGTTTTTAAACCTTTTAGAACTAATATGATGTACTTATTTATCTTTGAACAAAAATAATAAAGCCTCACCCACTGAGCCAAAGGCCTGGAGATGTAGGCGAGATTGTCGAACTCTATTATCACATTGGTTTCATGGTTTGTTGTTGTTTTATGCCTCATTTCAGTTTTGTACATGTTTATATGGTTGTCACATTTATTCTATACTTCTTCCTCTTTATTTAAGCTTCATAATTGGTTAATCAACACATGCATTAATAACTCAACCATAGTCATGTAAAATATTCTTTATGATCAAGTGGTATCAAAGCTAGTTGACGTTTGGATTTGAGTTTTTCATGTTAACCAGGGAAAAGCTACTTCATGGTGAAGGAGATGTTGTTGAAGAGAATCCATTGATTGGATTGAGAAAGAGAACTTCTCACAAGGAGAAGATGGCATTGGAAGGGGGCCTTTTTGAGGATGAGAAAGAGTTTCGAAAAACTTTATTCACCATGTCGGAGATGATGATGGTTTTGTATGAGCATTACCTAAAATGAAAGAGACTAGTTCTTGGTGAATCTTCAAAGGGAAAAATTGAAGAAGGAGAGGACACTCCTCAGATTCCTCCTTCACCTCCATCTCGCCTCCTTCTTCTCCTTCTTGTTCAAGTTCAAGTTCTAAACCCAATGCAAAGAAAAGTGTTCATAAGAATAAGAATGAAATGCCTTTGTTAAAACTTGATGTTAAATTCGAATTACCCATGTATGATGGTGATGTTAATGAAGAGAGACTTGACAACTGGGTTAGAGAGATGGAGGTCTATTGCAGTGTGCCACATATCAAGGATGAGTCCACACAAATCAAGTTGGCATCATTGGGACTTACAGGCACAACTCTCATCTAGTGGCAAAGCAAGTTGCAAAATGGAACGCAACAAGTGGGTAATGTGTTTCCATCATGGAAAAGTTTCATTTCTGCACTTAGAAAACAATTCTATCCTTTGGGTTATAAAGAAAAAGAATTAATTGAATGGAAATCTTTAAAACTAAGAAAAGGAGAAACAATGCAAGAATACCGAGATGGCTTTCGTAAAATGGAATTGATGTTAGATATTCCTTTACATACCCAAGAAACTCTTATGAAGTATATAGGAGGTTTACCTGGACATATTTGAAATATTATATTCATGTTTGGACCAACTAATCTTGATGAGGTTTTTCTTCAAGCGACATACATTGAAGTAGGGAAAACAAGTGTTGGTGTATCATGGGAATCGTCTTCAAGGAAAGAGGACAGCAGGAAATGGCATGGAATGAAGTCAAATGCAGTGACAAGAAAGGAAGAGAAGCCCTCTTGCAAGCATTTCAAGAAAGAGGGGCATGATGAGGACCGTTGTTGGCAATTGCATCTCGAGAAGAGGCCAAAGTCGTTCAAGGAAAAGAAAGGGAGGAAAACAGTTGCAGCGACAACACGACCCACAAACTTGGGATCAGATTCAGGTGACAAATCTAAGGTCTCATTGGTTGGTATGACACGTAAAATTGGTGAAGGAATTGATTATAGAAGTAACTTGTTTCACATAAGGGCGATCATGTGACACACTAAGTTTGATACATTAATCGATAGTGGATCTCAATCTAACTTGATTTCTGAGGAATTGGTTAAGCAGTTGGGATAAAAAACACATATACATCATAAGACTTATACATTTAAATGGATAAGAAACAATCATCAAATGCACATAACCAAGCAATGCACATTAAAATTTGTTATTTCATCTAAGTATGTGGATGACGTAACATGTTATGTAGTTCCATTAAGTGAATGTGGAATGGTCTTAGGGAGTCCATACTTATATGATCGTAAAGATATCTTCTATAGGACAAAGAATCAATATCAATTAACCAAAGCAACTCAAGATTATGTAGTTCATGCTCATCATGTAAAGGCAAATAAAACTCTCCAAACTATGAAACAATTAAAGAAAGAAGGTCAAGCAAGCAACAAACCTATAATTGTTTCAAATGAAGTAATAGATCTTAATATAGAACATGAGATGATTGTGGAATGGAAAATCAATGACGGTTTTCTTCAAGATAAGCTTATGTCGTGCAAATATTACAAACATATCAGATTGTTTGCAGTCATGTTTTTTATGCTATCATTTGTAATGTTTTCTACATGGATTTTAGTGGTTTTAGTAATATGTGACAGGGTTCAAATGGATAACAATATGTTGTTAGTTATCATGATTCTGTTATAGTTGATCTTGATGAGACAGGTGCACAGGAAAGAGTTCAAAGACAAAGAACAAGTCGGGTGGCCTACCTCGAGCTTGTTGATGGTTAGTAACCTTTTGGGGACCAAAACTCCCTTAGTGGGGAAGTGTGATCCATAATTGGATTCAGGAGCTTGATGGGGCTTAGAAAGGCCTAAAAATAAAATTTCTCATAATGGATTCAAAACAGACGTACACGTAGGCCTCATCGATATGAACCCAACAAAACGTGTACAGGATCAAACGAACATCATATTCTCAAGTTATGGCGATCTATTCATTTTTCCAAATAGGCAAACAAAATGATGATTGTACAGTTCCTACAGTCCGTACAGGTCCATGTGGCAGTTAATTGTATATGTCATACAGTCGTACAACTAATGTGGCAGTTACAATCAATGCTAACGTGGAATATTTTGGAGGTGACACATGGTAGGGTGATTAGGCATATGAATGCTAACATGGACAGGATAGGTGGACCAATCTAGGGGTGACACGTGTCACCACTACAAGGGTGACACGTGAGACACCCATACAAATTATGTGGTAGGTACAACATGTGGCAAACACATTGATAGGGCAGATGATGTGGTAGCTTGGAAAATCAGGTTTGGACACTTGGCATCCAGTTGGACGAGTGATGTGGTGCCACATGGCACCCATCGATTGGTTCGGTGGTTTATTGCAAAACCTGTTTGGATTTTGTGAATTTCAAACCCAATACCTCACCACAGAGCAGTGACTTGGTAGGATTGGGTCTACCAACTCACTCGTTGTTGGATATTTTTAGATCTGCGACTTTGTTAATATATATTTTGTAATATATGGTATGACCAGACGGTAAAGGGTTGGGGCCTATCCCCCATCCCTCGGTGGAAACAATACATGCGACCATATCTGATGTGACCATTGCCCAGCCAATAATTAGCGCAGTTTTTGGTGTATGTTCCAGCTCGACCCTCAATCCTATGGGAGTTTCCATGAGACCTGAATGTGAATCATTATGGGAGAGGTATTGTAGGAAAAGCTCTTGATTCCTCCATAAGGCGTGGTTCCTTTTACACCATGTGACTCAGAGGTAAGACCAAAACATCAGGTGCCTAGTTTGGGACTCGGACCCATGTAATGTTGATAGGTGACAAGAGTTTGTGGGGTAAGGGCTAGCGCGCAGCCCCTAGAGGGTTGGTGCTTGTCCATATGGCCTCATGTGATTGTGCAAAGGGGGTGAGTGCCCAAGCTAGAGGGGCTTAGCCCAAAGTTTGTTAAAAAAATTGGTTTTTAACATTATAATATGGATATTTTAATGATTTCTTCAACTGATATTGGAGATTTTGGCCCTTTTGGGGGGATGTTGGGCCCTTTTGAGGCCATATCTTGGGGGGAAGTTGGGAGATGGTTACCAAATTCAGATCTATATAAACCAACCCTTCTTGAGGCCATGAGAGGGGATTCCAAGCAGGTTTATGTTGAATATTTTCCAAGCCAAATCCATTTTTATGCAGGGAAGTTGTTGAGGAGTGCACCTTTGTGGGCAATTTCTAGGAGCTCTGGTCATCCTATTTGAGTGTCGTTTCTTTTGTTGGGTTCTAGAGATATGGTAGAAAAAGACGAGATCAATTTTGTAACATTTTGGCACTGTTGTGATGTACTTATTGAGATTTGAATAGAAATAAGAAAGCCTCACCCACTAAGACAAAGGCCTGGAGACATACGCGATATTTCCGAACTCCATTATCACATTGGTGTTATGGTTTGTTGTTGTTTTATGCTTCATTTTAGTTCTGTACATTTTTATATGGATCTTACATTTCTTATATACTTCTTCCTCTTTCTTTGAGCTTCCTAATTGGTTAATCAACACATGCATTAATAACTCAACCATAGTCATGTAAAATATTTTTTCAGATCAGTTGGAGATGGATTCGAACTAGAGCACCATAAGCAAGGGATTCAAAATGAAGAATGGATAGGTGTAAATATAATGACAAATGGAATCACTGCGTGGTCAATGATGGGTTCTAAAAGGGGACGAGGCCATTAGTTGGTAAAAGAAGCTATTCATTGGTTGGGAAAGGAAATAGAGTAACCTCGATGGTTCTCGTTGTGGGGGTGGGAAGAACAACCCTAGTACCTAGACAAACAAAGAAAAAATTGGAAAGATATCAAAGCCATTCGTATAAGAAAAAGGGTTCCAAGAGTTGTATCACAGGCGCCTGGTCAGAGGCGGTTCGAGGCCACAATGCAAAGGTTGTTGGTGCATTTAAAACCCTACACATTAAAGATAGGTGGAATATGGTGTTATGTGAGAAGGATAATGCTTATGTGTCATCTGACAAGGGTAAACAAGGGGAATATTTAATCTCTAGCATGTCTGATGATCAAGACCCGATTGGCATGGAGGAAGGTAGTGTGAAGCCGACTAATATTGCATGGAAGAATCCATATTATGGACTGAGTGCAATGGCTCAACAAAAGGGAGAAATATGCTTAGGCCAACTACACGGGAGGTTGGACAACAAAGAAGGTAGGGGGATAGGTGATGTGGCAAGTAGGAGGTTGGACAACAAAAGAGGGAGGGGGATAGGTGACGTGGCAAGTACTATTGGATGACAAGTTTTGAATGGTTGACAGGTTTCGGAAAATATCTATACTTATATATGTTTTGGACATAATTATATTTTATTTACGATTAAAATTACTATGTTAATCATATAAAAACAATACATCTTAGACATAATTATATTTTATTTACTATTAAAATTACTATTATAATCATATAAAAATAAAATAATGTTGATCATATAAAAACAAAAGATGATAGCCTATTTCCTGAAACTGTTTTTTCCTAGCTAGTTGATCCTTCCTTGAATGTAAAAAAATAGAATAACAATGATTAGACATTTACATCTCAAAATTTAGTTAGTAGTGCACCAACAAATTGATTGTTTCCATATATTTTAGACGCGTATAGAGTAAGAAATAATACCAACATGTAAAATAACAGCGAATAACATTGATTTATACAACGATTGTAGAAATTGTTTCATTAAAGGCTTGGAAAATAAAATGGACAAGTTAACTTGACGTCGACATGGAAAACCCAATGCCAATAAAGGAAATACCGTGGGCTTATAGGAAAAAAACGTGGGCTTATAAGAAAATAGATATGCAGAAACAAGAAAGAAAGTCGAAACAGTCAGTGAACGTTGATACTACATAGGCGATGGTAGTGGGTTGGAAATCGATATGAGATTGCAAGGGATGTGGCAGTAGCAGAAGCTTTGTTGGAGCGCCTAGAGATTGGAGTGGCGGGCGGTGGGACACTGGAGGAGCATGAGCTTTGATCCATAAACCTCTATCTACTTGAAGATTGGATATTGGATAGATAAGATTGAAAGAGGACAACACGATAGAATCGATTTTATTTCTTTAATGTTCCACGTTACATTCATTTTCCAATTTAAAAATGGTGTTCTCTATGTGTGGCATTTTTCGTTGAAATCCCCCAATATAAATTTGGGTGAATGATTTTTTTTGTAATTTAAATTGGATTTCAGAGTGCATAAGAGGAATCAGCATGTTAACAATCTCTCGTTGGATTTGGACCAAAATTAAATGGAAAATATCCCCATAAAAAAAGCCAAAGCTTATAGCTTTTTAAAAATGCATATCAATATATGCATGTTAGAAAATTAGTGTAGAATGAAATATCTTTCTAGTTCCAATAATAATTCCACAAAATAAGGTAAAAATAACACAACCACATAATAAAGGTGGTTGATATAGGCATATACTTATCATAAGTTTTGAGAAGATTTATCTCCACCACTTTTAAAACATTTATTAAATAAATTATTTAATTATAAAATGAAGGATGCAGGGGAGTGCTTCAAAATACAATGAACATCCACTACACGAGCTTCAACATTGTGTAACAACACCTGTAATATACAACCATGTGTTTCAGTAGTGTAAAATGGCTTTACAATAAAACAGAGTTATAAGATAAACAAGGGAATTATAACAAGAGATTAAAAACACATGTTACAGCAGTAAAATAATTTCACTGAATCCTTTCTTACATCAGTAAATCCACCGAGTACTTATGTACTAAAAACTTAATAATATTCTAAAGAAAAATGTTGCACAGCGTAAGGATTTAACTGAAGTTTTCAAACAAAAAACAAAGTATACATTCTAAACCAAAATAAATTACAATGTAATGAATCTAAACATCATCAAGAGTTTACAAAATCAAATACAAATGGAAACAAAGTATAAAATCCCATGATAACACTCTCAAAAACTCTGTCTATTTTTTTTTTGTATATCTGTTCATCCTAAAATATGAATTACATGGATGTATATATACTGATTTAATAAGTCGGTTACATTTCCCCTTTGTTGTAGATAAGTCAAATTTGGATTTTCCTGAACATTAATGGTTCATTTCCCCTTTGAAATTCGATCAGCAAAAAATCAAATAGTGTAGCGGTGATAACTCTTTGATTATTAAATGGATAAGGTGGTTAAGGCGATGGCAATTAATTTATGGACGGTAATAAATTTTCAAAATTATATCGGTTGAGATAAGCCATATTTTGGGATGTGAAATGATTAATCTTTAACATTCTCCCCCTTAATCATTTCACCCAAAAACAAAACTATGCAATATTACAGTTCACAAACCCCAATGTTCTTTATGTGAATTTCAAATAATTCCTTTGCTAGGGATTTGTAAACATGTTTGCACATTGATCTTTAGTTTTGTAAAACTCTACAGAAATTTAATCATTGTTTATCAACTCTCGAATAAAATCATATTTTGTATCAATATGCTTAGTTTTCTTGTGGAAAACATGATTTCGTGATAGAACAATCACTGATTTATTATCACAGAAAATCTGAGTTAGTTCTTTCTGTTCATGCAACATCTCAGTGACAATCCTTCTCATCCACACAGTCTGACATGCAACTATTGTTTCTACAATATACTCTACCTTAGAAGAAGATAAAGTCACAATGGGTTTCTTCTTTGAATCCCAAGCCGCAACTCGTGATCCAAATCTAAAAACATATCCCGATGTTCTCTTTCTATCATCTACACTACCTGCAAAATCGCTATCAGTATATCCAATCAACTTAATCTGATGTGTATAAAACACCATAATTTGTTGTTCCAACAACATATCTTAGAATTATTTTTCTAGCTTGCCAATTAGTGCTCTTTGAAGTGTCCATAAATCTATAAATCAAAATTACATCAAACAAAATATAAAGTCTTGTTTCTTTCAAATACATAATACTTACAACCAATGTTTTAAACAGAGTTAGATCAACACATGACCCCTCGTCATTCTTACTGAGTTTTGTTCTAGTTGCAATTGGCGTTACAACCGGTTTACAGTTCACCATCCTGAACCTTTTCAATATGTCCTTTGCATACTTAGTTTGAAAAATAAAAATACCATCTTCAAATTGATTTACTTAAATTCTTAGAAAATACTTCATCATTCCTAAATCAGTCATTTCAAACTCAGTTTTCATGGTTGTCTTAAACTCATCCACTGAAATATTTCTGGTGAAAATCAAATCATCAACATACAAGCATACAATCAAGAGTTACCTTCCTGATTGACCTTTGTATACAGTGTTCTCTCACTCAGACTCCTAATGAATCCTTCACTATTCAACTATTGATAAATTCTTCTATACCATACTCTAGGTGCTTGTTTCAATCCATATAGTGATTTCTTTAACATGTAGACCTTACATTTGTGTCCATCAATATTGTATCTTGGAGGTTGTTTCACATAAACCTTTTCTTAAAGAAAACCATTTAAAAATACAATTTTACATCCATTTGGTACATATACCATTTATTATGTGCAGCAATGGATAAAACTATTCTTACTGTATCAAGCCTGGCTACAAGTGCAAAGGTTTCATTATATTCAATACCTAGTTGTTGACTAAACCCATGAGCTACAAGCCTTCCCTTGTGCTTCTCAACTTCACCTATACAATTTTAATCTTCAGGCAAATGTATAAGTTCCCAATTATTATTCATTTCTATGGCATTGATTTCTTCATTCATTGCTTCTACCCAAACTTATTTCTTAACAACATCATCAAAATTTACAGAATCATATGAAATTAATGAAAAATTTGAAAATTGATCTACTTCATCATTTTGCTCATACAATTCTTTTAAACTTCTAGTCTTTTGACCTCAAATTTTGTTTCTTAATGAAGCTAAAGTAGGATTTTTGGCAATATTTTTCTTAAACAATTTTATGCCTATTGAAATATTATTAATGTTCTCCAAGTGATCATCAAGACTATGCAAGTCATGAACAATAGAAATAACAAATATCAATCACACATATGATATACAAAGAGACAAATATTCATGAGGAAACCCATAAAGGGATAAAACCTCTTCTTCTTATAATGATAGACATTATTTTAAGTTTTATACATCATCAATCTTTGAGTACCAACTCAAAATGAGGCTACAACCTCTTTGTTAACAAGTTGCAACTTGTAGAGAGTACCAACTCTCTGATTTCTCTAGCACCCACTAGAAGGAAGCACCAACTCCCTGAGTGTTCCATCACCAACTGGATGGAAGCACCAACTTCTAGTCACACAAGCACCAACCTGTATAACGGAGAAAAATGGTTCTCCCTTACACCACCCTGCCACCATGGTTTTTTCTGGCTGCAACCAGATGGAAGCTACAAGTCCCTTTGTTCAAGAACCCACTTGAAACTCTAAGGACAACAGTCCTCCCTAGCACCACCCTACCACCCTGATTATAAATATTTACTTTAATAAGACCTTACAACAATACAGACATTTCAATGCTTACCACTTCTTCTTAGTTCTGCAATTATGCTCTGCTTTTGTTTGTTCATGCTTGGCTCCACTTGTCGCCTCTCTCCATATGATCCTAGGTTCTCATAGAGTATTTTGTTTTCACCATTTCTACTATGTCCAACTTATGTTCTTCATCTCTACATCTTTTCCTCTTTGTTCCTTCTTTCTTCTTGATTACATATAGTTCAACTTATTTTACCGAGAACTAGCTACCTTCATCTCTCATGACATCTTTCTTTTATTCATACCCTCATCATTTGTTACTCTTTGAATCTCCAACGCCCATGTCATGAATCTTAGAATGCTCAAGAGCCATGATTCTGACATCACAGAACAATGATTCAGTTAGTGTAATTGAATTGTAACTGATCAAGAAACCACAAAGTGAAACAACAACCCTTTGATCAGATTCGATTTGATCAGTGTCGTTGGATTATATACGCAGAGGCTTTTTTATTTTTCAATGCATAACCTTTGATGTGGAACCTAGAAGCACTAGCTCCTTCCCCTATCTTTCGTTGATGTGACCTTGGGCGATGATCTCATGTGATCATGTGATTGCGCGTGCGACCAAACGTGGTTTGAGGGAAATCCGCTTTTCACCCCGCAATTCAATACAACGCTCCACATGTCCTTTATCCAAAACCATGGTTTTCATTTCAGTCTGCCTTCAACATTTTAAAGTTTGTGCACCTTCAATCCATGTAGTGTGAAGGGACGGTCGATCTCATCATATTGACGATGCTCCTAAATGGATGATTCATATTTTTTCTTTCACGATCTATGGATTAGATCTAACCTCCTTAAATCAATGGTTGTGATTTATTTAGTGATCAAAGCTTCGTGAGTTTCATATCTCAAACTGATGCTCTGGATCAAATGACCTAGATTCACTTCAGATGATCTAATGCTTGAGATATTCTTCAGATGATTTGACAACTGATATCTACTTCGGATGATCTGATGGTCGAGATTTTATTTCAACTCTCTAGCTCTCCGGGCTTCAGGTATTTCAGATCTGAAACTGAAAAAATATTGAAGTGAGATTTTTTCGGAGCGTAACCTCCTCATAAATTTAGACCCGAAATGAACAATGTTTGTTTGATCAAGATCTTATATCAATGACTTGATCTGTCTGCAATGCATCTTTGTCTTGGATTAAATAGAATGACTCTCCATCTGTTCTTATCATATCCTTCCACTTAATTTGATGTGACGACTGACGAAGATTCGGATCATCGAATTCTCAAACCTTGTGCCTCATTTATCCTATCCTTAACTTGATTTGATTAGACGGTCGTTGGTCATATGGATCATTGATCCAACGGCCACTATCGCTCTCTCTCATGATCTTCTGATCTCTCTGACTTAGAAGGTTTTCTAAGTGTTCAAAGGTCTCTACCTTTCTCCTCCTACGAGTCTGTCTCTTGGACCTCGTCTCCACTTCTACAAAACGCTATCTCTTCTGAGCTTTGATCTCTACATAATGTTTGTTTCTCCTCCCGAGATTATGCTTTTCCTTTTTTCCATCGTTGTTGTTGTTGTTTCCATCAATGACAAACAAACTCTTCCTGTAAAACATGCCAACAAGCATTTGATTCATCACTTACCTCTTATCATGTTTTCTTTCCACCATGACCTGATGGCTCACCATGCTTATATGTTATAGGAATTCTTAGTTGTGATGGGATGAATCATGGTGATTGTCTTACAACAGTTCTTGTTGCAGGTGTATGTGACTATGGATTCAACTGTCCACCCTATACATCCTTATCATATCCGTCATCAACTTCATGAGATATTTTAGCTCCCCATGAAACAATTTTATCAATGCTACCATCCCAAGATTCTTCTTCCTTAAACTCAACATCTTTGTTGATAAAATACTTCTTGGAGACAATATTATAGAGTATATATGACTTAGACTCCTCATTGTATCCAAAAAATACACATTTCTCACTTCTGTCATCCAACATTATCCTCATCTCTTCAGGTACTTGTGCATAAGATACACACCT
This sequence comes from Picea sitchensis, assembly GCA_010110895.2. Taxonomy (NCBI): domain Eukaryota; kingdom Viridiplantae; phylum Streptophyta; class Pinopsida; order Pinales; family Pinaceae; genus Picea; species Picea sitchensis. The sequence continues at coordinate 33,170 of SNQJ01S0001945.1, read as the reverse complement.
GAAAATACTCAAATGGTATACATTGTTATTCTTACCACTCCAAGCTTCCTAGAGAACTTGATTCTTCACACTCTTAGTTGGACTTCTGTTCAGAATATATAATGAACAAACAACTGTATCACCCCAATATTTGTTTGGAAGATGCTTCTCCTTCAACATAATTCTAGCCATATTAATAATCCAGTTTGATTCTTTATTTCAAATGCTCCATTATGTTGTGGATTATAACGACTAGTAAACTATCTATTGATTCAATGAGACTCACAAAACTCCTTGAAATCAGTTAGCATATACCCACCTCCTCTGTCTGATCTCAAGACTTTAATATATTTTCCACTCTCTTTTTCAATCATAACTTTAAACCTATTAAATGTATCAAATGCTTCAGACTTCTACTTTAGCAAATAAACCCAATTTTTTCGACTGAAATCATCAATAAAAGCCATAAAATAGACATTACCAATCAATGAATATGTTTGCATCGATCCACATAAGTTTGTGTGAACGAGTTCCAATGGAGCTTTATCCGTGTACAAAACTCCATATATGAATTTATCCATATGATGATTTTCAAGTATGCAACGCTCACATGAGCTTGTTGGTTGTTGAATACTAGGCAACCCCTTCAACATTTTCTTCTTCTGCAGCAAATCTAAACCTCCAAAATGTAAATGGCCATATCTAAAATTCCCTATCCATGACTCATCCAAACCTTTATCTTTATAAGAATTCAAAGAGTCATTCATATCATTTATCATAATAAGTGGAAACATTCTACTCTTTGTCATCTCTACTCTGGAAATCAACTACTTACTTGGATACTTATCATAAATTGTACATGTACCTTGTTCTTGAAGAACACTCTGTACTTTTTCTCTATCATTTGTCCAACACTTAACATATTTCATTTCATACCACCTACATAATAAACATCATATATTTTTCTTCTTTCATCATTCTTAGTATAAACAGGAATCACACCTTTACCATTAACTCTTACCTTATAGTCATTACCCAACTTTACTTCAGACTGAATATTGGTATCTAAACTGGAAAACAAACTTTTATTTCAGTCATGTGATTGCTACATCCTCTTTCCAAAAACCAAACATCATTTGAACTTTCATGGGTGACATTACAAGTCAGAAACACAAGTTTTTTATCATCCTCTAACTTCTCTTTCATATGTGCAGACTGCTTTCCAACATCTGCTTTCTTTTTCCAGCACTTGTTAGCATAATGTCCAAATTTATTACAATAATAACATTGTACCTTTGATTTCCTTGTTACCAATATCTGCTGCTACTCCCCCTCAAACTAGAAGGATTCTATTGAGTTTTCTCCTAAGATTATGAATCATTTTTTCTATCTCTTTGACCAGTAAATCAACCTCCTCTTCCTCTGCTACTAGACCTTCCTCTACCTCTGCCTCTAGTAACATGAAGTTGGGATTTTAAAGCATTCTCTAATGGATTATCATATTAGACATCCTGGATTCATGAGTAATGAGAGAACCAGTTAATTCACCAATATGCATTAAACTAATATCTTTAAATTCTTCTATGGGTACAACTACATATTCAATTTTCTTTGGCAAAGATCTGTGAACACTCTCAATTACTCTCTTGTCTAAGAGGTCTTCACCATACTGCCTTAGCTGATTAACAATATTCATGACTTGATTCATGAAACTATCAACTGACTCATTGTCCTTCATCTTCATATTTTCGAAGTCTCTTCTTAAATTCTAAACCTTGGTAGTCTTCACCTTGGATACACCTTCATAGCTAGTTTCAAGAATGTCCCAAGATTTCTTTGAAGATACTGCACTTGACACCTTTGGAAATATGGTTTTCATTAAGCCTTGTTGAATAAGACCAGGGGCTTTGTTGTCTTTATTTATTTTCTCCTTTAACAAAAACAGTTCAACATTTGTTAGAGCCATTTCTACTACTTCATCAGCAGGCTCTCGATAACCAATAGTAACAAACTCCCAAATATCTTGAGAACCCGGAATTGTTCTCATTATGATAAAACGAGAATCATAATTTCTTTCATTCAAAACAAGAATCAGTGGTTGAGACAAATTACTATTTGGAGTCATTTCAAATCGGATTCCAAATCACTATATTCAGTTACAACGAGGAAATAGAAATATCACTAGCTCTAATACCACAATGAAGGGTGCAGGGGAGTGCTTCAGAGAACAATAAATATCCACTACACGAGTTTCAGCACTGTGTAACAACACTTGTAAGCTACATTTGTGTGTTTAAGAATGTGTAAAATGTCTTTACAACAAAACAAAGTTATAACATAAACATGGGAATTATAAGAACATACTAAAAACACATGTTACAACAGAAAAATAAATTCACTGAATCCTTCCCTGCAACAATAAATCCACCCAATACTTTTTAATTAAAAACTTAATAAGATTCTACAGCAAAACATTGCACAACATAAGAATTTAACTGAAGTTTTCAAATAGAGATACAAACAAAAACAAAGTATAAAATCCCCTGATAACACTCTCAAAAACTCTGTCTATTTTTCTTTGTATATCTGTGCATCCTAAAATATGAATTACATGAATGTATATATATTGATTCAATAAGTCGGTTAGCTTTCCCCTTCGTTGTAAGTACCATGAATTTGGATTTTTTTTCCTGAATATTAATGTTTCATTTCCCCTTTGAAATGCAATTAGCCAGAAATCAAACAGTGTAGCAGTGATAACTCTTCGATCATTAAATGGATAAGGCAGTTAAGGCAGTGACAATTAATTTATGGGTGGTTGTAACTCTTCAAAATTCGATCAACTGAGATAAGTAGTGTTTTGAGATGTTAAATGATTAATATATGAGAAAAACAATATGCTAGATTTTGCATTTCAAATTTATATACGATGATAATTATGATAAATTAAATAATTTTGACGTACCCTATGTTAGATTTAAATTTGTTATAATGTGGAATGTTAACCCACCTTCTAAATTGAAAGAAAACTGTAATGATAAACACATCCCTTGTATATTTTTAGATCATAAAAACACCACAACGAACATTAAAATTCACAAATGTTAATTGAGTGCATATGGTGTTTTTGTTAAATATAATGAGTGTATTAGGTTTCGGGTTTGTAAGGTTTTTTAATTTGTTTTATAGTGGTGACTCAATCTATTTCGACGTATCCTCCTACCCTCTCGTGCCATTCAAACTTTAACTTTTATTCCAAAAATACAGTGATTCAACAACCTTTGGCCTTTATTTGTCATATACAATGGCCAGTCCATCACCTGAAAAAAAATTAATTGTAAGCCTCTAACTGCTCTCTCGAACAATTCTTTCCATCGACTCTTAATTCCACTTAACAGTTATCCATAAATTGAAAACCATGTTGATATACCTAAACATCCTTGAAATTGCCTTGTCATAGTATTGGAGATATGGCGGCAATAAAGAGCCATAATTCGAAAATTGCCCTTTATTACCGCCATATCTCCAGATACAGTTCCATCTGGTACCAATAAACACCTTGGCATGCAATATTAAATGTTGTAGACAAAATCTCATATTTGAATTATACACGACCTCATATTTTCATTATCCCACATAATATTTAGTGCATATTTAATGTTGTAACGATTTAAGCCATATGAGATTACTGGAAACAACAGACACAAAACTAAATCAAAATACATGAAACTAAATAAATATCATGAGTAGTAGGACGAAATATAGACTTTCCTCCAAAATAAAACTAAATGATAATCCATGATAGTTTCTCTATAAACTAGTGTTGGACCTGACCAAGTTTTGAGGAACACTTGGTCATATCTGACCATTTTTGCGACTTTGATAGCTTGTCAAAGATGGAGCACAAAGTGAAGCGGTAATCATGGAAGCTAGACCCTTTTTTGGGTCCTTTTTGGGTTTTGGGGGATAATCTAATGGGAAAGGGATTTCGGCTCGTGGGTTTACCCATTCTTAGGCCCAATTTTGTATGTATAAATAGATATGAAGTAGGTGTGATTGCTTAGTGCAATTGGTAGTGCATCTATGTGATGTTAAATAAGTTCTCTGTGCGAGCTATGTAAGGATTGCAAGGCTAAGTGCAAGTTATTGTGAGGTTGCTATAGGAAGCTAAGTGTTGTAACGCAAGGAAGAAGGATCTAGTGAGCTACGCGAATCTTCTGTCCTATGCGAAGAGAGGTTTGGATGGCTCTGTGTTGTAACCTGATTAACTGAAACTAATAAAGAAGAAGACTTTGTGGATGTAGCCTCAGGGTGTGGGTGAACCACGGTAAATCTATGTGTTGTGCTCTGTGCCTTGACCTGATGTGTTTGTCTATTCCTTTGCTAAGTTCTTTGATGACTTTAGATATATCTATTTATGCTTTGTGCTTCTGAGGTATGAATGAATGTTAGATCTGGTATGTAATATGCTTAGTGCTTGATCTGTCAAATCTAATCTATGTTGTTGTGGCTAAGTGTTGAATTACCTTATATCTAAATACATACTACAATGCTTTGTGCTATCTGTGAAGTATCATAAGGGTTGAATATTGATGAATAATCTATGCTAGGTGATTGCTAAGTATTATAAACAGAAATTTGTGTCCTAGATAAGGTTGCAGACACCTGAGTCTTGCAACCACCCCTACCTTCACCTCGGGTGAGACTTCATCTAATGCAGGTGTTGCCGAAAGGGTCGGTAGTTAGGGCTTTGTTGGTGCGTTGTTGTAGCGTTGAACCCTGGGTCTGCCCCTGTACCAACAAATGGTTCTGTTGCCAGGACCTGAAACTGTGATTGCTGGGAAATGAGAAGAAGAAGCTTTGTGCAAAGATTCATCCTAAAATTGTGAAAAGTATGTGCATGGATCTATGCTCTAGTGCACAGTGATCCAGATGATATGAAAAACTTTGTGCTGAAGAAGGAAGGACAGATTTGAAGGAAAGAAGTTACATCTGCAAAAAAAGAAATTGATACTGAAGAAACGAAGTAATATATGTAAGCTTTGTGCTCTGATAAAGGTAATAATAGTTAAAAGTTATTAGATCTTGAAGCTTTGTGCCCTATAGAAGTAAAAGAAGTGAAAAATTTTGTTTCTAAAGTATGGATTTAGGTATGCTTGATAGATTTTGTCCTAGCTTGAAAACTAGGGTATTGTTAGATGAAAAAATGTTTGATATGAGTAGATCTGATAAGAATAATGAAATATGTTTTTACCTATGCATAGAAAGAATTTTGGACTAACCAATGGATGTAGGATCCTAGAAAGAAATTTTTGCAGGCTAGCCATTATGACCCTAGCGCACAGTACAAGAAAAGTTGGGCATCATTGAAGAGAAAGAGAGGACTAACTCTTTGTTACAGTTGCATAAGACCAGGACATATTGTTAAGTAATGCCCTAGTAGAAACCCTAGTTGCCTCTGTTGTAAGGCTATGGACCATGAAATACTTGATTTCCCTAAAATGATTGCTAGACTTGAAAAGTTGAATATGGAGCAAGCAAACTCTAAACGAGATCAAGAGATTAAGATTATAGAAGAACCACAGAAAGAATCATAGATTATGTTACTAAAAATGAAAGAAACCCTAGATGAACATAAAGATGTCAGTTTGTCAGAGATCTTCAAAGAAAAGGAGAAAATCAAAGTAAGAATAGAAGACTTTGACATTGAATGTGCTCTATATGAGGAAACACAGATGAACATTATGCCAAAAAGTACTTGGGAAACCCTAGGAAAGCCTGTTATGGTTCCTTCACTAGGAAAAATAGGGTGGTTTAAAGGAAAAATGGTAACCCTATGTGGCAGGATTACCCAGACAGCTATGAGTACCCATGGAGCTTCGACAGAGGAAGAATTTGAAGTTATTAAATTTATTGAGGACCATGCCCCATTTCCAGCTTTGTTAGGCAAGATCTGGATTGAAAAAGACCATATCTGGAGAAAAGAAGAAAAGGAATCCCTAGAACAAAAGAAGCAAGAACTCATGGAATTTATGACTAGAAGGATCGCCTACTTGATGGAAGAACAAGAGAACAAATCTAAGCTATTAAACACCAGGGACTTTGATGTCGAAGCTATAAGAGAATTAGAGGAACCACAGAAGACCGAAATACCTAATCCATATGATGAAGGAGTATTACCCTTGGATCTGAAGAAAGAATCTCAGCATCGTGAAGTGACTATGTCGAGAGAAGATAAGAATTAGAATGGAAAAAGGATGACTGAGATGAAGCTCACTGGGAAGAAGGCTAGGAAGCTAAGTAAGAAGAGAGCCAAGATCGAAAAGTTACAGATGATTCCAGAGGAAACTTCACAGAAGGAAAAATCACAGGAATTAAGCTTCGTCGGGATATCAGAACAATGACATATGGCACTTTGTCGTGGCGAAGCAATATAGTCGTTGGACCGATATACCTGTTTGACTTTGGCCCCAAATGGATAGAAAATCATTAAAGGATCACCACCAGACCATTGGACCACGCCATAATGGATGGATCAATGTTCATGGAAGCTTTATACCTGTTGCAAGAAAACCATTGATGAATTTCTTATTTAGCTCGTCACGCCGTGCCCAAAGAAAAATTTTGCCAATTGAAAAATTGAAGCCCGCAGAACTAGTGATTATCTATAGTAATCATTACAAGGATATTGTTCATCCTAGTGAATTATTTTGAGAACATCGTGACCTTGATTATCTTTCCCGAGTGCGTATGTCCGACAAGCTCACTGCACTTGAGGAATCCGTCACAGAGGTCCTTCTCGATTTAATGACTAAGAGAGCCATGTCTGAAAGAAGCATGTCCACCAGAGTCCAAGCATTATCAATGAGAGGAGTGCAAGCCTCCTCGTTAACTGCTCAAGAAGGAACATGTCGAGCTGGTGCAGAGAGAAGAAATAAGCATCAGGACGACATAAACAACGCGAATTTAGTGCCATCCATCCTACTAACTTACATGCCCCCTCTAAGTGGTTGGATTAATAGGGAAAGTGTTCCTAGAGACTTTGAATACACCCTAGCCACTGCATATCTACCAAAATGAGTGCGCACCTATCACACAGATCAAGACAAGGTTACAGCGTTGAAGTTTTGCGACTTCAAACTGGGGGACCGTAAAGTTTACAGCATGCTCACCTTGTATAAGTACTTGATGAGAACTAAGGGAAATAATTCAAAGCTCATCCCTCAACAATGGACGATGAACCTTGCGTAGTCTACTTTGCTCAACGTTATGAAAATACCACACTTCGGTAGACAGCAGGAGGTGAATGCTTGTGTAAAATTGCTTCTAAAAAGTTACCACGGAGGATACCTGTGGTTAAACCATCACATAACTATTGATCCAACGTTGATCAATAGGATCATTGGGCTTAGAATGTAGGGCCCTAATCCCCATGAGTATTATCCTGGAAATACTGCAGACCATGCTCTTGCACAGAAGATCAAAGAAGCCTATTGCGATGTTGAGAAAGGGGTGAGAGGATACAAGGTAGCTTCTATAGAAAGTGGTGCAGTGCACCTCACATACCAAGTGATCGCATAAAATTTGGTATGCAAGAATCGACCAACACAAGTATCTATCTTTGTAGTTGACCTCGTAGGAAAGTGAGTAGAGGGACTATATATGAACTAGCCGAAGTACCTGGTGAATCAACTAGAGATTAACTGCAGAGAAGCCTAGGATTAGGGGCATCAATTCCATTTTAGCTGGCTCGTGATACTGATCGCTTTTGTTGCATGGGAGCTACCGAAAGGTGCAACCTTCCCGGAACTTGACCCCTTTGAGCCACTAGCTGAGAAGTTCAATAAATTATGGTACTCGAACGACCTGAGCAAGAAATGGAAATCGAATGTCGTTTTCCACGTGTACTATAACCAATTGAAAGAAACCATAAGGAGTGAACCTCGCATAACCCCAAACACTTTACAAATATTATGACCTATGATAAAGTTTAGTGTGGACCGCCACTTTATACACCTAACCCAACACGCTAATGAGCACCAGGAACAACTTCATTCCTATTATAAGATGACAGAAGAAGACCTCGAATAGATCACCAAGGAATGATCAGCGGACCTCCTTGTTTCAGCAGACCCCGCAAAAATGTCCGACATCGACAATCCCAAAACTGTGCAAGATACACCTGGGCCCAGTAAGACAAAGAAAACAAAGACGATGAAGAAGACTGAAGAAGTCCAAGATGTTGACAGCCTATCTATAAGGATGACTTCTGTTACACCATATGAGGAAGGTGATGATGAAGAAGGTACATAAACTGAACAACAGAAAGTCGATGTACCACTACCTAGGGACAAAGAAGACTCATAAAAGAAAAGGAAGGTCTCACCTCTGAAGCCTTCCTCCAAAAAGAAACCAAGAACCCTTGTAACCAAGATGTCAACTTCCCTCACAATGGGTGACTTTGATTTCATTTTTGCAGTGGTCAATGATGCTTCAAAGGAAATCATAGAGAAGCAGGAGGCGAAGGAGGAAAAAATGTATAGCCAGATTGAGATCTCACTCCAAGAAGTACAACAAGCACTTCAGTCTAGCCGAGAAATCTCTACTGCACCTCTGCCATAAGGAATAACAGAAGTGGGATATGAATCAGTTCAACTCTGCAAGATTGCTAATACAATTGAAGTACGCCTTCAACATGCTCAGGAAGAAAATGCGTAGGCCACCCAGGACCTAAATAAAACACAGGAAGAAATTATTGAACAACACCAAGCCACACAACAAGAGAAGAATTATCTCCAATTAAAATTTGAAGAAGACAGAGCGAAGATCTAAAAAGAGAAAGAGCAATTGCTCGCAAAGCAGATAGGAATTGAAGAAGCAGTCAATAGAGCATTTCACTCTATGATTGGCTTAGTGCAGAAGGCTGAAGAGCCCATAGAGTACCAAGTGATGAAGCTGGATGAAGTTATTCAACAACTTCAACAAAGGGTCATGGAATTAGAGCTTCAGACCATACCACAAACCCCATAAGAAGTGTGTGGCCAATGAGAATTGAATGTTCATAGTGCAATCGAGAGGATTAAAACACTTACTGCAGAATGTGAATAGCTAAGTAGTAGAAGCACACAGATATATGAACAACTATCTGAATACCCAGAATTAAGGAAACTAGAGTCCCAACTCTAGGAAGCAAAGAAACACGCAGATACAGTATAGGCGCAGCTCAAGCTCTTGTCACCCATCGAGAGGATGAAGAGATCTCAGGAACAACGCACTGCCCAACAACTCATTCTTACCACACAGAATAGAGTGATGGAAGTCACCCAGAAACTCCAGTCGAGCAAGGAGGCTACCTACCTACTGTTTGAAGAAATTGAAGGCCAAGGAACACTACTAGACCAAGTAGTTGTTACAGTCAAGCAACAATTGGAAGGACCTATAAGCGAAGTGGTTGTTCAGGAATTTGTTGAACAAGAAGTAGTAGCACAAAGACAAGTCGAAGCAACTCGAGCCAAGATCGAGACCTTTGATGCAAAGTTACCCAAACCTGAGTAACTCGGGACGAGTCACAGGTGAGTGTTGGGGGTCTGTTGACCCTAACCAAGTTTTGAGGAACACTTGGTCATATTTGACCATTTTTGGAGCTTCGACAGTTTGTCAAAGATGGAGTGCAACACGAAGCAAAAAATGTGGAAGCTAGACCCATTTTTGGGTTCTTTTTGGGTTTTGGGGGATAATGTAATGGGAAAGGAATGTCGGCCCATGGGTTTACCCACGCTTAGGCCCACTTTTGTATGTATAAATAGATATGAAGTAGATGTGAAGTGGGTGTGATTTCTTAGTGTAATTGGTATTGCATCTATGTGATGTTGAATAAGTGCTCTGTGCAAACTGTCTAAGGCTTGCAAGGCTAAGTGCAAGTTATTGTGAGGTTGTTATATGATGCTAAGTGTTGTAACGCAAGGAAGAATGATCTAGCGGGTCGCATAGATATTCTGTCCTATGCGAAGAGGGGTTTGGATGGCTCTGTGATGTAACTTGATTAGCTGAAGCTAATAAAGAAGAAGACTTTATGGGCATAGCCCCAGGGTGGGGGTGAACCACGGTAAATCTATGTGTTGTGCTCTATGCCTTGACCTGATGTGTTTGTCTCTTCCTTTGCTAAGTGCTTTGATGAGTTTAGATAGATCTATTTATTCTTTGTGATTTTGAGATATGAATGAATATTAGATCTGGTATGTGAGATGCTTAGTGAATTACCTGTTGAATCTAATCTATCTTGTTGTGGCTAAGTGTTGAATTACCTTAGATCTAAATACATACTGCGATCTGTGCTATCTGCAAAATATCATGAAGGTTGAATATTGATGAATAATCTATGCTAGGTGATTGCTAAGTGTTATAATCACAGATCTGTGTCCCAGCTAAGGTTGCAGACACTTGAGTCTTGCAACCACCCCTCTACCTCGGGTGAGACTTCATTTGCTTCACAGGTGTTGCCAAAAGGACCAGTAGTTAGGGCTTTGTTGGTGCGTTGTTGTAGTGTTGAACCCTGGCTCTGCCCCTGTGCCAAGAACTAGCGATCCTTGGCTGGTAAACCCAATGATCCTTGGACAGTAAAACCCCCAAAAAAATTCTTTTAATCACCTCATTCTTAATCAAGTTTTTGTTTTTTTAAAACAACATTGCTTACTAAAAGTGAGTGTTATTATTGAGAAAACTCAATATATAGCTAGACTAAAGGTTGGAAAAATTAATAACAATGAAAACTTTGGGAATTTAAACTTAATATATAATAGTAGTAAACTCTCGAAAGAAAGATTAACTACAAGCACCAGATGATTAAATATAAAATATAAATGACTAAACATAAAAGATTAATAACCTTGGAAACTTTGGAAATTTAAACTTAATATATAACAACCATAGAAAACGTTGGAAACACTAGGAATTTAACTAATGTTGGAAAACTATGGGTTGAAAGATAGAATTGTAATGGGTAATTTAACTAATGTTGGAAAACTATGGGTTGAAAGATAGAATTGCAATGGGTAATTTAACTAATGTTGGAAAACTATGGGTTGAAAGATAGAATTGCAATGGGTTTGGGTGGTATGGGCCTGCATGCAAATGCAAGGAAAAAGAAAAAATGGATGATCAAGCGGGGGCATGATAAAATTTATACTGTGAATATTTATGGCGCAATTTTAACAACAATGAATTAAAAGAATGTTATTGCGTTCAAGTTTGGATAGATGGGGCGACCTATAGAATGACAGAAGCTGATATCATAGTAAACATAAGATGAAACCATAGCAAACTGAAACTGAATAATAGAAAACTGAAATAACTGAATTTATATTCCAAATCCATGTGCAATATCATGCTTCAATAAGTAATTATGTTTCATTCGATCATCACCCATTAAAAGCATAAGAAAGAATTCATGTTGATGACATAAATAAAAAACCATAACATACCTAGGATAAGATTATCACTTGATGGGATTCTGTTCGTATTTCCACAATGCCCACGAATCTACAAAAGGACCCGTGGTTAATTTCCCTGTCATAACGCTCGTCACTAGCTTTTGTACCGTTTTCCTCAACCCCAATCAAATCAATCAAGGTGATGAAGGTCGACTCTACCCACCTGCAATATCTGTGCTCCGAACCCAATCCTGAAATTTTCCTACAATATCCTACGCAGTGTGTTAGTTGTGACTGTAATGCATGGATGGATAGTTGGAACTCATGGGTGGATAACTCGAACGAATGATTGTTCTTTATGATGTTTTATCTTTTAATGATGGAACTTTTGAAACGGAAATGCCATCCCACCAGTGCACACGATCCCAACTTGGCAAGAGGTAGCTCACGGGTGTGGCACCTCAAACAGTAATAAAATATCAGTATAAAGCCTAAACGTGCATGGCGAGAAACAAACAAAGTGGCAACAACTTTTATTATTAGGTTAATCACATTTTTTTAAAGGAGGAACGACTATATTTTGATATGCAAGGAAGTTAATGATTAAAATCTTACCATTTAATTTAATTTATTGTGATGATTAAGAATATTTTGACCATATCAAATCTTGTCCATAAAAATAGTGATTAAAAGTTTATTAATTTTGGTCATTTTTAATATGTGTACGTTTTAATTATCAATACACATTAAGAAACTTGTGGTTGGGAGGATTGGTTGTTAACCTCCCCACCCACCCAAGTTCAATTCCTATAAGTTGACATATCGATAATTCTTAAATGAAATTTTGAATTAAAATCTAAGAACGATTTAATCAAGTTTTATTGGGAAAATAATAGAAATATATTTCAAATAGAATTTTGAGTTATAATTTTATAAGAATATTTACATGAAATAAGAAATAGATGGGTTGTGTGTTTTTATGGATTTTGTTTTTCAATACCAAATTCATATATAGGTTTTGATTTTTAAAATAATCAAACTTCTTGTAGTTGGGACTGTTCAATTCTCCTTTTGTGAAGTAATGAAGATATTCGAAGGAAATAACGACTACTTCAATGTGAATGTGAAAATCTTAGGAATAGCTCCCATTTGATGTCTAAATCTTAGGAATAGCTCCCATTTGATGTCTATAACATAGAGCATATGTAAGATCCTTTGAAATCATCCTCGAGTGGTTTTCAAAAATAACATGAGTAGTTCAATTCTCCTTTTGTGAAGTAATGAAGATATTTGAAGGAAATAACGACTACTTCAATGTGAATGTGCAGATGTTAGGAATAGCTCCCATTTGATATCTATAACATAGAGCGTATGAAACTCTATGACATCTATCATATCAAATGGGGTATATGAAAGTTCCTTTGACATCATCTCTTCAATTGTTTTCAAAAATAACATGAATAGTTGTTGATAAATTCTGCAATATGAAACTCTAAAACTAGGCTTGTTCTTAGATCATGTTGAGTCTATTCTAAACGAATTTTTTTTGTGTGAGGGTGTTTCTCTATGGAGATCACCATGCTAGTATGCATTACTCACTTTGATTTCATATCACACTCCTTTGCAAATGCTTCTACCCAGTACGACTCTTAAATTTTATTTCACTTTAGACAATGCTCGCCATTGTTCATTTCATAGTTTTCAAATTTGGCCGAATAGGGCTAGTTAATACGAAAATTATGGTGCACCAAAGAGGTTGTGGGGCGTTGAATGCGCACCCATGTTTGGGGTGTGTTGGTCCCAAGGGACATGAAGGTTGAAGAACGCACAAGTTCATATGGGTGCATTGGTTCGTGAAGGGGCACTCTAGTTTTTTGGTTGTGTTGGTATACAAAGGGACACAACGTATCCAAAGGACATGACGATTGGTTAAGATGACATTTGGAGTCCATATAAGAGAAAAAGGAGCACAACTAAGAAGGAAGAGAGAAAGGAAGAGAGCAATATCATCTCCCGACAAATATAGAGAAGGAGGGGTGAGTTGCCTCAATGGGCCAAGTCGCTCCACATAGGAGAAATTCAGAGTTGGGAAAGTCTTGTGACAGGTATGGATGAGGCATGTTGTGAGATGGAACAGTGGGTCCATGTGAAGTCTTGTGATAGAGAAGAGATGATGAGTCTCTCGAGATGCACATTTGGGGTGCTACACAAGAGTTGTGAAAGTTTTTGTGACATATGAGTCTTGGTGTGACGAATCTATGTATGAGTGTCTTGGTAAGGTGAGACAAGTCATGTGAGACTGCTCAAGTTGAAAACCAATCTGATAGTTCTCTTATTGTAATTGTTTTGCAATAATAAGACTTAGCTAGGTGTCAAGCATGTTTTGTGATTCTCACACTATATTTTTGTGTCTCTTGTTTGTTTTTCAAATGTTCTCCTCATTTCATGGATGTATTCGTAAGTGACTAAGTGTTAAGCTATTAACAATATTGTCTAAATATACAAGTAAGTTGCACTAGAGTAGGATTGTGACTTTCTTGTAGCCTAGAACGAAGTATGGGGATTCTCTAAGTGAAGAGTCGTAGTCCAGACAAAGTGTCCTTGTAATTTCCAAGCATCCAAGTGAGAACCATCACAATGTCACATGCCCTCAAGAGGTGCACAGTCATAGATTCACGACGACATCCTGTGGGGACCTGACAAATGGTATCAAATCTTTTTCATTGCATATTTTGAAGATAAAGAATTCGTGAGCTCTTAACCACTATCTCTATGATAGATGGTATTAGAGTAGATTTGGATCTTCACCAGTATCGCAATCAAAATTATGGTGTTGAGGAACATTTCAATTGGTTTCACAGTTCGTTGCGAAGATAGTTCAGTGTAAATATTCGCAGGCTTAGTGAAAATTTCAATGGAGCGAACTAGTCCATCGCAAACAATTTTCATCAGACTTACAATAGAGGTTTCAGGTGATAGTGTAGTGGAAGGATGATCTTGGTGCACCACATGTATAGACCAAGAGAAGAGTTTGTGGAGTAACAAAGTACTTGGGAAGGGAGGGTGGTCAAATAACTCATCGCATATTTCATCATAAGACTTGTTGCAAATTTTATTATAGAGACAGTTTGGGCACAAACTTGGTGAAGGTTCAATAAGGTGGAGTCACCTTTTGCAGAGAGAGTCTAGGCGTAGACTTGGTTGGTTTTATTTGTGATGGAAGTAAGTGCTAGACTTGTGCACACACCTTGAGAAGAAAAGGAATAGAGTTCATGGGTGAACTAAGCACTTGGGAAAGGTGAATGAACAAAAGACTTGTCACATATCTAACTGCATCATTAATCCCATAAGTGATCATAGAGGGTGATTGCATAAGTGATCACAAAGGGGAGAAGTTTTGGGTTGTGACGAGTTGAATAGATTTGGTGGGTTGGATGACTTGACGCAACCTAGAGTAGCTTCACAACAAGTAAATTTGTTGAGAAAATAATCATCATGACATATTTGTGTTATGCATCATTGAGAACAACAATTCAGTTGATCCGGGTTATTGGATGAGTGGGTCGATTGCAGCCTTGAGATGAGGTAGCTATCGACATAGTTATACAAGACAGTTAACAACAATATGAATTCGAAGTCATCCGATGTGTGCATGGTTCCTTGAAGCGGAAGTAGTAAAGGTTCAAATTTGTTAGTCATTGGATATGATTTCAACGAGTTGCATGAGAATTTTGAGACTTAGATGTATTTTTGAAGTGGATGGATGGACTCAGGCTTGTATCGCAATGAAGTTTCTATGTGAATTTATGGATATACACACGATTATTTAGGGGATTTCATGTGGAGAGTCGATGGCTTGGGAAAGATGAGGCCCAAGATAGAATACTTGAACCATGGGTGTAGCTAATAATGTAATCGGAAAGGTATGGTTAGCTTTGAGTTCTTGCATTTTATAAGTGTTGCAGTGAGCTCTTTGAAGGGAAGCCAGATGAATTGGTTGTTCAAGTGTAATCGATTTTCATGGTGAAAACTAATATACTTGAGGGTGACTCCTATGGTTCATATTAGAAGAAGTCATGTAGTTGTTTGGGATGCCTTGATTGGGTGAATCTGTAGAGAGATTGCATTGACCTACTTGGATGAGTTTTGTCATGGAATTAAGTAGATTTGGGTGCAACTCTGAAGCTGACATGAGGAGTTTTCTAACTCTTGGATGAGGTACCTTTATGGATTTGTGCTTCATCCAAATTTGTGGGGTCATGCGATTACCTAATAGTCACGATGATCATGCCATAGTTTGGATGCTTTCAGGAGGTGCAAGGTAGTTCTATTTTAGGAGATGGATGGAGTCAATGGAGAATTTGACCAAGAAATTGTTGAAAGTCAAATTCATTAGGTAGAATGAATACCAAGTTACTTAGGTGGTGGTGTTTCTCCTTTAGTTGGGATATTGGATGAGGTAGAGCATACCTTGGTGACTTGCGGATGATTGTTTTATGACTTAGAGATCTGGTGGGATCCATGGTTGAGGTTGGTAGGAGTATTGATTCGAACCTGACTAAGTCATGTAAGTTGTTTAAGGCGACTTATTCCACTTGGAGCACTTTGGATAGTTTGTTGAGACATTTTAGGAGTGTGGGCATGTTGGCCACACTCATCGTAGATGTTGAGTGGTGGAAAAGTTACAAGACAAAAGAGGTGGGTTGAGGACATGCCATTGTTTTGAGGATTGTGCAAACAAATAGATTGCAACATGAAGAGATTACTTGGGCATGGTTGGTTCTCTTGTCTTGATCAACATGGTTGAGGGTGAATCCTAACCATTCCAAGGCATATATAGGTAGACACAGTCGCATTTATGGGTGATGAAGTAATGGGTAAAAGAGAGTTTGGACATGCAAATCCTGGAGTAGATGGGATATTACATATCTAAAGATGCAAATGAGAACGAAGATAATTTAGTCAAGGAAGACAAACTTGTGGACTTGATCGTAGTTTTAGCCTTAATAGTGGAGTTGGTTCACGGGGACTTCAACCTGTTGACCAATATCTTATCATGTTCCTTCATAAAGGTTTTTTTTTAATTATAAAAAAATAAGGATAATATATTGTTGTATTAAGGAGGGATGTAGGGTTTCAAGGGGTTTATAGGTATTGGGGGGTATAAAAAGGACTATCTAGTTAAAATAGGGGTTTCTTTTATTGTAAATATGTATTGGGAGGGGGATTAAAAAAAAAGGATTTTGGGAGGTATTTATCAATATCTAGTGAAATTAGGGGTATTCTTTAATATCCCATGAACACAGACACTATGTCATAGGTTCATTGAGTGAAGAAACCGTGAGTTGGTTGGAAGTGCATATGCACAGTGGATTTCCCTTGACTCTTCGGAGACCTGGATGCATTGCAAATTGT
The DNA here is from genome assembly GCA_010110895.2 of Picea sitchensis. Lineage (NCBI taxonomy): Eukaryota > Viridiplantae > Streptophyta > Pinopsida > Pinales > Pinaceae > Picea > Picea sitchensis. The sequence goes on along the minus strand of SNQJ01S0001945.1, from coordinate 16,347 downwards.
GTGTAGAATACTAGATAATTGTTCCATGAGGTCGATAGTGGAATCCAGGTGTCACATATGACTTTGTTTTGGGGTGAATTCATAGTGCATTAAGGTGAGGGGTGACCTTGCCTCAATCTAAGGATGTGTGAGGATTAATCAAAATTGAGGAACGAAGTGACCATTTTGTGCATGAGGTGTGTGGAATCAAGGAGTGCAAAGGTTGGATTAGCCATTCAACTAGATCACGAGTTGGGCGATAACAAACTCATGACAAGTCAGTCAATATTACAGACGCACTAGTAAGTTTGGAGGAGAAACACTTGGAAATTTTGGATGATTTTCTTGTCAATATGATATCTAATTTCAGATTGGAAGACAAGCTAGATGATTCTACAAGACTCCAAAGTTATGCACTTGTATATGATATCAAAGTTATATCATCTAGAAAAACATGACTGTGTTTGCAGGAAAAGTACTAGAGACCTTGTCAAAGTTGTAATATTGGATTCAATGCATTCAGAGGAACAAGCAAACCCTCCATAGTAGTTGAGGCTTTAGGTTCTAGGTTTGATTAAATTTTTAAGCTTAAAATTTTTATATATCAAGGGTGGTAGTTACTACATTACAAATTGTGAAAGCAGTCTTTGAAATATTATGTTATATCTAGGTGGAATGAATACTTGACTACATATGAATACTATTGATATACATGCTTGTTGTGTTTGTTTGCAAGATGAAATAACATATCCTCTATATAGATATTTCTTGTTTTCTCATATTGTTCTTGTTTTGGGCATGTAGCCTTGTGATAAACAATCCTTTCGGAAGCTATCATAGAAGAAGTTTATAAGGATGACACAACTTCTTGATGGGTAGCAATCAGAATAGATAGAAACAAAATTAAAGAGAGTCAGAGGAGTCAGACTCGAAGGAAGTTAGGAATCAAAAGGAAACTAGAATAGGTTTGTGACACTTTCTAGAAAGAAAAGGGAGATGCAGCAGACGGAAGAATGGGCTATCTTAGATTGAGGGAGATGATGAAAAAAATCCAAAAGAAGATCATGATTATTGCTCATTCAAGCATGAATCTAGGATTAGGATGGATCTAATCGCCAACGATATGATCCATTGAAGAAGAATCCATAAATACTATGAAGTATCTATCCATGTTCTTCATTGGAAGTAACATCTGTGATAAGCAACACGTGTTCAACTTGACTCTACAAGAAGTCTTCTTCGAAAAGAATCCTTGAATATCTTTGCTTTTCCATCTACATTTATGTTCCTATGGAGGAAGGAAAAAGTTGGAGCCTTCGAGAAAGAAGGGAATGTAATCTGTAGAAGATTCCATGGACTCCAACATTGAGGAGAAACATGAGGAAGAACATGCAGATTCCAAAAAACAAAGAAAAGTCATAACAACCAATTGAACTAATTTTGAACCCACTGGAAGCAGTCAAGCAGAACGAATGGAAGGAAGTTGTGATGAAGAACAATGTATGTGATAAATTGTGAAAAAGACTTGATAATTGATATATACAAGGCGAGACTCAGGGATAGAGGGTTCTCCCAGAAGGCGGGAGAAGACTATAATGACAACTTGTTCTAGTAAATTGACATACTTCTACGTGAGCCATTATATCTCTTGCAATATCCATGTGCTGGAGTTTACATTCGATGAATGTAAAGATTGTTATTCTCAACATAGTAATTGAAGAAGAAGTGCATGTAGAGAAACCTCAAGATTTTGAGGTATACCAGAAAGAGACCCTTGTATGCAGTTGGAAGAAGACCTTCTATGGATTCAAGAAAACTTGGTGCAAAGCCTCTCATGTACAACAAAAGCATGGTGAAAACTTCTTATGATAGAGGAAGTGTATTGAAATGGTTCTTCAAAAGTCTTGGATGATGGATTTCAAATATTTTCAAACTCCCATGATGACAGATCTGAAGAAGTTGAGAGACTCTGATCTAATATACTCATCTCCCTATCGACAATTGATTGGCTCGTTAATGTATTGGAGAATACTCATCCAAATATTTTCTTTTTGGGACATTTGAGTTATGATATACAACTGCGTGATCGATTCAAATTGGGAAGGGAGTGCAGATGACAAAAAAAGTGCTACTTGGATATGTTCCAGTTTGAGCTTTTCCATGATGTCATGGGATATCAGGAAACCAAATTTTGTTGTAATCATAATTGCAAAAGCATAGTATATTGCGGTTTGTGATGCTTGTACAAAGACATTTTGGATTCGTAAGATGGTTTCTATACTGTTTGATATGGTGTTGGATTCAACCAAGATATATTGTGATAATTAGAGCTATGTGAAGCTTTCAGAGAACCCGATGTTCCATGATAGGTCGAAGAACATTGAGATCAAATATTATTTTATCCATTATAGAATCCAGAGGGGATAAGTGGTTCTATAGTATATTTCCACAAATGAGCAGATAACATATACTTTGGTAAAGCCTTTGTCAAAGATGAAAATTTTTTGTACTTAAGGAAAAATTTGGTACTTGTGGAGATGACTTCCTTATTAGAAAAAGAAGAGATTAATCCTAGGTTGGGAGGGAGCACTGATATGATATTGATTTATGGGCAGCCATTTTCCATTTTTGAAAATGGTCCAGGTTGGGAAATCATCTTCTAGTCTAGAAAGTGGCCCAAGATTTATGACCGATAGGAATTTTCCAGTTCGAAAAATGGTCTAGATCAGAGAGTCATTTTCGTAATGAAAATGGTTTGATAAATTGTTGATGTATCATAGACAGTGATTACCCTTGTGGCCATTGTGGAGGAATGGTATAGGAAATTCATTCTTCTTGGAAGTCACTCTGAGTAGTGGTCAAGCAGAATGGTTCGCCTCTCCGGGCAGTCATTCTTTCGAAGTTCACAATTGTGAGCAGTTTCAAAGAATGGTCTGTTATAGGAGGTTGGTGCACGACAGTCATTTCCATTAGGAAATGGTCTGGACAATCATTCCCTAGGGAAGACTCATTCTCTCTAGGTTGCATTGCGATTAGTGATGGAAGAATGGCCCATTTAGGTGAATGGTCCAGGTTCAACAATTACGGACATCCATTCCCTCGAGAAGACTCATTCTCTCTAGGTTGCATTGTGATTAGTGTTGGAGGAATGTCCTAGTTAGGTCAATGGCCCACACTCATAAATCAGGGACAATTATTATTCTATTCTTGGGAAGAATAGTCCAGATAGCCCATGACTGATGTTTCTAATTTCCAAGGTAAAATGTTCTTATAGATCTCATAGATGTGAGTGGAAGAATGGCCTAGATGGCTCGGTTTGTATCATGATATTGTTTATACAGGTTGATATCAGATGATATGATTTGTGTGGAGACTGTATGTCTCTAGATATTATTTGTATGCTACTATGGTGGATGTAATCCACTGGTAGTGATTATGTGTCATTGGTTGGTAGGCGTGTGCTACTAGGAGTTGTTGTGTACCACTGGATAGTAGTTGTACACTACTATGGATAGACATAGTTTTGTTCTATTGGATGGAATTATAGCAGCAGTATTCTACTATATGATTGTCATGGAGAATACCACTAGTGTTGGAGTTGATTTCCAGCTGGATCGATAGTCAGTGTTCCGGTGGATAGACATTTTGCAGGTGAACAATGGTCCGGAAAAAACAAATTATTGGCGGACAGGCATTCTCTCTGTGGAGACTGGTTTATATTGACATATTGTTGATGTATCATGGAATGGTACTTTCCTAAGGAACATATTGTGGCATGATTAGGGAAAATGGTCTAGGACAGTCATTCTTCTAGGACGTATGTCCGGATTAGAAGAGTAGTCATTGTATCCCATGGCGTGGCCTCGAGGATTTGTTGGAACAATTATTCTTCTAGGACATATGTTCAGATTAGACGAATGGTTCTTGTATCACTCTGTGGAGTGAGTGACTTATTAAACATCATGCATGATTACTCAAATGAAGTATGGCTTCGAGAGATGATGAAGTTGATTCTATCACATGATATTGATAGCAATGATGTTTCTCGTGAGTTGATCTACGTGATCATAAGATAAATTGTGTGGCTATGATGATTATACCTATTGAAAGGTATGTTTTTGCTCAATACCATTTCCTTTAACACCTCCCTATATAGGAGGGATTGTTTATATTATGGTATCTATGGGAGTTATTGATATCTATGTGTAATCTTGGACAAGACTAGAATATTCTGGTAAGCAAGAGAAACCCTAAACAGATGTGTATAAACCCTAGATGACATGTCGGCTCAATAAAACAATTAATATTTAAGTGCTAAGCTCTAAAAGAAGAATTCGTCTTGGACAGGTGACAAAGAGCACTATAAATAAGAGGGTGCTAGATGTCATTTGTCATTCACACTCTCACAACTACATTAGACTTGTGGTGCGCAAGTTTGGAGAGGGAGTGTAGTTGGAGCTACTGCAACTCAGATTTTTACTTTTGATTATGGTTGGACTTTCTACTTGGTTATGGCTTTGATTATTTTCTTGGTATGCTAGCCTTGGAGAGAGATGCACTATCTTGGTTGGATATTGGTTTTAAGGTTTGCTTCCGAAATTATTTTGTTTCTCAAGGTTAAAGGTGCTCGGGGGTGGATTTGGGCCTATGGTTGGGTGAAAATATTGGTATATTTTCTATGGAAAAAAGAGCACATCTCTTTATTTCTAACAATGAGAGGATTAGAGCCAACTATATGTGATTTTGTTCTTGTGGATTCATAGCCTCAGCTCCCAAGAGACCCTATTGTATAAATATTAATGGAAACAAGGAACCTATGGTTGGATAAAATGTCCTTCGTTTGTAGCCTGGGTTATGAGAGGATTGGAGCCAACTCTACGTGATTTGTTTCTTGTTGATTTATAGCCCGAGCTCCTAGGAGGCCCTATTGTATAAATATTAATGACAACAACGAGACTATGGTTGGATATACTTCATTCATTTGTAGTCGGTTGGTGATTAATTTTTGGAAAGATAAGTGTTATGATTTATTTGTAATTATGTTGAATTAATGCAGTTATGTTATGATTTGAATGATGTTCTATTTGTATGTACAAGTATACATCCCTATCTAGCATTGATTAATTGTGTTTGCATGCACTAATCAATTCATAATAGAACAATGATGGAATGACAATACCCGAGCTATGCAATATTGATTTAGTCCAATTAGATGGATGAGTATGTTAGAGAAAGGTATCAAAGAAATATAAATGGAAAATTTGTTGTTTCAAAGAGTAGTATGTATCCTCAATAGAGACCACACTATTAAAACAAGAAATTATTATAATATAAATATACAATATCTATCTTCACTATTAAGTTTTTAACATTGTCACTTCACTATTAAGGTTTTAATATATCTTCATAACCATGAGGATTAGAGTTATAGATTTTTCATTTTCCAACTATAGTGATTAGTTCAAATTGAAAATATATTGATGACATAATTTTATCATAAAAACTTTGTTTTTTTGCTAGAAAAAAAACATAAAAAAAATATTATCCCAATTTAAAACAAACAATTTTAAATCTCCAACATACTCAATAAAATTTAAAAACAGAAACAGTTTTGAAAACAACTTTAAAGACCATAACTTTAACTTTTCTACTCCATTAACAAATACAAAGAAAACTTTCAAGCTTAGTAATTCTTACATATATGTATCCTTAGATCTTCTAAATCTAAAATGAAAAATTTTATAATAATGTGAACATTAAACTCACAACAAAGCTGCTCAGGTAATCTTAACCACTAACATCTATAAAACCAAACAAAGATAAGGAGACTTTTTTATATTTAATTTTTTTTTCTTAGTAAATTTGAAAAAGTACAAATTTTTTATTTAATTTTTTCCCCTCTCGGCAACAAAGTTGCTCACCTAATTTTAACCACTAAACTCTACAAAATATGAACTATTTTTTTCCTAATTTATACAAATACCTTACTTCCATGGAAGAGACGGAACCAAAAGTCAATGAAGAAGATATAACCATTATTCGAATGGAGTTTTCTACTCATTTGAAGATCACACCATACAAATTTAATGAAATGACCGAAATGACATAGTTTAGATTCACAAAAGAGTGACTTAATTTAATTAAATGCAATAGGTTAGGTTAGATTAGAGTGGGGAAATAATTGTTGGAAATGTGTATATTAAGAATGTGTATATATGCACTTTTTTGTGAATAGATTGTATAATTGGTGGATCTAATTATAATCAATTAATATAATTATTTGAGAGATGTTATATATACAAGTATACTTATAGAGGTGAGAGTGCAATATGTAGTGAGTGTGTGAGAGCAAGACGTAATAACGATTATGATTTTTTAATGGTTTTTTCCCGTATTAAGTTTTCACATAAATCACTATGTCAATTGTGGATTTGTTATTCTTGGTTTTATTAATTATTTATGCTGTGTTTTTCTTCAACTACCTAATAAAAAAATCACTCACGAATTTTCCGTGGTCACTCCATCTTGATTTTCAAGGAAGTTTGAAAGCTTGATTTTCAAGGAAGTTTGAAAGTTCAACCAGATATGAAAATAAATTTTTAATTGAGTTCCATTAAAAGGGATATCCTTTATATTTAAATGAGTGGAGGTTGTGAAATCGTTGAAGGAGGTTTGAAAGTTCAATGAGGTATGAAACTAAATTTTTTAATTGAGTTCCATTGAAAAGGATCGTCTTTATATTTAAATGAGTGAGTGGAGGATGTCTTCTTTATTTTAAATATTAGAAGGGTGGAAGTGTCCTATTAAAGGAAGAGGTCATGTTTTTTAATAAAATGTTTTTTTAACACTTTTTTGTTTTAAAAAAAAAATTAATTAAAAGTTATATTTTGGGTTTTAATTTTGAATATAATATTATTTCTTTATTTTTAAAGGCTCAGATTATTATAAGTTATGGTTTAGGTAGTTTTTTGTGCTAATGGTGAAAGTGTAAAATTCTATGTTTTAGGTGGATAAATTCAACAGTAAGAATAACTTTGCATTATGGAAGTTCAAGATGTGGGATCTGCTTGTGCAACAAGGATTGAAAAAGGATTTGGATAGAAAGTCAAAGAAACAGACTAACATGAAAGATGAGGACTTGGAAGATCTGCATGCAAGAGCTCTCAATACCATTCGTTTGTGTTTGGTAGATGAAGTCTTGTTTAACATCATTGAAAAGGAGACAACAATAGGTTTTTGGAATAGACTGGAGAGTCTATCTATGAAAAATTCCTTGACAAACATAATCTTCCTGAAGAGGTAGTTGTACAGCTTGCGGGTGAAAGAAGGTACAAAAATTCTTGATCACTTGAATGTTTTCAATACTCTAATTTGCCAATTATCTAGTATAGACTTAACTTACAAAGATAAGGACAAGGAGGTTATTCTACTGTGTTATTTCTCTGAGTTTTGGGATCATTTGGTCACAACTATGTGGTTTATCTCAACAAATGCCATTGATTATGACACTATTGTGGGTTCTTTGTTATCTGAGGATATGAGGAAATATCCAGTAAGGAAAACTCAACAATAGAGGCAATGGTGTTCATAGGTTGATATACAGAAGGAGGAAAATATCAAAAAGGTACAACCAGTTCTAAGTTGAAAGACAATAAGGGTAAGGGAAAATGTTGGTTCTATGGCAAATCTGGGCATCTCAAGAAGGATTGTTGGAAAAGAAAACAAGCATCCCAAGAAAACTCCACAAAAGAATCAAATTTAACTACAGGTATGGTTGATTAAGTTTTGTCTATATGTTGTGTCTCACCACATGTGTTCACATAGAAGGTGCAGGGCGGTGATGGTTGAGCTACCGTGAAATAATAATCATAAAACAATAAGAAATAAAAATTGTATTTACTTTGGAGTTATAAAAATTATTGATTTCATTTAAATGGGAATATGTTTTAAAACCTGGATAGGCATGTCTACCCCTGGTTTATCAGGTCACTTATGAAAAGTCTAGATGTAGATTTAGGTAGATTGAATATGTGGGAGGGGGAATGTATTGATACATATTTAGGAGTGAAACAGACTGATTAATAGACTGAATACAATAAACACACATATATGAAGAATAACACAAATATCCAGTGAACAATATCTTCTTTTAAATAATGAAATAGGATTAAACTATAAAACTGCAGAATTGAAACACTTGCTCAAATGGTGGTAGTTATCTCTGAGAAGAGATGTGGTTTCTATGCACATCCTTCTGAGAAGAATGGACTACAATGAGGCTCCAGAGACCTTTCTAATATTATGCATGAATCCCAAAACCCTAGACATTCAAAAACCTAACCCTAGAAGGTGAAATGTCAAAAGTCATGTGGACCCTATGGGTAAGTTGGTGTAATTTGGTACCTCAACTTCCAAGGGTCGTAAATTTTGCATACGACCTTTATTTTAGGTGCATGATAGCCCGTTGGAAACGTATTTCAAATAAATACACATTTGATCATCAAACTTGGACTCTGTCTACAATTTGACTATGGTGAGAAAAAAAAACAACATTTAGGTCCGCAAAACGATCCTGAAAGTACAACAAGATGTGTTGATATGAAAACATAGAAAATAATCCAGTTGGATTAGGCGAGAGGCCACCCATATCCACTTGGAGGATGTGTGGTGCTTCATAAAGACCTAGAAGTGTAGAACTCACAATTACAAAGCATTACACGTGTTGAACAAAAAATGAACACGAGGAGCCAGTTGGAATAGGTGGGTGGCCACCAATATCCACCTGGATCAATCCTCCACCCTTAGGAAGAAATGATCTCCATTGCATTGAGTTACCCCATTTGGACTTGGGTAGCCACTTTCCTTGGTGTAGGAGTTTCCTTGCCTTGATAACCTGATAAAGCTAGATCTGTTGTTGGCGAGTTCCCTTGACCTATGTCTCCACTATATGATTAGTGGATGCTTGTTCCATGCAGTTAGGGTTGAGCTCTGTTGGTGTCATTTGTTCTTTGATCTTAGAGGTGTCCAATAATGGGGGAAAATATGGCTGAAGGAGGTCCATATTGAATAGTCAATGAAGACCAAGGAAGGGTGGAGTGTTGAGCTCAAAATCATTACTACCCACAACCTTGGTGATAGTGTAAGGCCCATAACAAAGTGGGAGAAGTTTTCGATGGGGCTCGGTGAGACGCTCCTTATACAAATGTAACCATAGTTTGTCGCAAACCTAAAACTGGTGTGGTACCCTATGTTGATCATGGAATTGCTTGTACTGAGCATTGGATTTCTACAAAATCTCATTGACCTATTGGCAGATGTGCTGAATCCACTCAATGAATATGGTGGCTTTGTCGATTGCACACTAATCAGGGGAAGAGTATGTATTATGTATGTGCGGTGGAAAGAGGAAGTGTAACATCAATGGGTCCCAAAGGTTGGAATACCATACCCACCTAAAATGGGCTATGGACGGTGGAACTATGGAGAGCCTTGTTGTAACTGTTTTGGAAATATTGGAGACTCTCGTCCCATGTACATGGATTCTGAGAATTTGACATGTGTAGGATGTGTACAATCATCCAATTGATGACCTCTGTTTGGTCATCCGTTTGGGGGTGGAAAGAAGTGGATTTTGTGAGCTCAGTGTCCAATAGAGATCAGAGACTCGACTAAAAGGTGTTAAGGAACCTGTTGTCGTGGTCGAAGATGATGGTATGTGGTATCCCAAAGTGGACCCACACTAGTTCAAAGAAGAGATTGACAGTGTCTCCCGCTGTGACATTCTTCTTATAGGCTGTGAGGATGGCCATCTGTTATCGGACTAATCGGTAGGTTTGGACACTAATATATCTCCCTACATCCACCTAGATCTAGAACAAAATAGGACAGGACATGACTCTTTCCCTAAGTTATGACCATTGAATTAGCTAGTAGGAAGGAACAAGTGACATACCTTTGTATCGCTTCCTAGGGTCTCTGTTGCTCCTGCTTTGCTTCGGTGCTCTCTTGAGGTCAAGACCAAGACAACACAAACCAACCCAAGTGAAGATAGAAAAATATATTCAACTGTGAACTTATGTGTATGATCAAGGAATTACACAATAAAGTGAGAATGACTTTATGGGAAAGGGACATGCCACTGTATTATATTAATTGAAAGTAGAAAATTCAACCTGATCGCCTTGATGTCACAAGATTCCTTTCGGTGGCTCTTGGCTCCAACACACACACTTGCTCAATCCTGGTATGAAGAAGATCAAATCCCTCTTGATAGAATTGCTAGAGTCTCCAAGCTCTTGTTCAAGCTAAGTCCTTCACACAATTCTCTCACCAATTCTCCAATGAATCTTCCTTAACCTTTTCCATGAGAATTCCATCAATATATAGGAGAGAATGAGATGGTTACCTGTATAAGAATGATCCCACAATATCAGGGAATCCAGTACAAGAATAACCATTTGAATGCCAACCCATTCTTCTAGAAGATTCCCTTCTAGAACCATCGAGAATTCATCTTTTTCCAAGATTTAGAGCAAGTTCGCACCCTAGATATGTAGCACAGTGCAAGAAGTTTTCACCCTAGCTTAAGGCAACCTGCGAGAATGGGTCATTCTCGCACCCTGGGATATTAGCAACCTGTGAACTCTCTTCAAAAGTAAGTTTTCTGGGAAGAGATGAATGTCACTTTTCTTAGGAGAAAGTTCTTATGAGGAGCCTGAGTACAGCACCATCAATACACCATCATGATGACCAAAATCATGGGTAACATAATTCCCCCCAAAGTATGAGGCCAGAACTAGTGACAATCGAAAGACTTTGTAAACTGCATGTGTGTGTCGGAAACCAGGAGCACACCTAATCAGAAACCTGCGAGCAACCAAGCATCTGCAAAATATCATATATATTAATTCTGAGGTAGGCATTCCCATAGTTAGATCATAGATGGATGACATTATAGACATAGGTCATGCCCACCAATCATACATTGTGGATCCATGCTGTCAAAATATAACATAGCCATCAGGAATACACTGTGGATCTATGCGAGAAAATTCAAATTGAGACGACATAGCCACGAGACATA
>SNQJ01S0001944.1:121451-194098 GCA_010110895.2 Picea sitchensis | reverse complement strand
GAAAAAATTGAAACAAATTAAAATGTTAAATTCAAAAAATTAATGTAAACAAATACCTAGAACAATCATTGTCAACATTATGTGCTCCCTCTTTATTGACATCTAAGGAGGAATGTTATTGTTGATAAAAAAAAAATAGGCCACACTGAGTAAATAGACCTAATCTCTCTGAATGGATTAACTTTGTCATCTACCAATGAAATCCTAACATTACAAGGTTCATCTTTGAAATATGCCCATTTTTATTCAATTTCCCTAAATGCAGAACCATCGGCAGGCATTCGAAGAACACCATCTTCACTTTTGTTACATGCATGGCAATCCATAAATTGTGCTATGCTTTCACAGCTGATCAATCACTGCAAACATGGAATTATGGGAATATGACGAAGAATATTTCGAGGCACCCTTTTTGTTACTTGATCGGTTCGATATCTATTGATACGACATTGCGGACATTTAGTTTTCGAAGCATGTTGTCCATAATATATAATATGGTCATTAGGACATGCATCTATATTTTTATAATCCATTCCAATGTCTTTCATCATGGCATGCAAACCTCAATATGTGTGAGGTAAAATATTTGACGATGGTAACAAAAATTCACCTAACAATCTACAACATAACAAAAAACTAGTTAATGTAACAATATTAATCGTAAAAAATGCATTCTTATTTTACACATTAATTAACACTAAAAACAAATATAAAAATATCAACATTTATGTATAGTATGAGATGAAACATATTACATACCTTAGTATATGTGTCATACAAGTGTTCGACAAATTATTCATAACCTTTAAGTTCACCAGCAACAATGTAGCAGAGAGAAGATTTGATCTTGATCCTTCATAAATTCGTTTGTTTGCCTTTTCTAACAGAGGTTCATCATAAATACCAACATTTTCCCCATCCTCATCTAGCTGTGAAAACAAATCTTGGATCATTTGATTTGTCCCATCATATTCTTCCATGGGATCATTAACTTGATTTGTCCCATCATCTTCTTCCATGCGATCCACATTTTCATAGTTATGATGATGTTCCTCAGCTTGTACAACATCATTTCTACTAATACTTAGTGCAATATTATGTGGAAAGTTAGAGGGAAACTCTAAACTTATAATTACAAACAATCATGCAAAATTAGTGTATACTATTCAAACAATATATATACATATATATAATTTTATATAAAATTGACAAAATAAAAAAAGATAATGAATATATAGCTAATTACCATGGGACGATATTCATTCTATCTGCCATCAATGTGACCATATTTCCTACAATGTTTTGTAGTTGTTTCTATTAAAATTCTTATGGGACGTCTGAGGCAACATGTTTTACAAGGGAAATAACATCTACCATCACCCTTTTCACCCGCTTTACTTTTTTCCCCACCTATAACAACATTCTGCGACATTTTTCCAGACAAAAATACCCTTTCGGAACCGTCGGTGTTATAGCAAGATTGTCACAACATCTTTAAATCATCAAATATTTATAGGCCAATTTTAGGTCACTATCATCGCAATTGTGACGATAGTGACCTAAAAATATATATATATTTCCACCTAATTATTTTAGGTCATTTTCAATGGTAAAGTATGACTAAATTATTATGGTTAACTTTCGTCGGTTATGCGATGGGCAATCTAATGACGTCTCTTATGAGACGAACATTGACCATTATAATTTAGTCAAATAGTAGGTGTCGAGATTGTGACGAACATAGGGTAGATTTAGAAAAAAAGAACTTTTTCTCTTGCATGTTGCGATGAAAGAGTACTTTCGTTGCAAGTGGTAGTCACAAATTTTTTAATATGTAGTAGTGACAACAACATTGCCTTAAGGGGAAGAATCAGGTTAAAAACATGTGGTGGTGCATTTCTTCTGTGTTTTCTTTTCTTCTTTGGAGAAACATCAACCTGTTATAGTGTGCGGTGCTTTTGGGGGGTAATGTTACAAAAGAGGAATTCAAGTTCCATGCATCAGAGAAGCACATCTTTTCTCAATCACATACTTGTTGGGAGTATTGGATATTTATCTGCCAGTCACTTTGGTTATGTCTTTCAGCAGACTAAGGGTCGATTCTGATATTAAAGAGTGCATAAATTCACATATATGGAAGAAAACGACCCATGTTTCGGGTTGTTGTTTTTCTCAAATGGAAAATCTTCTACTTGTCATCTTGCTCATGCAGAATATAGAGGAAAATTGCAAAATTATGGAAATCCCTTCAGTAATATTTCTTCAGAATACTAGAATGCCAGAGGTTGATGAATATGGTTATTAGAGTATCAACAAGGAAAATCATCATCAATTAAAAGCATCTAACAGTAGTCAGGTTATACAACTAGCCCATACTCTGATTTTGTTGCTTGAAGGGATAAAGATCAAAGATATGACAGACTTGGGTGAACATATCTATTTTAGTAAAATAGAAGATGCTAAGATATTGTACATGTCACTTATTTAGATACATTTGTTAAGCCTAAATGAATGATCTAAAATCTTACGCATAGTGATATTTATAAACTAAGAATAGATACATAGTACAAATGTTGAGTAGTACTATAGTATAGGAGCACACCCTAACCTAAAAATCCTAGAAGAGGTAGCTATCAACCTTGTTGATAATACAGAGGCATCTATCAACCCTGTTCATAATCCAAATCTTGCTCAGATTACAGAGACTCCAGAGGAGCAGCCCTAAAGATCAACAAGTTGACAGGAAACACATTTTTGCAATTTTGAAAGATGTTTTCAAGACAAAACTTTCAATGGATTATATGGACATTTTCAATTGTCCTTAGCCACCAAAAGTAGATATTTCAGTAGCTTATAGGTTATAAGTTTGGCTCTCCTAGCGACCAAAAGCACATAACAGGGAAGAAAGCTACTATTTTTGCACAGATCCAAGTTCCCTTGATCTGAATGCCATGAGGACAGTTTTTGATGATATATAATAATTAATGGCATCATTATTGGGTTTTTGTTCCAGTTTTAAAGGGTGCCTGCAAGAGGAGAAGATTGAGTTTGTTATGTAATTTTGGAAAAAAACTGTCTTTTGGGCAAAGGTGGCAATTAAAATTCTCTATCAATCTCTAAAGATCTATTGTAGTTGTCGAATATTTTGAATGACATGAATATAATTAAGATAAGGAGTTGACCTAGTAAATAGGATCTTTTCCTATTCTCTTGGAGTTGTTTTTGACTTTCCATTTTAAGTAAATTTGATCCAGTTTTCCAGGATCTAGATATATTTTGTAAAGGATACAGGCAGGCTACATGTAGGCTACAGGTTTGCAGGGTATCAGTTTTGAAGGCTAAATGAATCCATATCCCAATGGTAAAGGCTATAGGGAAGTTACAGGTTTGCAGAAGATCAGTTGCACAGGCCAAATGACTCCATAGCCCAACAGGAAAGGCATTGGAGCTGAGGTTCTTGAAACCTCACAGGGAGGCTTTCACCCCCAGAAGGAGCCATATGTTATATCCTCAAATAAAACAGTCAAATTTGTTTATTTTAGGTGATAGGAAGTCATTGAAAAATACGTTTCTAAATTTTTTAAGGTTCATTTTTTAGAGCCTTAGGTTTGTAATAAAGTTTGAAAAACATTGGATTTAATCTTTATTTCAAAAAATCCAAAACTCAAGTTTTGGTGGCTAAGAGCCTTCCCAAATGGGCTTCTAATCCACCAAAATACATAGTTTTCAGAAGCTTAAACGCGAAAGTCGGGGTTATTTTAGCCACCGAAAGTGCAGAAAAGTTGGTTTTTACTGTGTTGACTCTTCATTTTAAAATGATGATTTTGAGCGACTGAAGAATAATTTTGAGAAATAGGTGGAGGTTTTTTTTCTAACACATCAAATAAAAATCACCTCTCTCATTTTTTCTACAGGTGTCATATATTGGGAGAATAAAAATCATCTCTAAGCCCTAATGTTCGGATCTTAGAATTTCCCTGTTTGACACATGTTTTTGAAATGTAGATCCCGGGCAAATGAAAACAAATATCAAAGAACAAAGAGAGGTTTTTTCTCACAACAAACCCATATACAAAAGCCTCTTCCAGTTTGTACACAATGGTTTTTTTTAGAGATATATGGGTAAATATTTGAGAAGCACATTTCTAGAAATTTCTGTCTTTTCCAACCACCTCACAATTTTGAATTTGAGATAGGAGAAGAGGTTCTCATATCCATCTTTTGAGGATCTGAAACTGTTTGTAAAGGCTATAAATCCTATCAATTTTATATACTAATGGTTCGGATTTGAGTTCTAAACTATACTGCTATTGTGATTAAGACACTTTATTTAATATATTCAGCCTGCAAGCTTCTTTCATTGTTATTATCAGACCTTGTTTTTATTTTTGTTCTATGCTTATGAGTTGAAATTATTTCTTTGTCTCTGTTTAATGTCCTATGGTAACTGTCATCTTACCTTTGATCACGAAGCAGCGATCATAAGCATTCACTGCTAGTTTGTTGACCCATCATATATATTGTTTTATGTATGTTCTGGTCATTTGATTGGTTTCTTATCCATTTGATTCACAAACCTATCTAATAATAGCTCTTGAAGGCCTTGTATTGTTTGAATATAACTAGACTGTCTTGAGGATACAATCTAGTGAATTAGATATTCATCTTGATCCAATCATTACCCATCATTGAGTGAACCATTGCAAGATTAGTTAAATTACCAGGCATCTTTGAGATACAACCTAAGCAAGTTTCCTAGAGTGATAACAGTAGGGATAATAGGAATGGTGTCCATGGAATTAGCGAACTCGTAAATACTTCTATGGTAGGAATTCCATTCCCTTAAGGGAATCGTATTATTTTCTTTATTATTGCGGATTAGAATTTCCCACTAGAACTTGTTAGGATCCATCTTAGATAGTTGTGAAAGTTTCTCTTTGTAACGTTCCTCCTCATTACGAAGACAACCTCTTATAACAAGTGCAATTTTTTTTTTATGTGTGCGTGTGTACAAGGGTAACAAGACATTATACTCTGCGTTGTCACATGACGACGAATCATGATGCATACAACTTCGATATCAACATAAAGATCTAAGATGCACAACAACATCTGCCAGTAATGAACAACAATCAACCGATAATAAAAAGACTGACTACCCATCTGTCCTACCCTACAATGGTTAGGACCTCCAAGACACAAAAGCAATGCTCAAGCCCAGGTTCCCATCGATTTTAACCATTTAAGGTCTCATGGCTGGCGACTGTTATGAGGAACATGGAGGTGTCTACATCCCTCCCGACGCAAGCAGACCAATGCCTACTAAGCTAATGACAAGACAAATCATCAATATCGCAATTAACAAAGTTATCTCATTAAGGACACTTTCAAGGGTGAATTCTTGTTAACTCATTAGATTACTCACTACTATTACCATATTGCATTGGAAGTGTATTTTTAGTCAATCACAAGATATCGACAGTTATTATAACAAGTAAGGCATTTATTATGACAATAATACAACCTTTAATATAACAACTAACCTGGTTATCACATTAAGGCGGAAGCATTAGTGAGACATTAATAACTCCTCAACTCATTAAATTACTCACCACTTAAAAGTCATTAAGAARCTACTATTCTCCCTTCTTATACCAATTTAATGAGATACTAAATTCCAAAGGTAAATCTAGCCACAATCCCTTTCTATTATTATTATAATACATCCCAAGGGTCTTGAACATTCCCCTCTTCTCAGTAACAGGTTATACTTAAAAGAAACCAATTTACATGAACGCTTGTAAGTTGACAAGAGATAAATCTAAGGGAACTCTATAACATCATTCCTTATTGTAAGGTTAGCATCCAGGTAGGCCTTAATTCCGTAGTGCGCAATATCAAATTATTAAACAAATCAATATGATGCTAAGTGAAGAAGGATTAAATGAAGGCGAGTAACAACTTCTTCTCACCCACTCTCTCTATATGTCCAAGTGTTACAAATATAGATCTAGCCATTAAATAAACAATATCCCCACTATATTAAGACACTACTCAAATGATATTTAACCATATCCCAAAAGTATAAGAACGAGATCCAATTAGTATTGAACAATCCTCAAATTATATTAAACAATGTTCAATTTAGATTAGAACAAGACCCATTACGACAATACTCACTAATCAATTATAAAAACCATGCACCATTTCATTAACCCAAACCCGCGAACAATTCATAATAAAACAAAATTTCTTCTAACCCAATTAGAAACTAACTAAATTTAAATGAAAGGGCAAGGAACTGCATTAAGTTAATAGAGAACATTCAGCCATTAAAATGAAATATCATAATTCAATGAGCCTTAAATAATCGATAAATGCAACTAAGGATTTAATTAACATTAGCCTCATCCGTAATTAAATTATCCATTCTTAATGATCGATAAAACAACTCTACATTTTACCACACAGCAATGTCCATCTGCATTAGTTGAAATCAATGAAAATTTAAGGAGGGAGAACTTCATTTGCCAGGGATGGAGGTTGCCAAGGACGAAATTACAGAACAATACAAAACGAAAATGCCCGACACCCATTGCAGAACGAATTCGCTGAACTATTTTTACAAAAACGGAAATGTCAATACACTCATTGCCAGAATGCAGTCTCATAACTAAATTTTACAAAAACGGAATGCCAATACACTCATTGCCAGAACGAATTCTCAGAACAAATTTTACAAAACGGAATGCCAATATACTCATTTCCAGAACGAATTCTCAGAACTAAATTTTACAAAAACGGAATGCCAATACACTCATTGCCAGAATGAATTTTCATAACTATATTTTACAAAACGGAAATGCCAATACACTCATTGCCAGAACGAATTCTCAGAACAAATTTTACAAAACGAAAATGCCAATACACTAGTTGCCAGAACGAATTTTGAGAACAAATTTTACAAAACGAAAATGCCAATACACACATTGCCAGAACGAATTCTCAGAACTAAGTTTTACAAAAATGGAATGCCAATACACGCATTGCCAAAACACATTCTCAGAACTAAATCTTACAAAAACGGAATGTCAATACACTCATTGCCAGAACAAATTCTCAGAACAAATTTTACAAAACGAAAATGCCAATACACTGATTGCCAGAACGAATTCTCAGAACTAAATTTTACAAAAACGGAATACTAATACACTCATAGACATATTTAAAAACGCCCCCAGTCAGATATAAATGCCCACAGTCATATATAAAAATGTCCACCATAATTTATAAACGCCTACAACAATACAAAATGCCCACAGTAATATATAAACGCCCCCATTATTACAAAACGCCCATAGTCAGATATAAAAATGCCCACAGTCAAATATAAACATCCACAGTCATATATAAATGCCCAGATTAAAACAAAATGCCCACAGTCAGATATAAACGCCCACCGTAATTTATAAATGCCTAAAGAACACTAATAAGAAATTGCAACCAATAGTAGGAGAATGCCAGAGCCAAGGATAACTCATCGAAAGGATTGCGGGGTTATAACAGTCTAGGCACAGAAAACAACAACAAGGAAATGGGATGATCCAAAATTCCACACATAAATCATCATCATAAGGATTGATATACAACTTTAAACAATTTTCCTTTTATTCTTAAACAAACAAATGCACTTGCGCACCTGTGACTGACGATGAATAACCCGAAGACGCTATCCTGCACTTGATCTCCATGCCGCTCCCGCTCGCCGACTGTCGAGACCTCACCGGTACCTCCCAGCCAATGCTAGGGGTACTCTGCTTCCCCCTTATCCCCCTGAGCCGCAAAGGGGCCACACACTATCCAGATGGTACGTCTAGCTCCTAGCTCGCCTCGCAAGGCTGAGCTACCACTCCTATCCGAGCTGGGAAATCCCAACTCCCCACAAGTAATCAGTCAAGTCACAAATACGACAGCGTAACGTTAGGCTAACAGTCGATCCCCCCTTTCTTCCTTCTCTTCCCTTTCTTTTATAGAGTTTTTAGAACTTCCATCATTTTCCTGAATCTCATTTAATTTAAGTTTTAAATAATAACTTCTAAAAACTCTCGTTCGTACAAGTGTCATCCATCCCCTGCGTTTCTCCATTAACTATTTTCTTTAATTTATTAATTTGTTTTAATTCCCTCACCCACAAAGATTTACTCCTATTTTTACTCCTAGGTGTCCCTAGATTCCCTTACAGGTTTTAAATACTTTCCCTAAAATGAAGTTGCTAATTTAGTTCAATTTAGAAGGTTCTTTATTGCAGATTATTTTCTAAGTTGACCTTGCTTTTGACCATAAGTTCCCTCTTTCCTTTATTATGTTTCCTCCATTCCTTAGTTTCCTAATTTTTATTATTCCCTTCTTTCCCCTTTTCATTAGAGCCAAAAATGTCAGTTGCACAAATTAACCTATTTTCCTTTTTATTAATGATTTAGTATCTTTTACACTTTCACAAGTTAAACAATTAAATTCTTCTTTACAATTTTAAATCCACAGATTTTAATTAAATTCTTACTTTCTTCATTTTACCCCAAAAAATTTATGAAGACTAAAAACTATTACTTAAGTGGTTTTTAGTTTAATTTTTTTTTTTTTTTACTTTTATAGGGTAATTTTTCTTAAGGTTAGACAAAATTTTACCCCTAGAGAAGTTTTAGACTTAGGACTTAGATTCTGAACTGGGCGACATTTAATTAGGGAAGTTGTTCAATAATTTCTTAATGTGTTAAATGTTGTAGGGCCATCTAGGTTTGTTCCTTCATCATCATCAATGCAATGTTCCCTTCAAGATGCACTACGTGCTCCAAGGGTGCCACTCGCCTCTAATGTTTCTTTTGTGCGACATGCCCTTCAGGACGCACCACGTGCTCCAAGGGTCCCACTCGCCTCTTGTGTTTCTTTTGCGCGACGTGCCCTTCAGGATGCACCACGTGCTCCAAGGGTGCCACTCGCCTCTTGATTGATTGGTAGACATCAATAACCCCTGGAGTCAACACTCCACCAGGTGAAGTTGTGGGAGACTAAGGGCTTCTAAGGAATAAGGCCCCCGCCTTATTGCGCGCCCCTTAGAATCATTGCGAGCAAATGTCACAGTTTTCCCTCGCGACATCATGGGTCCTCTCGAACTAGGTAATCGTTAAACTACAGTTCGAGCCATGGCGAGAGTGCTAGTAGGTTGTGGTAGGGTTGTTGTCCACACCTCTCACTCAACCTCTCTGGTAGTCGTGCGTGTGGCCCCTTTACTCCATATGTGAGTCTGGTCGGCAAGCTATCGTGAGCCTGCATCATCAAAAATCATGTCAGAACATGTCCACATCATATCATCAAATCAAATGTAATAGCACAGTAAATAAATCAACCCAAATAGGACAGTCCCTGACTCAATCTAGAGTCCAAGGGGTTCCATCGATGCCTCGACATCCTCAAGGTCCAAAACCTTGCACACTCAGTAAAACCGAGTCAATAACACCTGCCTATGTTAATGCAGTAAAACATCATGTCATCTGTCATAATGCATCAAAATCAGGGACAAATGTTTTAATATCATAATAGTCTAGATCACTTGCGAGAAAGTGTCCTCAAAGAATAAGTTTTCTCAATGCGCCAGAGCGAGATGTTACATACACCCCCTCTTGGTCTAAACTTTGTCCCAAAGTTTCATAGTATAAATGCCGAAATAAGTGTATCATAGTATCATATGTCTATATATCAAACAAAAATGGAAACTGCTGGCGCATATCATATGCGTCCTCCCAGGTCACCGAGTGCGGACTATAATTATCCCACTGGACCTTGACCTGATCTACCGTTCGACATCGCAACAGTCGAACGCGATGATCTAATATGCGGACCATCTCAACTGTGAGTGCTCCCTTGTCCGATACCTCCAAGGAACTCATGTTAATGACATGTGTAGGATAACTAATATAATGTCTCAAAAAAGATACATGAAAAACATCGTGCATATGCCTCAAGGAATCAAGCAAGGCTAGTCGATAGGCCACGGGCCCCTTTCTCTCCACAATCTTGAAAGGTCCCACGAACCTAGGAGAGATTGTAGCTCCCTTTCCAAACTTGATCGAACTCTTATGCGGTTTAACCCGCAAGAAGAATCGATCGCCGACCTCGTAACTATGGTCAAATCGGTGTGCATTGGCATAACTCTTCTGTTGATCCCGCGCTTCTTTAATTCTTTGTCTTATGGTTTTCATTTTCTCTTCCATTTCTTGGATCTCTTCTAGTCCCACCAGGACCCTATCCTCAAGCCGATCGCAACTCAAGGGAATCCGACATAGTCGCTCGTAAAGAAACTCGAAAGACTCCATCTTAATGGTGCTCTGGTAACTGTTGTCGTAAGTGAACTCTACTAGTGGCAAGAATTCCTCCCAACACTTTTGTTGGTCCATCACATACATGCGCAACATGTCTTCCAAGTTTTGGTTTGTTCATTCGGTCTGTCCATTAGTCTCTAGGTGATACATAGTATTAAAGTTAAGTTGGGTTACCAAGGCCTCTTGGAAACTCATCCAAAATCATCCAGTAAACACTGATCCTCGATCGGATATAATCCTCTTAGGCACGCCATGTAGCCTCACAATCTCACTGATGAAAACCCTAGCTATGTCAGGTGCCTGATACATCGTATGCATAGGAATAAAGTGAGCACTCTTCATCAGAGTGTCTACTAATACAAAAATCGAGTCATGTCTCCTGGCCGTTAGTGGTGATCCAACAATAAAATCCATCGAAATAACCTCCCATTTTGATTCCGGAATGGGATGTGGTTGAAGTAATCATGTTGGGTGTCTATGTTCATCCTTTACCTGATGGCACTCCAGACATCTAGACACATAGTTGACTATGTCGGCCTTCATTCCCTTCCAGAAGAATAAGGATTTAAGGTCTTCCTTCATCTCCCTGACTACTGGGTGAGCCATGTAAACTGCTCTATGAGCCTCGCTCAGGATCAACATCCTCAACTCGTCGCTTGGCGGTATGTAAATCCGACTTCTAAACTTCAATAACCCATCGCTATCAAATGAAAATCCCTCATACCGTGGTACCATCATGGTGTTTTGTCCGATAAAACTCTCGACCTCTTTGTACCAGTCATCATCACGCTGTAAACTGAGAATCTTCTCACGTAGATTCGTATAAAGAGGTAACAACGAAAAGATGCGTGGTCTCCGACTCAAAGCATCCGCCACTCGGTTCACTGTTCCTTTTATGTAAGAAATCTCAAAGTCATACTCTCTAAGCAATTCCAACCAACGACGTTCTCGTGTGTTCAGGTCGCTTTGCGTAAAACTGTGTTGTAGTCCACAATGGTCAGTATTTAATTCAATTTTTTTTCCAACAAGGTAGTGTCTCCAAACCTTCAAGGCATATACGATGACTAATAACTCCAAATATTGCGTTGCGTAGTTGTCCTCATGCCTTCTCAGTTTCCTTGAAATGTAAGCAATCACTCTTTCGTCTTGCATCAAGACTCCGCCTAAACCTTCCTTGGATGCGTCTGTGCATACCAAGAAGTCCGCGTCCATGTCACGGACCTTTAGTATCGGCGTTGTTGTCAACAAATCTTTAAGCTTCTAAAATGCTTCTGTGCATTTCTCGGTCCAAACGAACTTGTTGTTTTTCTTCTGCAATTCCGTGATCAGATTTGCTATTTTAGAAAATCCTTCGACAAACCGTCGATAGTATCCTGCTAAACCCATAAATCTATGCACTTCTGTGACATTCGTCGGTGTAGGCCATTCCATAATAGCCTCGACCTTGGCTGGATCCACGACGATACCTTCGTCGGAGATGACATGCCCTATGTAGTGAATCTTCGATTGATAAAAAGAGCATTTGGACAATTTCCCATACAGTTTGTTCTCTCGCAGACACTGTAGTACCAAGTGCAAGTGGTCATCATGCTCCTCTGTCGTATGAGAGTAAATCAAAATATTGTCAATGAACACTTGGACGAACTTGTCCAAGTACTCGCGGAACACCCCGTTCATTAAACTCATAAATACTCCTGGGGCTTTTGTCAGTGAAAATGGTAAAACAGTAAACTCGTAATATCCAAACCTCGTCTTAAAAGCAGTATTAGGGACGTCATCCTCCTTGATCCGTAACTGGTGATACCCTGATCACAAATTAATCTTGGAGAACACCATCGCACCCTTCATTTGATCAAACAGATCATCAATTCTCGGCAAGGGATATTGATTCTTGATCGTGGCCTTGTTCAATTGACGGTAGTCGATGCAAAGCCTCCACGATCCATCCTTTTTACATATGAAAATAACCGGTGCACCCCAAGGTGACACACTAAGATGTATCAGTCCCAGGTCCAACAACTCCTTTAGTTGCATTTTCAACTCTTGTAACTCCGGGGTTGACATCCAATAAGGCGTTCTGGCTATCGGTTCAGTCCCCAGTTTTCAGTCTATGGTAAACTCCAATTCCCTCTCCAGCGGTATCCCAGGTAACTCCTCTGAAAACACATCCGCAAACACTCTCACCACGAGAAGGTGTTCTAGACCTTCCCCTACTCCATTTTCATTTAGCGCAAGGATCGCATAAAGCTTGCACCCCTTGCGCATACTCTTTCGTAACTTTAAGGAAGAGATGAACCTCAGGGAAACTCCCTGGTTCTGTCCTACAATCACACGTCTCTATCCTTTGTCATCAACCAAGCTCAACCGTTTCATCTTACAGTTGAGTATCACCTCATGTGATTCCAACCAATCCATACCAATCACAGCATCATAAGATCCTAAGATCGTGACGTACAAGTTGGCCCTCGTGAGAAAATCTCCCAGGTTAAGGGCACAACCCATAACCTTTCCTCCAACCTTCTATTTGGCTCTTGATGCCATCTCTAAGTAGCTAAACTCGTCCTGTTCGACTGCCTTTACCTTAATCCTTTTTAGCACTGCACCAGAAATGAAACTCTCGGTAGCACCAGGATCTATCAAAATACTAAGATTCTGGCCAGCTACAGTACCTGTCATCTCGAGAATAGCCGATTGATGCTCTGCCTGGCGGTTATTCACCACTGCATGAATCTGATGGGCCTTGCCCATATCTCCCACTATAGTGGGTCCAACTGATCCAGACTCTCTAGTCCTCTCCACAGGACAGTCGCGCTGGTAGTGTGGCTCCCCACACGTCCAACACCCCTTCTTCGACCCAGTAGTCCTGGTACCCGAAGTAGAAGATGACGACCCACCGGCCTGGAACCCTGGTCTGTTCTTTTGAACAGGCCTAAACTACTATTACTACTGGCGACGCTTCTGCTGATGCTATGGTCCCCTATAAGGCGTCTACTGCTGGGGCGGTGGTCGTCGGGGTGTGGTGAAAGTGGATCCCCTCTGGAAGCCACGATATCCCAGCGTATGTCACACTGGTGTCTGGTGCTGCCATGTTCCAGATGAAACCTGCCCTGCTGGTCTCGCTACAGCCCTGGTCTGACCCCCACTACTAAGCTCCTCCTGTGCTATGAGGGCCTTCTAGACGACATCGTGCAAGGTTCGAGGCATCAAAATCCTAACCTTTTGATGCAGGAGCATCGCTCCATGCAGCGAGCCAACCAGCCAGCCACGTCAGCGCGCACGCATTCAAAGGCTGACGAGAGAGGCGCAGCCTCATTTTGAATTTGAAATTCAATGTAATTTAATGTGCTTAGGCTGTTGAGCCAGGAAAGACATGCCTTTGTGCAGGCGTTAGGTAGATCGGCTTTAATGCCAAGAATGGCTGAGATCTAGATCCGATCCTGGACTAGACAACCCATTCATGGTAATTGAATGTAATTTATTAGAGTAGGTGAACCTGGAGGGAAGCGCTAAGATCCCCTCAGGTAAAAGAGATTTTCAGATCTCATTTTGAGTTAGTCAAGTAGATGGTAGAGTTGAAGAGCCGAGGAAAGCTCAAGAACACCATTTGTAAAATACAGGCATTTTCCATTTTAATATAATCAGAGAGCATTTTTTCCTGCATTATTCTGTCTTATATGGATGTCTGTGTGTGTCCCTGTATATTGTGAATATATGCTATAGTTGTGCATTTGTAGGGTTNCTAGTCCTCTCCACAGGACAGTCGCGCTGGTAGTGTGGCTCCCCACACGTCCAACACCCCTTCTTCGACCCAGTAGTCCTGGTACCCGAAGTAGAAGATGACGACCCACCGGCCTGGAACCCTGGTCTGTTCTTTTGAACAGGCCTAAACTACTATTACTACTGGCGACGCTTCTGCTGATGCTATGGTCCCCTATAAGGCGTCTACTGCTGGGGCGGTGGTCGTCGGGGTGTGGTGAAAGTGGATCCCCTCTGGAAGCCACGATATCCCAGCGTATGTCACACTGGTGTCTGGTGCTGCCATGTTCCAGATGAAACCTGCCCTGCTGGTCTCGCTACAGCCCTGGTCTGACCCCCACTACTAAGCTCCTCCTGTGCTATGAGGGCCTTCTAGACGACATCGTGCAAGGTTCGAGGCATCAAAATCCTAACCTTTTGATGCAGGAGCATCGCTCCATGCAGCGAGCCAACCAGCCAGCCACGTCAGCGCGCACGCATTCAAAGGCTGACGAGAGAGGCGCAGCCTCATTTTGAATTTGAAATTCAATGTAATTTAATGTGCTTAGGCTGTTGAGCCAGGAAAGACATGCCTTTGTGCAGGCGTTAGGTAGATCGGCTTTAATGCCAAGAATGGCTGAGATCTAGATCCGATCCTGGACTAGACAACCCATTCATGGTAATTGAATGTAATTTATTAGAGTAGGTGAACCTGGAGGGAAGCGCTAAGATCCCCTCAGGTAAAAGAGATTTTCAGATCTCATTTTGAGTTAGTCAAGTAGATGGTAGAGTTGAAGAGCCGAGGAAAGCTCAAGAACACCATTTGTAAAATACAGGCATTTTCCATTTTAATATAATCAGAGAGCATTTTTTCCTGCATTATTCTGTCTTATATGGATGTCTGTGTGTGTCCCTGTATATTGTGAATATATGCTATAGTTGTGCATTTGTAGGGTTTGTTTGATTTCAGGTTGAGGTCTTTGAGGCTTCACACCAGGAGGGTGTGACAGAACATTGAGGTTCTGATAGCCGTACATAGGAGGATGCACTTCTGAACTCTAAGGATTGAGACAAAGACGTGCTGAGGCACTGGACTGAAGTCATCAAATCAGGAAAAAGACCTCAAGGTTACTGAATACTTTGGAGGCAAGGCTGTGTAACTGAAACACAGTTGTAGACAGAACTTTGCTGTAAGTTCTGTAGAGATCTGCCAGGTGGGCATCGAGCATATGCACAATGGTGCTGAAGAAGGACTCTGGTGAGAGTTTGAGGGAGAAGACAGAATCACTGAGGATTCTGTGAGAGCTCTGTCAGGTGGGCATTGAACATGTATACAGGAGTGCACAAAGGAAGGAACTCTGTTGAGAGTTCAGAAGAGACAGAATCACTAAGGATTATGTAAGAGCTCTGCCAGGAGGGCATTGAGAAGGTGCACAGGGTGCACAGAAGGAACCCAGAACTACTGAACGTTCTGTCGAGAATATACTCCGCCAGGAGGGCGTCGAGTAAGTGTGTAGGCAAGCAAAGGAAAGAAGGGAACACTTTGAGTTCTGTAGTTTGGAGAAGAATCCACTGAAGGATCTTCACTGGGTTGTTGAATACCCAGAGGTACTCAGGAAGAGGCTTGACCAGAAGGATAGCTAGGAGGGCATCCATTTCATTCTCCATGTCAGGGAGAAGAAAGGTAAAATCCCCCAAGGGGTTTGAGTACTCGTAGAAGCTCAGAACAGATAGCGCTTTGAGCGTGAGGACTTCACAGAGGCGTGGGAGTCAAAAGAGTCCTTTGAGGATTCAAAGAAAGGGAAACTCAAGAGGAGTCAACGCTTTATACACATGGTGAAGCTCACGGTTCGGGAGCTCATTGGAGAAAGAAGCCAAGACTGAGTCCTTGGAGAAATCAAAATTCTTCCAAGTCTGGGAAGAAAGCGTAGACGCTCAGGAGGAGCAGCGTCAGCTGTCAGATTGGCAACAAAGCATATATGGATTGTCGAAGAGTCTACGTCTAGGAGGAGCTCAGGAGGAGCCGAAAGAAGGAGAGACCGACAGTCGTTGGATCTCGCAAAGAAGTCCCATCAGCTGTTGGATCGGGAGAAGATGCATAGAGGTTAAGTGCAAGGGTAGGTGCATAGGAAGCTCAGGGGAAGCCTACAGTAGGAGGGGGACCGATAGTCGTCAGATCTCATAGAGAAATACCGACAGCCGTTAGATCGGGAAGAATTGGGAACGGGTTAGCCTCAGGAGGAGGAGTGCACAGAAGAACAGATCTGGGCCATTAGATCGGAGTAGGAACCCCGTCAGCCATCATATCTGCGGGAGCTGCGGGAAAGTTAACCCCGTGAATAGGAAGGGAGAAGTCCTGACAGGGCATCGGGATATCGACCATCGAGAATTCAGGATTCTCGAGGTCGTAGGAATCGAGACTTCACCAGTTGCAAAATCCCGATGGGCGTTCAGAATCATCCATCATCAGGGACATGTGGTAAGAGATCCCGAAGAGTCGAGAATCGGAGAATCGGGATTTCCAGAGTCATGAAACTCTTGCACGATGAAATCGCGATCCGCGATTTCGTGACATGGTTGGAGCCGTTCGATATGATGGACGCATGTCCAAGGATATAGAAAAGTCGGGGTTCTACATTTTGGGTTTTCGACATACAACGGAACTGTGGCATTAGAATTAATGATTTCTCGATACATGATAGAGCGATGAAAAAGTGGGGACATGGAGGAGAGAGTTCACACGTGCATCGGGGTTCGGAATTTCGGGATTCTCGGTGACGAGAAACTCACGACAGGAGAAGTCGCGAAATCCCGAATTGCGATGGTCCAACAGTCATAGCACTCCAGTGGAGGACAGGTGTCACTCCATGCCATCATAAGGAGTGTGGGCCATAGGTGCTATATCAAAGGATAAGTGTCGGAAGATCAATCCTAGCTGCGTGTCAACTCCAAGTGGCATCGGGGATCGGAGGATCGGAGTTTGTGAAGGTCTGTGCATCGCGACATCATAAACCCTGAAACCCCGATAGATAGCTATAGGGTTGTGAACATATGGTAGAAGTTCATATGGACCAGGAGATGAACCAAGAGAGCTAACACGTAGGGAGAGCGTCGGGATTCGGCAAATCGTGAGTCCCATGGACTTGTTCACTTCGACATCGAAAGTGACGAAACTTCGATGGAGTGGTAAGACCAAGGTCATGGGGTAATGGTCATATGGACCAGGGCATAGCCGATAGGGGCTAGAGTGGGGAAGGAGCTTAACGGATGCATCAGCGATCGAAGATTTAGGAGAGCAAGAACTCTCGACCGCAAAGCCAGCGAAACCTCGACGCCCGACAGACAGTTTCTTGCGAGAAAATTAGTCACGGTCCTGTGCAGAGGCCGTGAGGAAGTGAGAAAGGACCTGTGGACTGGGTCAGAGTTAGCAGAGATTCCAGTTGGGGAATCCAAAGAGCCGCTTAGGCTCATGAATGATAGGAGTTGAACGATCCTGTGAGAAGGAGGTCATGTGAAGAAAACCATGCGGGGTGTTAAAAGGGACCTCTCTGCATCAAGTGGTATCAGAGCTGATATCTCGTCTGTATATTTCAGGCGAGGAGGAGAATGAGGAACTGAATCACTCTGATACGCATTAGGTGGTATCAGAGCGGGAATCTGTTTGTATATTGGAGACAGAGGAGGTGGAAGAAGGCAGAGTTACTGAGGACTCTGTGAGGACTTGTTTGCAGGTAGGCAGCAGTCCATAGACAATCAGGGAGACTGTAAGATGAAGCTGAGCACTCAGGATTGCGGGAGTGACTGTAGAAGATCTGTCAGGGAGGCAGATAAACACAACAAGATGGCTACTAAATGCCATAGGTCTGCTGAAAGGAGGAAGCCAGAGCTGATGAGCACAACAGAAATGGATAAAGATCTCGCTGATATAAAGCAGGAGATGGAGGAGCTCGAAATGAAGATGTAGAAGGATAAAAAGCCGAGATGGGTATATGAATGGCCCATGAAGGCACCAAAGGTGAAATGGCCAGTCAGAGAGATGATGGTCATGAGACAACGCAAGCTGTTAAAGAGATGGTTGAGGTATGTTGAAAACCTCAGGCCCATAGAAAAGGAGGAGATGGTTCAGGTATGCGAACCAGAGATTGGAGACATTCTCGGTGCAAAGAATGATCAAAGATCGCTGAGGGATCATATAGACTGCTAGGAGGGCAGTGGAAGGTTTCCAAATTGCCAGATGGGCAAGGGAATAGAGATGGGATCGTCTGATGATCTCGAAGACTGCCAGGAGGGCAGAGAAGTAGAAATTCCATATTTCCAAGAGGGAAACAGATTGAGATCAGCTGAGGATCTCAAAGACTGTCATGAGGACAGTGAAGGAATTTCACATTGCCAACTGGGAAATGAAAGGATATCAGATGAGGATCTCGAAGACTTCCAGGAGGGCAGCAGAAGCATCGAAGACTGCCAGGTGCACAGCGGAAGCGTATGGAACTTCCAGGTGGACAGAGATGAAATTGCGAGGCCATCTGAAGGTCTCATGGGCTCGATGGAGAGTTCAATTCAGCAAGGAGTGCTAATGAAGATGGGATCGGTTGATCTCATGGTCTTCCAGGGAAGCAACGGAAGCATCTCATATTGCCAGGTGGGCAGGGATGAGCAGGTGGATTTGGATCAGCCTGAGGAGCTGACAGAGCAGGTGAGACTAGCTGAGGGTCTCATAAATTCAAGGGTGAATTTAAATCAGCAAGTGCAGCTGACAGAGGATGAAGATCAAAATGATATTATGATGATTGGGGGAATTTCAGTATTCCTACCATCTACCCAGAAGGAGGAAGAAAATTCTGTTGCAGATGATATAACAACAGCAGGGGAACAGTCAGTCAAGACTGTCAGAAAAGAAGAAAAATGGGAGCAGACTTTGGAAGTTACCCAAGAGGACAAAGAAGAGAGTGAGCATTCCGAGGAATGGCTCAACGCATTCAACACTGAAGCTGAAGAGACTGCAACAGGGGAGTTTGCAGCAAAAGATGGAGAAGACGAGCATTCTGAGGAATGGCTCATTACTTTCAGCCAGGAAGCTGAAAGAGCTGTAGCAGTGGTGCCGACAGCAAAAGATGCAAGAGAAGAAGGGGAAAATAAGCATTTCGAGGAGTGGCTCGATATTTTCAGCTAAGAAGTTGAAAACACTGCAGCACGAGAGCTTGCAGCAGTAGATTAAGAAGACACAGACATCATATGTTTTGCTGAGTTGTGGCAGCAGATGGAAGTCCTGGAGGAAAGGATAAAAGTGCAAGGCATGCACATCCAACATGTGAAGTTGGAAATGGATGAGGAAGGCATGGGAGATCATGGTAATCTACCTAATGGCCAAAATTGTTTGCAGCTAAGGAGACTGCAAGAACTGGACCAGCCAAAGGAGCAGATGGATGAAGTGATCGAGGAGATCAACAGGCTGATGTTGAAGTTAGCAGACATTTCCAGCAGGGAGCAGCTGGGCAGAACGGAAGAAGAAACAACAACAACGCAGTGGAAGCAACAACAACAGCAGAATGGAGCAGATGGGAGGATCCAAAGACTGAATTGGGATCCAAGAGGATTTCCAATCCCTTACAGGGAAGATCATGAGTAGGAGCTCATGAATTTTGCAGTTGCGGAGTATGATGCAGGAGCATCGCTCGATGCAGCCAGCCAGACAACCAACCACATTAGCGCGCACGCATTTAAAGGCTGACGAGAGAGGCGCAGCCTCATTTTGAATTTGAAATTCAATGTAATTTAATGTGCTTAGGCTGTTGAGCCAGGAAAGACATGCCTTTGTGCAGGCGTTAGGTAGATCGGATTTAATGCCAAGAATGGTTGAGATCTAGATCCGATCCTGGACTAGACAACCCATTCATGGTAATTGAATGTAATTTATTAGAGTAGGTGAACCTGGAGGGAAGTGCTAAGATCCCCTCAGGTAAAAGAGATTTTCAGATCTCATTTTGAGTTAGTCAAGTAGATGGTAGAGTTGAAGAGCCGAGGAGAGCTCAGGAACACCATTTGTAAAATACAGGCATTTTCCATTTTAATATAATCAGAGAGCATTTTTTCCTGCATTATTCTGTCTTATATGGATGTCTGTGTGTGTCCCTGTATATTGTGAATATATGCTATAGTTGTGCATTTGTAGGGTTTGTTTGATTTCAAGTTGAGGTTTTTGAGGCTTCACACCAGGAGGGTGTGACAGAACATTGAGGTTCTAATAGATGTGCACAGGAGGATGCACTTCTGAACTATGAGGAGTCAGACAGAGACATGCTGAGGCACTAAACTGAAGTCATCAACTCAGGAAAAATACCTCAAGGTTATTGAATACCTTGGAGGCAAGGCTGTGTAGCTGAAACATAGTTGCAGACAAAACTTTGATGTAATTTCTGTAGAGATCTGCCAGGTGGGCATCGAGCATATGCATAGTGGTGCTGAAGAAGGACTCTAGTGAGAGTTTGAGGGAGAAGACAGAATCACTGAGGATTCTGTGAGAGCTCTGCCAGGTGGGCATTGAGCATGTGTACAGGAGTTCACAAAGGAAGGAACTCTGCTGAGAGTTTAGAAGAGACAGAATCAATGAGGATTCTATAAGAGATGTTCCAGGAGGGCATTGAGCAGGTGCACAGGGTGCACAGAAGGAACCCAGAACTACTGAACGTTCTATGGAGAAAATACTCTGCCAGGAGGGCGTTGAGTAAGTGTGCAGGCAAGCACAGGAAAGAAGGGAACTCTTTGAGTTCTGTAGTTTGGAGAAGAATCCACTGAAGGATCTCCACTGGGTTGTTGAATACCCAGAAGTTCTCAGGAAGAGGCTTGAGCAGAAGGATAGCCAGGAGGGCATCCATTTCATTCTCCATCTGAGGGAGAAGAAAGGTAAAATCCCCCAAGGGGTCTGAGTACTCGTAGAAGCTCAGAACAGATAGCGTTTTGTGCGCGAGGACTTCACAGAGGCATGGGAGTCAAAAGAGTCCTTTGAGGATTCAAAGAGAGGGAAACTCAGGAGGACTCAGCGTTTTATACGCATGGTGAAGCTCACGGTTCGGGAGCTCATTGGAGAAAGAAGACAAGACTGAGTCCTTGGAGAAATCAAAATTCTTCCAAGTCTGGGAAGAAAGCGTAGACGCTCAGGAGGAGAAGCGTCAGCTGTCAGATCGGCGACAAAGTAGATATGGACCGTCGAAGAGTCTACGTCCAGGAGGAGCTCAGGAGGAGCTGACAGAAGGAGAGACGGACAACCGTCAGATCTCGCAAAGAAGTCCCGTCAGCTGTTGGATCGGGAGAATATGCAAAGAGGTTAAGTGCAGGGGTAGGCACACAGGAAGCTCAGGCGAAGCCTATAGCAGGAGGGGGACCGATAGCCGTCGGATCTCATAGAGAAATCCCGACAGCTGTTAGATCGGGAAGAATTTCCCACGGGTTAGCCTCGGGAGGAGGAGCACACAGAAGAACAGAGCTGGGCCATCAGATCAGAGCAGGAACCCCGTCAACCATCAGATCTGCGGGAGCTACGGGAAAGTTAACCCCGTGAATAGGAAGGGAGAAGTCCCGACAGTGCATAGGGATATCGACCATCGGGAATTTGGGATTCTCGAGGTCATTGGAATCGAGACTTCACCAGTTGCGAAATCCCGACGGGTGTTCAGAACCGTCCATCAGCAGGGACACGTGGTAAGAGATCCCGAAGAGTCGGGAATCAGAGAATCGGAATTTCCGGAGTGATGAAACTCTTGCACGATGAAATCGCGATCCACGATTTCTCGACACAGTTGGAGCTGTTTGATCTGAGGGATGCGTGTCCAAGGATCTAGGAAAGTCAGGGTTCGACATTTAAGGTTTTTCGCATACAACGGAACTGTGGCATTAGATATCGCGATTTCGCGATACCCGATAGAGCGATGAAAAAGCGGTGACATGGAGGAGAGAGTTCACACGTGCATTGGGGTTCGACATTTCAGGATTCTCGGTGACATGAAACTCACGACAGGAGAAGTTGCGAAATCCTGAATTGCGACGATCCCATAGTCATAGCACTCCAGTGGAGGACAGGTGTCACTCCATGCCATCATAAGGAGTGTGGGCCATAGGCACCAGAGCAAGGGACAAGTGTCGGAATATCACGCCTAGCCGCGAGTCAACGCCAAGTGGCATTAGGGATTGGAGGATCGGAGTTTGCGAAGGCCTGTGCATCGCGACATCATAAACCCCGAAACCCCGATAGATAGCTATAGGGCTGCGGACATATGGTAGCAGGTCATATGGACTAGTAGTTGAACCAAGAGAGCTAACGCGTAGGGAGCACGTCGGGATTCGGCAAATTGTGAGTCCCGTGGACTTGTGCACTTCGACATCGAAAGTGCCGAAACTCCGATGGAGTGGTAAGACCGAGGTCACGGGGTAATGGTCATATGGACCAGGGCATAGCCGATAGGGGCTAGAACGGGGAAGGAGCTTAACATATGCATCGACGATCGGAGATTTGGGAGAGCAAGAACTCTCGACCGCAGAGCCAGCGAAACCTCAACACCCAACAAACAGTTTCCTGCGAAGAAATTAGTCACAGCCCTGTGCAGGGGCTGTGAGGAAGTGAGAAAGGACCTGTGGACTGGGTCAGAGTTAGTAGAGATTCCGGTTGGGGAATCCAAAGAGCCACTTAGGCTCATGAATGATAGGAGTCGAACGATCCTGTGAGTAGGAGGTCATGTGAAGAAAACCCTGCGGGGTGTTAGGAGGGACCTCTCTGCATCACCTTTGCACGCAGGCTGTCGTTAAGCCTAAACACGAACCTGTCGACCTTAAGTTTCTCAGTGTTAAGATGCGGAGCATAACGGAGCAGCTTCATAAAACATGCCTCGTACTCGGGCATCATACGACCTCCCTGTCGTAAGGCGTTGAATTCANTCCTCTGAAAGGTACCTCTCTCGGAACTGTTCCTCAAACAGTTCCCATGACACGTCTTCGACTACCATGTTCAGCTACAGTAGGAGCATCTTCCACCATAGAAGAGAGATCCCCTTCAGTTGAAATACCGCCATGCAGACCTTCATGTTGGAGGTATATTCGCGAAGTGCGAAGCACATCGCCATGTTGTCCAACCGTGCCTCGGCGGCTGCACCGTATGGGGCACCAAAGAACTCAAGAAATTTGACCTTCTCGAGTTCACGGTGAATTCTATTAGTAACGGCCGATGTGCGCGGTGGAACCTCAGCAGGTGGCGGCGCCCTGGCCTCATCTCTATCCAAACAGCTGATCAGTGCCTCGGACATGCACTTAAAGGATCTCATCATCCCGACTACATCGCCAATTTCTATCTGCTCCTATCCGAGAACCTGCTCGTCTCCCTAGGGGTTAGACCCTTCTGGTGTAGATGCTACTGGGAGCGGTGCACCTGCTCGCCTAGCACCCTGTCGTCTGCCTCCGTGGCACCCTCTAACCATGATTACCTGTATGCACACAATCAACTCGATTAGCAACAGTATAATCAAATCATGTCAATGAAATCCATAGCATTCCCAAGTCGTGGGTCGAACCCGCTCTGATACCATATGTAACGTTCCTCCTCGTTATGAAGACAACCTCTTATAACAAGTGAAATTTTTTTATTTGTGTGTGCGTGTGTACAAGGGTAACAAGACATTATACTCTGTGCCATCGCATGACAATGAATCATGACACATACAACTACGATATCAACATAAAGATCTAAGACACATAACGACATCTGCTAGTAATGAACAACAATCAATCGAAAATAAAAAGACTGACTACCCATCTGTCCTACCTTGCAATGGTTAGGACCTCCAAGACACATAAGAAACGCTCAAGCCCAGGTTCCCATCGATTTTAACCATTTAAAGTCTCATGGATGGCGACTGTTCTGAGGAACATGGAGGTGTCTACATCCCTCCCGATGTAAGCAGACCAATGCCTACTAAGCTAATGACAAAACAAATCATCAATATCGCAATTAACAAATTTATCTCATTAAGGCAACTTTCAAGGGTGAATTCTTGTTAACTCATTAGATTACTCACTACTATTACCGTATTGCATTGGAAGTGTATTTTTAATCAATCACAAGATATCGACAGTTATTATAACAAGTAAGGCATTTATTATGACAATAATACAACCTTTAATATAACAACTAACCTGGTTATCACATTAAGGCGAAAGCATTAGTGAGACATTAATAACTCCTCAACTCATTAAATTACTCACCACTTAAAAGTCATTAAGAATATACTATTCTCCTTTCTTATACCAATTTAATGAGATACTAAATTGCAAAGGTAAATCTAGCCACAATCCCTTTCTATTATTATTATAATACATCCCAAGGGTCTTGAACATTCCCCTCTTCTCAGTAACAGGTTATACTTAAAAGAAACCAATTTACATGAACGCTTGTAAGTTGCCAAGAGATAAATCTAAGGGAACTCTATAACATCATTCCTTATTGTAAGGTTAGCATCCAGGTAGGCCTTTATTCCGTATTGCGCAATATCAGATTATTAAACAAATCAATATGATGCTAAGTGAAGAAGGATTAAATGAACGTGAGTAACAACTTCTTCTCACCCACTCTCTCTATATGTCCAAGTGTTACAAATTTAGATTTGACCATTAAATAAACAATATCCCCACTATATTAAGACACTACTCAAATAAAATTTAACCATATCCCAAAAGTATTAGAATGAGATCCAATTAGTATTTAACAATCCTCAAATTATATTAAACAATGTTCAATTTAGATTAGAACAAGACCCATTACGACAATACCCACTAATCAATTATAAAAACCATGAACCATTTCATTAACCCAAACCTGCGAACAATTCATAATAAAACAAAATTTCTTCTAACCCAATTAGAAACTAACTAGATTTAAATGAAAGGGCAAGGAACTGCATTAAGTTAACAGAGAACATTCAGCCATTAAAATGAAATATCATAATTCAATGAGCCTTAAATAATCGATAAATGCAACAAAGGATTTAATTAACATTAGCCTCATCTGTAATTAAATTATCCATTCTTAATGATCGATAAAACAACTCTACATTTTACCACACAACAATGTCCATCTGCATTAGTTGAAATCAATGAAAGTTTAAGGAGGGAGAACTTCATTTGCCAGGGACGGAGGTTGCCAGAGACGAAATTACAGAACAATACAAAACGAAAATGCTCGACACCCATTGCAGAATGAATTCTCTGAACTAATTTTACAAAAACGGAAATGCCAAAACACTCATTGCTAGAACGCATTCTCAGAACTAAATTTTACAAAAACGGAATGCCAATACACTCATTGCTAGAACGAATTCTCAGAACAAATTTTACAAAACGGAATGCCAATACACTCATTGCCAGAAAGAATTCTCAGAACTAAATTTTACAAAAATGCAATGCCAATACACTTATTGCCAGAATGAATTCTCAGAACTAAATTTTACAAAATGGAAATGCCAATACACTCATTGCCAGAACGAATTCTCAGATCAAATTTTACAAAACGAAAATGCCAATACACTCATTTCCAGAACAAATTCTCAGAACAAATTTTACAAAACGAAAATGCCAATACACTCATTGCCAGAACGAATTCTCAGAACTAAATTTTACAAAAACGGAATGCCAATGCACGCATTGCCAGAACGCATTCTCAGAACTAAATTTTACAAAAACAGAATGCCAATACACTCATTGCCAGAACGAATTCTCATAACAAATTTTACAAGATGAAAATGCCAATACACTCATTGCCAAAACAAATTCTCAAAACTAAATTTTACAAAAAAGGAATGCCAATACACTCATAGCCATATTTAAAAACGCCCCCAGTCAGATATAAACGCCCACAGTCATATATAAATGCCCACATTAAAACAAAACGCCCACAGTCATATATAAAAACGTCCACCATAATTTATAAACACCTACAACAATACAAAATGCCCACAATAATATATAAACGCCCCCATTATTACAAAACGTCCATAGTCAGATATAAAAACGCCCACAGTCAGATATAAACACCCACAGTCATATATAAATGCCCACATTAAATCAAAATGCCCAAAAGCATATATAAACGCCCACCGTAATTTATAAACGCCTAAAGAACACCAATAAGAAATAGCAGCCAATAGTAGGAGAATGCCGGAGCCAAGGATAACTCATCGAAAGGATTGCGGGGTTATAACAGTCTAGGCGCAGAAAACAACAACAAGGAAATGGGATGATCCAAAATTCAACACATCAATCATCATCATAAGGATTCATATACAACTTTAAACAATTTTCCTTTTATTCTTAAACAAGCATACACACTTGGGTACCTGTGACCGACGATGAATAACCCGAAGACTCTATCCCACACTTGAGATCCGTGCCGCTCCCGCTCATCGACCGTCGAGACCTCACCGGTACCTCCCAGCCAACGCTAGGGGTACTCTGCTTCCCCCTTAGCCCCATGAGCCGCAAAGGGGCCACACACTATCTAGATGGTACGTCTAGCTCCCAGCTCACCTCGCAAGGCCGAGCTACCACTCCTATCCGAGCTGGGAAATCCCAACTCCCCACGAGTAATCAGTCAAGTCACAAATTTGGCAGCGTAACATTATGCTAACAGCCGATCCCCCCTTTCTTCCTTCTCTTCCCTTTCTTTTATAGAGTTTTTAGAACTTCCATCATTTTCCTAAATCTCATTTAATTTAAGTTTTAAATAATAACTTCTAAAAACTCTCCTTCGTACAAGTGTCATCCATCCCCCACGTTTCTCCATTAACTATTTTCTTTAATTTATTAATTTGTCTTAATTCCCTCACCCACCTAGAGTTACTCCTATTTTTACTCCTAGGTGTCCGTAGATTCCCTTACATGTTTTAAATACTTTCCCTAAAATGAAGTTGCTAATTTAGTTCAATTTAGAAGGTTCTTTATTGCAGATTCTTTACTAAGTTGACCTCGCTTTTTACCATAAGTTCTCTCTTTCCTTTATTATGTTTCCTCCATTCCTTAGTTTCATAATTTTTATTATTCCCTTCTTTCCCCTTTTCATTAGAGCCAAAAATGGTTGTTGCGCAAATTAACCTATTTACCTTTTTATTAATGATTTAGTATCTTTTACACTTTCACAAGTTAAACAATTAAATTCTTCTTTAAAATTTTAAATCCACGGATTTTAATTAAATTCTTACTCTCTTCATTTTACCCCAAAAATTTTATGAAGACTAAAAACTATTACTTAAGTGGTTTTTAGTTTAAATTTTTTTTTTTTTTTACTTTTATAGGGTAATTTTTCTTAAGGTGAGACAAAATTTTACCCATAGAGAAGTTTTAGACTTAGGACTTAGATTCTGAACTGGGCGACATTTAATTAGGGAAGTTTTTCAAGAATTTGTTAA
Organism: Picea sitchensis; assembly: GCA_010110895.2. NCBI lineage: Eukaryota > Viridiplantae > Streptophyta > Pinopsida > Pinales > Pinaceae > Picea > Picea sitchensis. The sequence continues at coordinate 166,545 of SNQJ01S0001944.1, read as the reverse complement.
TGTGTTAAAAGTCGTAGGGCCGTCTAGGTTTGTTCCTTCATCATCATCAACGTGACGTGCCCTTTAAGACGCACTACGTGCTCCAAGGGTGCCACTCGTCTCTAGTATTTCTTTTGCATGACGTGCCCTTCAGGATGCACCATGTGCTCCAAGGGTGCCACTCGCCTCTTCTGTTTCTTTTGCGTGTTGTGCCCTTCAAGATGCACCACGTGCTCCAAGGGTGCCACTCGCCTCTTGACTGATTGGTAGACATCAATAACCCCTGGAGTCAACACTCCNTAAGTTGACCTCGCTTTTTACCATAAGTTCTCTCTTTCCTTTATTATGTTTCCTCCATTCCTTAGTTTCATAATTTTTATTATTCCCTTCTTTCCCCTTTTCATTAGAGCCAAAAATGGTTGTTGCGCAAATTAACCTATTTACCTTTTTATTAATGATTTAGTATCTTTTACACTTTCACAAGTTAAACAATTAAATTCTTCTTTAAAATTTTAAATCCACGGATTTTAATTAAATTCTTACTCTCTTCATTTTACCCCAAAAATTTTATGAAGACTAAAAACTATTACTTAAGTGGTTTTTAGTTTAAATTTTTTTTTTTTTTTACTTTTATAGGGTAATTTTTCTTAAGGTGAGACAAAATTTTACCCATAGAGAAGTTTTAGACTTAGGACTTAGATTCTGAACTGGGCGACATTTAATTAGGGAAGTTTTTCAAGAATTTGTTAATGTGTTAAAAGTCGTAGGGCCGTCTAGGTTTGTTCCTTCATCATCATCAACGTGACGTGCCCTTTAAGACGCACTACGTGCTCCAAGGGTGCCACTCGTCTCTAGTATTTCTTTTGCATGACGTGCCCTTCAGGATGCACCATGTGCTCCAAGGGTGCCACTCGCCTCTTCTGTTTCTTTTGCGTGTTGTGCCCTTCAAGATGCACCACGTGCTCCAAGGGTGCCACTCGCCTCTTGACTGATTGGTAGACATCAATAACCCCTGGAGTCAACACTCCGCCAGGTGAACTTGTGGGAGACTAAGGGCTTCTAAGGAATAAGGCCCCTGCCTTATTGCACGCCCCTTAGAATCATCGCGAGCGACTGTCGCAATCTTCCCTCGCGGCATCGTGGGTCCTCTCGAACTAGGTAATGTTTAACCTACAATTCGAGCCACGGCGGGGGTGCTAGTAGGCTGTGGCAGGGTTTCTGTCCACACCTCTCCCTCAACCTCTCTGGTAGTTGTGTGTGTGGCCCCTTTACTCCATATGTGAGTCTGGTCGGCAAGCTATCGTTAGCTTGCATCATCAACAATCATGTTAGAACATGTCCACATCATATCATCAAATCAAATGTAATAGCACAGTAAATAAATCAACCCAAATATCACACTCCCTGACTCAATCTGGAGTCCAAGGGGTTCCATCGATGCCTCGACATCCTCAAGGTCCAAAACCGAGTCAATAGCACCTGCCTATGTTAATGCAGTAAAACATCATGTCATCTATCATAACGCATCATAATCAGGGACAAATGTTTTAATATCATAATAGTCTGGATCACTTGCGAGTAAGTGTCCTCAAAGAATAAGTTTTCTCAGTGCGCCAGAGCGGAATGTTACACTCTTTCATTTTATTGATACAATACCTTTTTCCTTTTAATTAGGGATTTGTACATATTGATATTATTGATTTTTAAGGACTCATTAGGAGCATCCCTAATGGATTTCCTAGCAATTTTACATTATTTATCATACCAAGGGTTGTTCACTCTATTATTCTTTTTACATGACACCTCAAAAGAGAAGTTGTTATTATAATTTGAAAGGGTAGTTGTAAAATTATGAGAGAGGTATTCAATGTTGTTCTTGTAAGTTAGGAGATGTAATTCACTATTTAAGTCCTTTAAGAAAAGGTCAACTTTACTTTTTTCAAAGTGAAACTTCCTTTGATTATCATAATGCTCTTCAGTGGTGCTCCTATGCATGGGAAAGTTTAGCATTAGGGTTAAAGGTCTATAATCAAAGTCGAGTTCATGGTCATTTAAAATTTCAAAAGATACTACTTGGTTGGAAACAAGGATATCATATATTGCATAATATAGGAAACTAGTACTTATCCCATGAGTACAATTCATATGGTTGGATTTTGGCCACTTCATTACTCCATTGCAAATTATTAGGTACTGAGAGTTGCAGATCTTGGCCAAATCAATACTAAAACAATTATCACTAGGGTCTTTAGAGATTCTTTTGTAGCTATTAGATAAAGCAAGGTCCTCATATAGACATAAAGGATTATGGTTGGAATCATTGATTAAAAGAGTATCTTGGTTAGTTGCATACCTAGCACTAAAGTCTCCTAGCAGGAGGATAGTACCTTCATTTTTCAAACTATAAATATCTTGTTCTAAATTATTATAGGGACAATTTCCATCTAGATTGTTTTTCATATAAAAATTAGAATTAATAGGTGAAAAATAACAAATTTCTATATACATCTTATTAGCATTAGTGTCTGAAATTGTAAGGTCCCCTCCGTTATGACTAGGAAAAGTGAAGCACAATAGGTAAAAATATATATATATTTTTAAAAGCATTTGGAAATTAACGTCAACACATAATTCATAGCAGCACATAATAAAACGACATCATAATTAAAAGAATTACAAGAAACTCATCCTCATAATCAACAATGATGCAACCAACAGATCAACATAACTGATAGTGACACTTGACCAACACGTAAACATAAATAGCGTCGTAGTTCAACCATGAAAATAACCTGAAGCAATTTATAAACAATGATCAACCAGATACTGAATATTAAAATGACTACCCACCCAACCTACCCTGGAAGGTTAGGACCTCCAAGACACATAAGAAATGCTCAAGCCCATGATTCATCCAATTGATTTTGACCACTTAAGGTCTTAAGACTAGCGATTCTTCTCAGGAACAAGGAGGTTCCTAAATCCCACTAACATAATCAAGTCGAAAACCAAGTATCCCAATCAATCAACATCATTATTGTTCATGGCACAAGAGAATTTAATTACTCAATCATTCATACAACGATATTATTCATGTCGCAAGAGAAGTCTAAATACCCAATCAACCATACATCAATATCATTCACAATGCATGAGAAATATTATTTATTTTGCATGGCGCAATAGACTATAATTACTAAATAAATCATATGTCAACATTGGTCTAAAAGAGAAAGTGTAATCTACCTTATTTTATTTTCATGGTGCAAGAGAAAACATCTATTTAATTTCAAGGCATGTGATTAATTAATTACATAATTAAACAATAAATCAACATTATTTTCAAGGTGCACGAGTGATCTAATTAATAAGTTAAACATAAATCAACAATCCTTGTAGGGAGCATGACTAATCAAATTCTGAATTAAATAATAAATCACCCTTAATTAGTTTACAAGAAATCTATATAAAAAAATATAAAATTGACAAGCAAATCAAATATACTTAGATACAATATTTAGCATTCATAAAACATGAAACTCAATTTTCATTTGTCCTACAAGATCACATGCCAGTAACGACCATCAAAAACTATGAGGAAGATCCCTATTATCTATCATAATGTGTACTAGTATCAATAAGCAAGAGGCATATAAACAAGAATTCAACCTCTATAGGATCTCCATAGAAAGGTTTGTGAGTTAAGATTGGACCTTTTTACTAACTAGACAAATTCACTTACATATAATATATAAGTTCATAAAACATCAAACTCAATTTTCATTCCCCCTACAAGAGCACATGGCAATAATGACCATCAAACACTATGAGGAAGATCCCTATTATCTATCATAATGTGTACTAGTATCACTAAGCAAGAGGGAGATAAAAAGGAATTCAACTTCTATAGGATCTCCATAGAAAAGGTTTGCGAGTTAAGATTGGACTTGTGTATTAGCTATCCAAATTCACTTACATATAATATATAAATTCATAAAACATCAAATTCAAATTTCATTGAAGATTCTACCAAAATAAACAATTAGAGAAGGGTTTTTCCTTTCTACGGATCGTGAGACAAAGATAATGCCAATCCTATTATTATAAGGCCAATTTTTTTATTATACAAATATTCGAGATTAAATAATGCAGCAAAATCCCCATTGAAAACATTTCATAAGACTTTTATAGAATGTGTTGCTATGCCCAAGAGCCTAAATGAAGTGTAATCTACTTATCTCCATATAACAAACAAAACAATAGACAAGAGGTTTCTTTTTTTAGTGATCTATTATAAACAATATCTAAAATTGACCAGCTAGTGAAACTCACTTATATATAATATCTAAAGTTCACAAAATATGAAAATCAATTCCCATTCAAGGTTCTGGGAAAATTGAAGCATAAAATGCAAAGGTTTCTCCCATAGATGGAGCACAATGAGAATCAAATGCTCAGAAAATAGAAGCATAAAATGAAAAGACTAATACATAATTGAGGAAGAAGGGAATGATAGTCCAACATTAGACAAAACACAGAGATAATCCACCATTGAGGAAGAAGGGAATTACAATCCAACATGAGATAAAACGTAGAGACAAATCTTTCACTAACGAAGAAGGGAATCACATTCTACCATTAGACAAAATGCATAGATAATACACCATTGAGGAAGAAGGGAATCATAGTCCAACAATGGAACAAACATATAGGTTCAAGGGAATATCGCCAGGAGAATCCCCATGCTTGGCGTTCTAGGTGGAGGAAAAAAATGCAGTTTAAAGGGGAGGGTACGAAGAGTGGTATCCAAGAAATACGAGTATTAAAAATCATAATCCATATTTAAAACAACACACAGAGGTAAAACGGAATTCACAAATACAGATTCAAGGTAATCGAAGGGAGACTCACCAGACTAGGCAAAGTCGTATGAAAAAAAAAATGCAAAGGTTCTTCTAGAGATTTGATGCAGAGAGATTCTCCTTTGCTGGGTAAAATAGTAAGAAAAATCGCAGAGAAATTATAGTGGAATTGCATAGGCGTTGGGTGATTTATTATGTACAATCACAAGCAAAGTCTTATAGAAAAACCCAGAGATTACCCCAAATTGAAAATGGCAAAAAAGTGAATAAGAAATTAAGATTTAGCTAGGAGTTAGAATTTCAAATTCGTTAGAAATTCCTTTGAGAAATACATAATCATCAAGCAAACTTTCTAGTCCAGTATCAGAAATCCATTACCACTGTCAACTATTCTAAAAACCATATATATAGTAAAAACTTAATACAATGCAAATTCAAAATGACAATATCGTAACCGACGAAGGTAGGCTTGATGACGATTCTTGGGGACTAGAATTCCCTTCCTTCATCTGCTTGCTAACTTTTGAGACTTCATCGACACCTCCCAGCCAATGCTAGGGGTAATCTTCTTCCCCCTTAGACCCCCAAGCTGCAAAGGGGCCACACATACACCCAACTAGAAATTTTCTAGCTCTTAGATTGCCTCGCAAGGTAGACCCATCACTCTTTCTCAAGCTAGATATCCTAACTCTCACAAGTAAAACCAACAAAAATTTATGCAGCATAACCTTATTCATAACCAGTGTGCTCCATTTCTCATGTCAACCATTTGTTCTATAGAATTTTTCCATAACTCATCCCCACTTGAAGCAATGCATAAATATTTTACAAGGTTTAATTATTCAGTCTTTGTTTTTTAGGCCACCTGGATTCTTTGACTCAAGTTTTATTTCCACGATGTTCCCTTCAATACGCACACAATGCTCCAAGAGTTTCTCTCTCCTTTGATTCAAATTTTTCATTACGCAACCTGCCCTTCAATACGCACTCTGTGCTCCAAGGGTGCCACTTGCATTTGACGGGTTTTGGTAGTTCTCCAACCCATGGAGTCAACACTCCATTCGAGTGACCTTGTGAGAGACTAAAGGATTCTAAGGAATAAGGAAATTTACTTATGGCGTGACCATTAGAATATTTGTGAGCGATTGTCTCAGTCCACTCTCACGACATCGTGGACCTTTCTAAATAGGTAATCATTAACCTACAATTCGATCCACAATGCGAGTGCTATTAGGATATGTCAGGGATGTTTTCACACCTCTCCCTCAATATATGGCTTCTATGCATGGCCCCATTACTCCTTATGTGACTCATATTTACAAACATTCATGAGTTTGCATTCATTAACAAAACACTATGAATGATCCATAAACAACATCATATAATAACCAATCATATGTCACATATGCATAAATGAAATACTCAAACCAATACAATCCACTCCTTGACTCAATCTGAAGTCCAAGGAGGTCCATTGATGCCATCGGAATACTCAATCTATCATGTGTCCTACACACTTAGGGGAAACTCATCAATAACATTTGTCAATACATAGATATCAAAAATATATATATCATAATCCATCAACATCATCATAAGAATTCATAAGTGAAAAAAACAACCATATACTAAAACCGGATCACTTGCACGCAAGTGTCCTCAAAGAATAAGTCAATAACATGTGATCACAAGAGAGAGATTTTACATACATCCCCTCTTGTTTTAAACTTCGTCCCAAAGTTGTATAGTATATAAATGAAGTAAATAAAGCATCTGACAAGATCTATATGTACAACTATCAAATAAATATGGAAATTGTTGGCGCAAATCATATGCGTCCTCCCAGGTAGCTGAGTGTGGACTATAATTGCCCCACTGGACCTTGACCTGATCAATTGTTCAACACCGTAGTTGTTGAATGGGATGGTACAAAATTAGGATTGGCTTCATCGTGAGTGCACCCTCGTCTGACACCTGCAAGGAACTCATATCAAACACTTGTGTAGGATCACTAACATAATGTCTCAAAATAGATACATGAAAAACATTGTGCATACGCCTCAAAGAATCAGGTAAGGATAGTTGATATTCCAGGGGCCCTTTCTTTCCCATAACTTCGAAAGGTCCCAAAAACCTAGGAGAGAGTATAGCACCTTTTCCAAACTTAATCGATTTCTTATGTGGTTTCACCCGCAAAACAACTCGGCCGCCAACTTCATAATTACGGTCAACACGATGTGCATGATCCTAACTCTTTTCTTTATCTTTCACTTATTTAATACATTGTCTTATCATTTTCATTTGTTCTTCCATTTCTTGGATCACTTATGGTCCTACCAGGACCCTATCCTCAAGTCAATCCCAACTCAATGGTGTCTGACATGGTTGCCTGTAAAGAATATAAAATGTTTCCATCTTAATGGTACTTTGATAGTTGTACTTGTATGCAAACTATACGAGTGTCAAGAACTCTTTTGAACACTTCTGTTGGTCCATTGCATGCATACGCAACATATGTTCTAAAATTTGGTTCGTTCTTTATTTATACCTGTTTGTCTCAAGTTGATAAGTTGTACTAAATTTCAGTTGTGTCCCTAAGGCCTCTGGGAAACCAGTCCAAAAACGTTCTGTAAGCACTGATCCTCTATTAGATATGATGCTTTTAGGAATTCCATGTAATATCACAATCTCACTGATAAAAACTCTAGCTATGTCTAGCACTTGATATGTTGTATGCACATAAATAAAATGTGCACTCTTCCTCAGAATGTCAACTACCACGAAAATTGAGTCATTCCTCCTCCTCGTCAGCAGCAATCCAACAATAAATTCCATGGAAATGACCTCCCATTTCGATTCTAGAACATTGTGTGGTTGTAGTAATACTATCTAATGTCTATGTTCAACCTTCACTTGCTGACATTCTAGACACCTCACCACATAGCTCACTATGTCTGCCTTCATTCCTTTCCAGAAGAATATGGGCTTAAGGTCTTCCCTCATCTTCGTGACTCCTGGACGAGCTGTGCACATTGCTATATGAACTTCACTTAAGATCAAAATTTTCAATTCATCATTAAGAGGTACGTAAATCCGTTTATTATACCTCATATATATGACGTTGTCCAAAGCATATCCTTAAAACGTCGGTACTAACATGGTGTCTTGTCTGATATTTTCCTTAACCTCTTTATACCAGTCATCGTCACACTGTATAGTTAGAATATTTTATGTTCAATATTCCTCTGAAGAGGTATCACCGAAAATATGCCTGATCTCCAACTCAATACATCTTCCACTCTGTTCACTATTCCTTTTATTTAAGTAATCTCAAGATCGTATTCTCTAAGAAATTCTGACCAACTCCTTTGTCACGCGTTCAAGTCACTTTGCGTAAAAATGTGCTGCAAAACATAGTGTTCTATTTTTAGTTTGAATTTTCATCCAATCATGTAGTCTCTCCACACTCTCAATGCATACATAATGGCCAATAACTCCAATTCATTTGTCACGTAGTTCTCCTCATGCTTTCTTAATTTCCTTGAGATGTAAGCAATCACTCGACCGTGTTTCATCAATAATCTGCCCAAGCCTTCTTTGGATGCATCTGTGCATACCAAGAATTCCTTGTCCATGTCAGGGACTTTTAGTATCAATGTTTTCATCAATAAATCCTTGATCCTTCAAAATTATTCCATGCATTTATCGGTCCATACAAAATTCTTCTTCAGTTACGTGATTGGATTTGTTATTTTCGAAAAACCTTCAACGAACCTTCAGTAATATGTTTCTAAACCCATAAAGTTATGTACTTATGGTACGTTAGTTGGCATAGGCCATTCCATAATAGCCTCTACCTTCGCTAGATCCACAACGATTCCTTCGTCAGAGATAACATGTCCTACGTAATGAATCCTCAATTGATAAAAAGAGCATTTCGACAGTTTCACGTATAATTTGTTTTCTCATAAACATTGTAGTACCAAGCGCAAATGTTCTTCATGTTATTTCATTGTCGGAGAATATATCAATATGTCATCAATGCATACATGAAAAAACTTGTCCAAGTATTCATGGAACACCCCATTCATCAAGCTCATGAATACCCCCGGGGCAATTTTCACACCAAATGGTAAAACGATAAACTCGTAATGTTTGAACCTCGTCTTGAATGTGGTCTTAGGAATGTCTTCCTCCTTGATTCGTAACTAGTGATATCCTGATTTGAATTCTATATTTGAAAACAAATTTGTGCCTTTCATTTGATCAAACAAATCGTCTATTCTTGGAAATGGATATTGGTTCTTGATCGTTTCCTTGTTCAATTGACGGTATTCAATACAGAGTCTCCACGACCCATCCTTATTTATTATGAAAATAACAGGCGCACCCCAAGGTGACACACTTGGGCGTATGAGTCCTAGGTCAAACAACTCGTTTAGTTTCATTTTCAACTCCTGTAACTCAGGTGTTGACATACGATAAGGCGTTATTTCTATCAGTTCAGTTCCATCTTTCAGGTCGATGGTAAACTCCATCTCTCTTTTGGATGGAAAACCTGGTAACTCTTTTGGGAGCATGTCCACAAAGTATTGCACTACCTGAAGGTTTTCTATTCCTTCTGCCACACCCTTGTCATTCAATGCTAAGATTTCATATAGCTTACATCCTTTGTGCATGCTCTTATATAGTTGTAGGGAAGAAATGAACCTTAAGGAAACTCCATGGTTTCTTCCTACAATCACTCATATATGTCCCTCATCATTGTTCAAACTCAACCATTTCATCTTACAATTGAGTATTGCATCATATGGTTCCAACCAATCCATACCGATCATGACGTTTATCCTAAGATTGTGACATACAGGTTGGACTTCACTATAAAATATCCCAAGTCAATGCGACAGTCTGCAACCCTTCCTCCAACATTCTGTTTGGCTCTCGAATACGTTTCCACATACCTAAACGTATCATGCTCGACTGCCTTTACCTTAATTCTTTTCAACGATACACTAGAAATAAATCTCTCTTTAACACCGGGATCTATCAAAATACTAAAAGTTTGTCCAACGACAATACTTGTCATCTCGAGCACAGGGGACTGGTGCTCAACCTGCCAGTTATTCACTGCTGCATGAATCCAATGGGCCTTTCCAAAATCTCCAACTGTGGTGTGTTTGACTGACCCGCCTTCTCTGGCCCTTGTTGAGGCTCATAAATGTCCTATTTTCATCCACCTTTCCCTTCATTATTCTTCACATTTCATCACCCCATTAACCTTTCATGACATCATTTTCATAAATACATTTGGGTTTCACCTTATTATTTTCCTCTTTATTCATTTTAGTATTAAAAGGGAATTTGTGATTAAATGTTAGAAAATTGACATGTTTTCATATATATGTCAAAAATGTGTGATATTTGTAATGTGTAGGAATACGAGAAGGATTAATTCAAAAGGACTTCTTGAATACTTCCTCCACCATTTCAAGATTTGAGGAGATAATTCAAGCCTATTCCAAGGAGAAGATCATGGAGATTTGGTTGGAATATCTTATCCAATATGTATGAGAGATATGTGTGAGGATTTGAAGGGATTATATTTTGTAATAATGGGAAAATAGTTGAGAGAATAGTGGATCTATAATTAAGAGATGGTTATCTTATCTTCAAGGCTCTCATGTATAAAAGAGAGTGCTCTCTCCTCATGAGGGAGTAGTAATCATTTGAGTAGTAATGAGTAGTAGACATTGAGTAGTCAGTGAGTAATAATTTGATAGTAATTTAGTAGTAGTCCTTAGGATTTGAAAGAGAAAGGGATTCTTAGCTTTGATTCCTAGTTTTGGCTTCCATTCTTTCATTATTATGTTATGAAGATTGATTTGGTTATTGCAATGTAATATTGCTTCATTGGCTTGAGATCACATATGTTGTTGTGTCATTCAGCTCTTGACATGTTGTATCTTCTCTTCCTTCATGTAGTTCTCCATTCCTAGATTAATTTCATTTACACAATTTTCCGTTCCTAGATTAATTTCATTTACGCAATTTCAATTTCAGACTTGTGTTTCAATTTCCTTCATTAGATTAATGATTAAATTTCATTAGTAGCTTAAACATTAGATTAGATTAGTCCTGCTTCAATCTTTCATATATCTTGCATGTGTTTTTTCATTTTATGAACCTCGGGTTGACAAATTAGATAGTTGGGAAAATACTACAATGCAATTAATTCAACATTAGTTCGGCCCAATGTAATGACTGTCGTTCCCTTGTTACAATTGTCTTTCCCTTTATAGGAAGTGTCGTTTATTCGAATAGAAAAATTGCCGTTCTCTTTATGATTGATGTTCCTTTACAGGTGTTGCATATATGGAGGCTAGGTATTGAAAACAGAAGGTAAGAACCTACGCAGGCAACAAGTAAAATGCTTGTGCCAGTGCCTACCTTTGACTAATGCAGAAGGTTGTTTTTAGGACATATTTAGAGCCCAACAACCCTCTCAACCAGAAAATCTCCTTGGTAATGTGGTTCTCCACATGTCCAACATCCGGTCTTCAACCCAATACTCCTGGTCCCCGAAGTAGAAGTTGTCGACCTATGATCCTGAAACCCTATTCCCTTCTACTAAACATGCTTAAACTATTGTTGTTACAGACGATGTTGTCATTGGTGTTATGGTCCTTTGTAGGGAGTCCGCTACTGATGATATGATATTTGTGGCATTATGAATGTGGATCCTCTTGTCATGTCTCGATACCCTAATGGATCTCAATTTGGAGTCTGATGTTGTTTCACACCAGATGTCACCTTCCCCGTCGGTCTCGTAGGAGTCCTGCCTTGACACCTGTTGATCATCTCTTCCTCAACTATGAGGACCTTCTAGACTGCATTGTGCAATGATTAAGGCATTAGGATCCTCACCTTCACACGAATGTTGACGTTAAGGCTAAACACAAACTTGTTGACCTTGAGCTTCTCTATGTTCATATGTAGACTATACCTAAGAATCTTTATGAATTGGGCCTCATACTCATGCACCATATGGCCATCCTATCGTAAGGAATTGAACTCATTGAGTTGGCGTTCAATGAATTCCTTTGAAAAATACCTCTCCCGGAACCACTTCTCAAACAGTTCCCATGACACATCTTTGATGGTCATCTTCAGTTGTGGTAGGAGAGTCTTCCACCATAGAAGGGAACTCCCCTTCAGCTGAAAGACCGCCATCCATAATTTCATGTTGGAGGTGTAGTCACGAAGTGTGAAGCACATTGCCATGTTCTCCAACCATGCCTCGACAACTACATCGTCCATGGCACCCATGAACTCAGGAAACTCAACCTTCTTGAGTTCTCTGTGAATAATAGCACTGCCATCTAAGGCGCATGTGGATCCTCAGGGGGTACAGGCGCCTTGGACTCATCTCTATCTAATCAATTAATTAAGGCCTTTGACATCCTATGAAAGGATCTCATCAACCCAACCACATCTCCCACAACAATCTTCTCATGTTGAATGAATTTCTCTTCTCCTTGGCGGTTAGACCCCTTTGGCATGGATGCTACTGGAGGCGTCGTACCTCCTCCCCTAGCACCATGTCGTTTGCCTCCACAACGTCCCATAACCATGATTATCTGAAGGGACATAATTCAATTTAATTAGCGATAATGTATTAATAAAGTGTTTAATATAGTGGAAGGCATAATGATCCCAAGTCGCGGGGTTGAACCTGCTCTGATACCATATGTAAGGTCCCATCTGTTATGACTAAGAAAAGTGAAGCACACTAGGTAATTTGTTTTTAAAAGAATTGGTAAATTAATGTCAAAACATAATTCGTAGCAACGCATAATCAAACAACATCATAATTAAAATAATTACAAGAAAATCATCATCGTAATAAAAAATGACACAACCAATGCATCAACATAAATGATAGTGACACCTAACCAACACATAAACATAAATAGTGACATAGTTTAGCTATGACAATCAACTAAAGCAATTTATAAAAAATGATCTACTAGATATTGAATATTAAAATGACTACCCGCCCAACCTACCCTTTAAAGTTAGGACCTCTAGGATGCATAAGCAACGCTCAAGCATAGGATTTATCAGATTGATTTTGAGCACTTAAGGTCTCAGGGTTGGAGTCTGTTCTAAGGAACAAGGAGGTGCCTAAATACCACTAACATAATCAAGTTGAAAACCAACTAGCTCAATCAATGAACATCATTATTGTTCATCACATAAGAGAATTTAATTACTCAGGCATTCATACATTGATATTATTCATGTCGCAAGAGAAGTCTAAATACTCAATCAACTATACATCAATATTATTCATGACATATTAAAAATATTCTTTATTTTGCATGGCGCAAGAGAATATAATTACTAAATCAATCATATGTTAACATTATTCTAAAGGCGCAAGTATAATCAACCTTATTTTATTTTCATGGCACAAGAGCAAACATCTATTTAATTTCAAGGTACATGATTAATCAATTACTGAATTAAACAATAAATCAACATTATTTTCAAGGTGCACGAGTGATCTAATTATTGAATTAAATATAAATCAACATTCCTTCAAGGGTGAATGACTAATCAAATTATGAATAAAATAATAAATCACCCTTAATTAGTTTACAATAAATCTATTTATTACGAGTTTAATCATTCCATTCAATATTCTATAAAGAAAGGGATATTTGGAGCTTGAAGTTTCCTTTTTAGAAAGCTTGAGACAAAGACAAATGTCAATTCTCTTATTAGGAAGAAAGTGGTATTTTTGTACAAATAGTACTTTTAGTCTCCTCTATCTCAAAAGAACATAGAGCAATGAACATCATCAACTAATGTAAGGAATATCCTTGTTGGGATGATATCATAAAATTTTTGTATAGAGTTTGGTGTTATTCCCTAGAGCTTAGATGGGAAAATAATATACTTATATTCATTTAACAAGCAAAACCATAGAGCAGAGTTTTTAGAGGTCTACAATAAACAATACTAAAATTGATGAGAAAATCAAATATACTTAGATACAATATTTAATGTTCATAAAACATCAAACTCAATTTTCATTCTTCCTACAAGAGAACATGGTAATAATGACCATCAAACACTATGATGAAGATCCCTATTATCTATCATAATATGTACTAGTATCACTAAGAAAGAGGCACATAAACAAGAATTCAAATTCTATACAATCTCCATAGAAAGTTTTGTGAGTTAAGATTGTACTTGTGTACTAACTATCCAAATTCACTTACATATAATAATAAGTTCATAAAACATCAAACTCCATTTGCATTCTTCCTACAAGAGCACATGGTAGTAACGATCATCAAACACTATGAGGAAGATCCCTATTATCTATCATAATGTGTACTAGTATCACTAAGGAAGAGGCAAATAAAAAAGTATTCAACTTCTATAGGATCTCCATAGAAAGGTTTACGAGTTAAGATTGGACTTTTGTACTAGCTAGTCAAATTCACTTACATATAATGTATAAGTTCATAAAACATCAAATTCAATTTTCATCGAATATTCTACCAAAAGAAACAATTAGAGAAGGGATTTGCCTTTCTAGGGATCTTGAGACAAAGACAATGCCAATCGTATTATTAGAAGGCCAATTTTGTTCTTATACCAATACGCAAGATTAAATAATGTAGAAAAAATCCCCATTGAAAACATTTCATAATCTTTTTATAGAATCTGTTTCTAATCCCAAGAGCCTAAATGAAATATAGTCTACTTATCTCCATATAACAAACAAAACAATACACGAGAGGTTTTAGTTTTTAGTGATCTATTATAAACAATATCTAAATTTGACCAGCTAATGAAACTCACTTATATATAATATCTAAAGTTGAAAAAACATGAAAATAAATTCCCATTCAAGATTTTGGGAAAATTGAAGGATAAAACACAAAGGTTTCTCGCAGAGATGGAACACAATGAGAATCAAATGCTGGGAAAATCGAAGCATAAAATGAAGAGAAAAATATGTCATTGAGGAATAAGGGAATCATAGTACATCATTTGAAAAAACGCAGAGATAATCCACCATTGAGTAAGAAGGGAATCATAGTCCAACATTAGATAAAACGTAGAGACAAATCTACCACTGAGGAATAAGGGAATCACAATTCAACATTAGACAAAATGAAAAGACAATATGCCATTGAGGAAGAAGGGAATCATAATCCATCATTGGACAAAACATAGAGGTTCAAAGGAATATCACCATTATAATCCCCATGTTGGGCATTCCAGGTGGAGGAAAAAAAATGCAGTTTAAAGGGTAGGATACACATTGCAGTATCCAAGCAATCCAAGGATTAAAAATCACAATCCATATTTAAAACAAAACACAGAGGTACAAATAAATTTGCAAATCCAAATTCAATGTAATCACAAGGAGATTCACCACACTGGACATAATCATATGCAAAAAAAACAAAATGCAAAGGGTCTTCCGGAGATTGGATGTAGAGAGGTTATCCTTTGCTAGGAAAAAATGTAGAGTAATTATGGTGGAATCGTAGAGGTGTTGGGTAAGATATTATGTACAAGCGCAAGAAAATCTTATAGAAAAACACAAATATTACCCCCAAATTGAAAAAGGGAAAACAGTGAATAAGAAATCAAGATGTAGTTTGGAGTTAAAATTTCAGACTCATTAGAAATTCCTTTCTACAATACATATTCATCAAGGAAACTTGTGAGTCCAATATAAAAAATCCATTACCACAGTCAACAATTCTAAAAGCCATATACACAACGAAAACTTAATACAATGCAAACTCAAAATGAAAATACCGTAACTAGTGAAGGTAGGCTTGATGATGATCCTTGGTGACTGATGTTTCATTCCTTCATACACTTGCTATCCATTGAGAATTCACCGGTACCTCTTAGCCAATGCTAGGGGTAATCGTATTCTCCTTTATCCCCCCAAGTCGCAAAGTGGCCACACACACACCAAACCAGAAATCCTCTAGCTCCCAGCTCGCCTTGCAAGGTAGAGCCACCTCTCTCTCTCAAGCTGGGTATCCTAACTCTCACAAGCAAAACCAGTCAACATTTATGTAGCATAACCTTACCCATAACTAATGTGTTCCATTTCTGAACTCAACCATTTGTTTTATAGAATTTTTCCATAACTCATTTCCACTTGCACAATTAATTCATTTTTTTTTTAATTAAAATAATTTATAATTATCTCCCCCTTACACTTGTCACCCTTTCCCCAATTTACACAATTAAATCCACATTTTATTTTATTAAAATTCAATTTCCCTCACCTTTCCTAAAAACGCTCCTTGAATCACTCATAGTTGTCTCTTTATTCCCTTTATTTCACATTAAATGACTGACGCTTTTCTAAAACTAAGTTGAGTTTAAATATGATTCTTCTCTAGTTAGACTAGTGTTAACTAGACTCTAGATACATTCCTATGCACACACATTCTTTTATGCTTTATTCCTTTCTTATCTTAAATTCTAATTTGGTATTTTCAGCACACATGTGTATTGTATTAATTCTTTAGATTTATTACATATTTATTAATTTCTTGAATTGATTTACCTCTTTACCATTTTATTTAATTTGTAACTTAGTTTTAGTATTCTCACCAAGTTTAGACTTAGGCTTAAATTTTAAAAAGGCTTAGACCTTCCTTTGGGGATTCACTAACAATAATTTCCAAACCTTAGTTAATGAATTAAAGCCAACAATGCATAAAAATTTTACACGGTTTAATTATTCTCTCTTTGTTTTCTAGGCCACCTGGATTCCTTGACTTAAGTTTAATTTCCGTGACGTGCCCTTCAAGATGCACATAGTGCTCCAAGGGTGCCACTCGCCTTTGATTCAATTTTTTTATTATGCGACATTCTTTGCAAGACACACTCAATGATACAAGGGTCCCACTCTCCTTTGATTGGTTTTGGTATGTGTCTAACCCTTGGAGTCAACACTTTGTTCGGGCAACCTTGTGGGAGACTAAAGAATTCTAAGGAATAAGGACCCTACCTTATTGCGCACCCCTTAGAATCTTCATGATCAATTGTATTGATCTTGCCTCACGACATCGTGGACCTTTCAAATTAGGTAATCGTTAACCTACAATTCGAGCCACGACAAGAGTGCTAGTAGGATATGTCAAGGATGATGCCACATCTCTCCCTCAATATTTGGTTTCTGTGCATGGCCCCTTTACTCCTTATGTGATTCAGATTAGCAAGCATTCATCATCCTGCATTCATTAACGAAACTCTGTCAATGATCCATAAACAACATCATAATATAACTGATCATATGTCACATATGAATAAATGAAATATTCAAACCAATACAATCGACTCTCTGACTCAATACAGAGTGCAAGAAGGTCCATTGATGCCATCGACATCCTCAATTTGTCAAGTGTCCTGCACACTCAACGTAATTTCATCAACAACATCTGTCAATACATAGATATCAAAACAACATAAATCATAATCTATCAACATCACCATAAGAATCCACAAGTGAAACAAACAACCATATAATAAAACCGGATCACTTGCACGCAAGTGTCCTCAAAGAATAAGTTAATAACATGTGCTCGCAAGAGAATGATGTTACAAATATTTATATAAAAATGTATTGATTGAGAGGGTCGATCTTATGAAGTTGAATGTGAGGAGAAATCATCTTTCTAATATAACACACCATGTCTCATATCCCTCTACACTAGAACTTTTTGTTCCATTCCAACCACAAGACAAATCCTTCTATGTTAGGGACCTTAGACTCTTCATTCTCCCATGTTTGAACTAGACAAATAATATCAATATTACTCATGGTCCAACTTATCATAGGAACTTTTCACCATGAAAAGCAACAAAATTTCCAAGACAGGATCTCGAGTGTCCCAAATTCTAGTTTATTATTATCCTTCTAGCCTCTATTGCTAACAATAGCTTTTTTATTTCGAATTATTTCCCATTTTCCTTCTTTTTTGGCTTATTTTTCCTTTTTAACTTTCTTAATTCATCTTGGTCTTCAGGAATGAGGTTGTCATTTATAAATATTCCTAACTCTCTTAAGCTCGGAGATTTACTGAGTATGTTATATTTATGGTCATTACAATTTACTTTGACATAGATCAACCTATATTTATGATCAATTATTTTTCCTAGCCTTTTTTCTTCTATGAGGTAAGTTGTTTTAATTTGTGATTTATTTTTAATTCATCTTTTACTATTGCTAGTGTATCCTCGTCTTGTTGTTCTTTTATACCAAAAATTATGAGGTTCAAGACTCTTTTATTACACTCATGGTTCATTTCAATTATCTTATTCATTTCTTTTTTTATGGTTTGATATCCAATTTGTTTTCTAGATTAATCAGGGTCAAATTGTTGATTAGTTTTTCTTCTAGCTCTTTAATCCTATCTCTCAATTTGTGATTTTCTTCAACCTCTCCTTCTTAGGTTGATTGTTTTTGTTTTTCCATTTCTTGAATCTTATCCTCCATTGTCAGTAGTTGATTTTTGAACCCTAAAAAAATATCCTCTATTTGATTTTGAATGGTATCTTTGAAGAGTGTAATTTTTTTATAAGTATTTCCTCTAGCTCCATTTGGAGTTTTAGGTCTCTTTCTTCACTCATTTTTTCTAATGATTCTAACTCTATTTAGCATTTGACATATTTTTCTTCTCTCAGTTTTTTTCTAATGACTTTGCGGGGCCTCCCCCTAACATGGTGTGTTTTTGGAAGAGGTGGTAGAGTGCTCATATTGAAAAGAAGAGAAAATAAGTAACAATGGTTATTTTGGATTTCCTTTAAAATTGAAAAATATTTTTTTTAATTGATA
Organism: Picea sitchensis; assembly: GCA_010110895.2. NCBI lineage: Eukaryota > Viridiplantae > Streptophyta > Pinopsida > Pinales > Pinaceae > Picea > Picea sitchensis. The sequence goes on along the minus strand of SNQJ01S0001944.1, from coordinate 147,810 downwards.
ACATGATATTAATTACTATCTCTAGAATCAAATTTTACTTATTAAACTTAAAAAAAAAAAGTAAAAATAAATTATATTTGAATTTCTTTAATTTTCACACGTTATTAAATTATAATTTTATTTTAAATTAAACTTCAATAAAAGTAACAAATGACTCACCTAATTGGTACTCAACAGGTGGAAAAAGTCATAATTGATTCATGGATACGTATCCAAGTGCTCATCATGTGGACGAAGCTAGAACTAAATATTATTCAAAACCACATAGAGTATTCCTGTCAAAAATTTCAAAACCACAGAGACTATTCCTCTCACCGAGAGTTCAAAACCAAATAGATTATTCCTCTCACCGAGAGTTCAAAAACCACATAAAAGTATTATGGTTTTCATTAACAAGAGTAATTACAATAATTATTTAGTAAAAATGGTACAAAACCGCAAAGAAGTATTTTTCCGTTTAAAAGACACAAAGATATAATGGTTTACAATAAAAATCTCCTTCAAAACTACACAGATATAATATTCAAAATAAAATATTTATTTCAAAACAATAAATTGGTTATATATATATATTATTTTTTTAATATTTAATGTCTTAAAAAATTTAAGAAATTCATTAATTTATTATCATTATTAATATTATTTTTGTAATTTTTTACTTCATTATTTATTTATTTTTATTATTTTTTTTTAGAAATTAATAAAATTAAAATTATAAAAAAATTATTTAAATCATAAATTGAAAAAATAATATAAAATGATATCATAGATTATTATTAAATGTAGAATAAAAGAGAAATCAATATTCAAATCCATTCAATGACATCATGATTGGGAATTTTTTAAAACTATTGAGATCAATATTTATGGACAGAATATTCATAAAGAAAAAATAATTATTGAGAAAATCTTAACTAAAAATAATAAGTTAATCTAGTTTTTAAATTCAAATAATTTGTAAAATAAAATTATAAATTTTAATTATTTTAGCTTTTATTTTAAAATATTATGAATTTTATTGATATTAAATTTAAAAAAAAAATAGATTTAATAAACTATATAATATATAAGTGAAAAAGTGTTTTTTTCATTTATTTTGCTAAAATTGTAAATTTTATTAAAAAATATATAAGTGATTTTTTTTTCATTTATTTTGTTAAAATTGTAAATTTTATTAAAAAAATTATAATTTTTCAAGAAGTTGCGTTCACTTAACCGCTTCTTTAGTTATAAATGTAAATTTTATTAAAAAAAAAATCAGTTTTGAGTTGAGTTGTAATGAGGGCTATAATTATAATAAATAGTAATAAATATTACTATAATCATAATAATAATAATGATAAATAGATAAAAAAATATTCTCAGTCCCGTATCACTGAAGTGGTTTGCATTACAGTCACAAAAATTCACTTCGAGATTTGGCCATTCGAACAAGCTCAGGGGATGGCCATACCCATTCACTGGAGTCAGATCTGTCGGGATCCTCTCTTGTCACGAGGAATCCAAGGCTTGAGCCTTTTTAATCATAGCCAGGATCCACTTCTCTCCATTCCAGTTTTCTGCAGTCAAGGGAACTTAAGAACTCCTGTCGCCGGCCAGCAAGCTTTCATGGCTTCGAGCTCTACTCCCATGTCCTTGGAAGAGAAGATTGAAAAGCTACAGGTGGAGATCAAAAGAGTGAAGGCGGTGGTAAGAGAGCACTTAATGTTGCTGACGGGAATCGATGAAGGGGGAGCCACGAGGTGCAACAATCTAACCAAGGATCTCATCTTTTTCAGAATGAAACTTACTACCTCTACATAAGCTCAGGAGATGCTGGAAAAAAGAATCAACAAGATAGAGTCTATGGTCTCCAAGCTCTCCGAAAATTGGCCAGATAAAAAGGAAGCAGACCGGAAAATGGACTTGGACTAAGCCGCTCCAGTCATATTCTCCAATGAACACTTCTCTTCTCTTACTTCCCTTCTATCCTTCGCCATTTAATCTTTGTATTTCAGGCTCTGCGTCAAGCTATTAGAATGCATCTCCGTTTTATTCTGACCTGATTAAGAGAACAACAAAGTTTTCCAGTTGTAATGTTCCAGGTGGTTTTATCGCCGACCCTTAATATAAATACTCTACCTGTGTTTGTAAAAAAAAAATGATAAATAGATAAATAGTTAAATAATACAATAATAGAAAGTAAAAAAATATAAATAAATGAAAATAATTATATTAAGTTAAGTTAAGATAAAAAATAAAAGATTTGTTCCAGAAGTGTAGGATAGTTGGTGACAGAAAAGTCATCGGTTCCAAATCTGCGGGGACAAAAAATCCATCCATAACAAAAAATCCATCCTTGAGTGATTTTGATAGTTTAGATGCCCCTGAATCGTGGTTTCTCAAGCCACGGGCTAATCCAGACAAACTAACAAACATAAAAAAATTACTCTATTATTAATAAAAAAAAGTTAAGTTAAGAAAAATTAAAAATTTGTATAAGTGTAATCTACGAATCATGTTTCTTTGCATGGAGTTTGTAGGAAATACTATATATTTGGAGGTGAGAAAGGAAGTAAGACATTTTACAATTGATGGATAGAGTAAAATTTTGGCGGTGAGAAAGGAAGTAAGACATTTTACAATTTATGGATAGAGTAAAATTTTGGCGGTGAGAAAGGAAGTAAGACATTTTGCAATTGATGGACAGAGTACAATGCTGGCATAGTTAGTGCATTGAAGGTTCGGTATTTTCACTCATGATGACTAAGAGGATTGGTTAGGAGTAAAGTTGTTTCCCACATTGTTCTTGCGGTAAGTAGCATCAAAGCTTGGAGTACAATGGATAAACAAATACAGTGTTACAAGTAAGTCAAGGGTCCTGTGAATTATATACTAATATACATTAGTTTTATTAGTAAAGGTAAAATTCTCGCAATTTTGGTAAGTAGCATCAAAGCTTGGAGTACAATGGATAAACAAATACAGTGTTACAAGTAAGTCAAGGGTCCTGTGAATTATATACTAATATACATTAGTTTTATTAGTAAAGGTAAAATTCTCGCAATTTTTATGTCTTGTGCATTATATAGTAATATACATTAGTTTTATTAGTTTATAGTTATGGATTAGGTGTTTTTATTTTCACGTAAATGTCTTTATACTTGGATTTAATGGGTAGTTGACCTATTACATATGGTGTCAAAACATAGGCTCAAACCCTAAGAACTATGGAACTTTTTACCAAAACCACAAACCTAAAAATTTAAATGACTTAGAAGTTAAAACAACACCAAAAGTCTCATTTAAAGGAAATATGCATCTCTATGCTCTATCAACTTTAGTTCCACTATTTGCCTACTTCCAATAAAACAACACCAAAAGTCTCATTTAATGGAAATATGCATCTCTATGCTCTATCAAGTTTAGTTCCACTATTTGCCTACTTCCACTCCAGGGTGCAGATTGTCTTCAAAACACTGTGATGTTTCTACCTCATCTAATATCTGATACATCCTTCAGTTTGATATCTAATCTAAGCCAGAGCCATCAATGTATGTGCAAAATGTGGTTGTCCATCGGATTTTGTATCTATGTGATCAGATTTGTAAAAAATTCTTCCGAAAATCCAGATCCAATTTTATTTTGTCAGCGTAAACTTCAGGGGGGCTTGCTTGATGTTTCCCCATAGATATCATGGCGTAGATCATGAAAGCACGTGTTAACACATCTGTATATTATTGTAAAGATTCAAAGTCTTGATCGATTCGCAATTTCAAATTATATTGTTTATCCTCTGTTTGCAAAGAAGTGTCTATTCATAATCTCAGATTAACTCGAACTCATTCCACCCTCAGTAGTTTAAACTGTAAGCCTTGGGTTTTAATGTAGTGGATCTATTGTTACTTATTTATTATCTTTAAATCCAAGTTTTGCAATGGTGCATAGCTTTGAATCCAAATACTTGACTACAGTTGTGGTACTCACCAAGTTAAACTGTGCATCTATCCAAATTTTGCGCATTGGAATCCAAATCGGAATGACTGGAGTGAATTAACACTAAATCCGGACATTGCTTTGCACATTTCTAGCCGTTCTTCAAGGCAGAGATTAGATAATCTCGTGCAGTTGATGACTCTCAGTTAATCCGGACTGTTTTAATAACGTTTAATCCGGGCTGTTTTAGTAAACCTGTTTGTTGGCAGGTTTCAGTCTGTCTTCAACTCTTTTTGTTGTATTTCTACTTCGCCTCTCAAATCCTAAATCCTTATGATAGTTCAAAATATTCGTAATCCGATGCATGATACTAGAAATCTACTTTACTTCATAGAGAAACCCCATAGAAAAACATACAGTTGAATTATACGTAAACGAGGCAAACAATTTTGGTAACATGGCTTAGATCTATTTTAAGAGAGTGAAAACAATTATGGGTTAGATTTATTAGAGTTTGAACTGGTGGTTGTAATGTTGACAAAAGAGTTGAATGACATGGCACTACATGAGCATGAAGGAAAAACATGAGAGGTGGGAGGTGAGGGAACGATGCTTCTACGATTTAATCGTGTATTTATTTAATAATTTGCATCTTTAGACAAAACATTAGATGCTGTAACAAGAACAGATTGTCTTATTATTCAGATCATGGAGATTACAATAGACTAGCAAGTTCTCACTCTATCTCTCTTTGCCTCTACGGGCTTACATGTATTTATATACATTTACAAGAAACTGATTATTAAATGAAATCCCTATCCATATTCTAACTTGGTCTATTTTAGTTGCAACCAACGCAAAATTATAGGATCCAAATCCATCCTTGAAGGAATTCATTCTCACCAAATCCCAACAATCTCCACCTTGACAACAATTAACCCGATACCTTGCTCCTTCCTTTTCTTCATCATCTTTTTTGCAATCCAAGAGAAGCCAAGCACCACTCCAAAATCTCTAATATAATTGGTTTCATGATCTCGCCTGTGGGACTTGCACATGTTTGGATTTCCCAAGGGGTCACTCCACCTTCAACATGTCTTCCACAACTGTGTTGTGAGACATATTTAGTGATAGATATCCTCCTATCCAAGACACCTGTAAAATATATATTACAATTATCACAGACCATCTCAATGTAACCATTGTAGGTGACATTTGTGCTTCTCAAATGCTAAAGCACCCATTTCACTGCAACACATGAATTTGTCACGTATCTGATAACATCATTAGCATGTGAAACATCTGGTCTTGATCATTTCATCACATACAATAGACATGCTACTGAACTTACACGAGACATAACCTTTTCTTCTTTATAGACAGGACCTATGCTTGAAGAAAAGTTATAATGTAAAGCAAGAGGGATAAAAACTAGTTTTACAATGTTCATACTGAACTCCAACCACAACTTACCATTACCATCTTTATATACTTCCATGCCCATAATTTGTTTTTCTCCTCCTAGATCCCTCATCTGAATTGTCTTGTCCACCTGAGTCATTTTCTTACTGATTTTATCCATGCTTCGGCTTGCATCGAGCATATCATCATCAAATAACATCAAGACTTTGATTGTACTATAAAATGTATAGTCATTACTACCCTTTGAAAAATTCCGACTCACTATGAAGGATTCAAACCTCTTGTATATTTTCCTCGGTACCAATAGGCCATACAATAAATTATCTAGCATGCAAACAAATTTACCATTGCGATCTTGAATCAACCCTTTTGGTTGTTCCATACATATTGTATCTCTTTCAATGATGACCTTTTGAGAAGTAGGATTCCACACACAACATCCCTTTATACCACCATCATAATTTGCAGAGATATAAAACAAGCAGGAATTCAACAACAAAGATTTTAAGTCTGGAAATGATTTTCCTCTTACCAGTACCTACAGTTCTTTCTTGCTCTTATGACCTTGATTCTTCTTCCATAAACAAGAAGATACATCTGTCACTTTAGTACTTCCTTCCATCTTATAAAGATTATCAACCTTTGTTGGCTTCATCACTACTAAACTACCTTTCGACAATGTGAGTGCTCCACCTTGACCTGTATACTTATATCCACAAGAATCCAACACTCCCAATGAAATCAAATTTGATTTAAGCTCGGGTACATATATAACATCCATTAATTCCATAACAATACCATCAAACATCCTGATTCTAATACTACCAACTCCAACATTTTTATAGGGAATACCATTTCGCATAAAGACTACACCCTCATCAACAGATTGGTAAGAAATGAACCAATTTATATGTGAGCACATGTGGTGGGAGGCACCTGAATCTAACTTCCATTCTTCTTGATGTTGTAAATGACTAGAAATGGAAAAAACTTGATTAGGCATACCTGAATTTGTTACAGCCAAATTAGCTTCCTTTGTAGATTTTTCCTCCGATTCCTTTATTTTCCAGCAATCTTTCTTGAGATGTCTTGTTTTTCCATAGTACCATCATTTTTATTTACCCTTTCTATGTCTTGACTTAGATCGAGAAAAACTTCTCTCATTCTGCTCTTTAGTTCGACCTCTAACCAACATCGCCTTTGAAGTTGAGGTTTCTTGACTAGATTTTCTCCTAATCTCCTTAGCCAACAAAGCTCCCACACCAAATTCATAATCTAAAAAATCTATTGAGCTAATGATAATAGAGGTGACTAGATTATCCCAAGAGTCAAGCAACGAACACAATAGTGTAATATCCTTATCTTCATCTTTGAATTTAACTTCCATACTAGTCAATTGAACTATAAGGGTATTGAAGGTATTTAAATGGTCAACAATGTTTGTACCTTCTTTCATCCAGAAACTGTACAACCGTCTCTTTAAGTAGATCCTACTCATCAATGAATTCATCATAAATAGAATTTCCAACTTGCTCCATAAGCCTGATGTTGTATCCTCTCCTACAATATTAAACAAAACATCATCCACTAAACAAAAATGAATGGTACTAAGAGATTTTGCATCCAGATCTTCTCATTCCTCATTCATTATGGTTGTTTGTTTCTTTGACTTGCTTGCCAATTCTTTTTGCAACCCTTGTTGCACCAGTAAATCCTACATCTTAAGCTTCCAGAGCTCAAAGTTTCTTTTACCACTCAACCTTTCAAATTCAAACTTCGAACTCTGTATCTTAGCCATTAGCACAAAATCTCCTAATGGCCAAAACTGCTTATAATAACCATAACCTTTTGAAAAACTATGTGGAGGAATGATGGTATGAACTTTACAAGGTTTAAAAAAATAGTTTAATCAAAAAATTTTTTTACTAACCCCACATTTTCCTCACCTTTTAATAAAATAAAAGAAATTAAAATCCACCTTTTTAATTCCTCCACCTTTTATTTATAATATAATATGCATAAAATACTTAATACTATGTGCATACTATATTCACCTTTTATATCATCCTCCATCTGTATGTCATAACATAAACTTTTTCAAACAAAAAAGACCATACCTTAAGTTCCTTTAAAAATATGTGAATTCCTTTGAAATATATGACAGATCATTAATTTTGGTTTAAAAGAAGTCATCACACCTCTCAATGCAGTTGGAGTGTGGCTATCTTAAAAGTATACACATTGTACTTTATCGTTGGACCGCGATGATTACAGGATTTCAAACACGCGTGAAGTTTGACTAGTATGACTTTGTACCCTTCCAGAGGAGGGACCTGCGACGATGCAGAAATCGACACACCTCACACAGATGTTGTTTCTCCTCCGAAATTTGACACCCTCTCTTCTAACCAGCTATGATACCACTTGTTAGAATTGAAAATGCGGAAAACAAAATTCACATATGATAATTAGCAGCCACACAGAAATAAACATAGGGATTTCACATGGTTCACCCAAAATTTGGGCTACGTCCACCAATCATAGGCATCGATTGTCTTATTATTCAGATCATGGAGATTACGACAGACTAGCAAGTTCTTACTCTATCTCTCTCTCTGCCTCTACAGGCTTACATGTATTTATATATATTTACAATAAACTGATTATTAAATGCAATCCCTGTCCATATTCTAACTTCATCTATTTTAGTTGCAACCAACGTAGAATAATAGGATCCAAATCCATCCTTGAAGGAATTCGTTCAAAAAAAAAACATTTCGAATCCATAAATTTGAACAAATAGAGCACCGAAGTCGAGCCAAATTTTGTAAATCGGGAGGAAATGCATAAATGCCTATTGCTGAATTACTAGTTATTTGTAAGGAAAATTCTCTTTAAAAATAAATGGATATACTTTAATTTTCCAAACCAATGAACAATAACTTTAACAGTAAAATAGGTACACTTTTAAGGCGAACAAAAAAAAAGCAAAATCAACTCCCTAAATCACTTCAGTCACACTCTAAATCAGGCCTTTTCATAATGAAATTTTGCTACGGTTTGATTCAGCCAAATTTCCCTGAATTTCAGATTCTATTCGTATAGAAACCCTATTGTGTCATTAAGAAAAAGGTTATTCAATCCAAAGATTCACATTTCTTAGTCAGAACTACAAATACAATTTTGTTCTTCTATGTTTTTTTATTTTTTTGGATAGTAATTTTCCTATTTAAATTGCAATTTTGAATGTATAAATGGATTCAACATGTTTTTGGGTTACTCAGATTAAACAATATTATTCACTTTAATCACTTAAATCTGTTGAATATGCCAACTAATTTCCTAAATTTGGTGGATATGGGAAAATTTCATGGATCTTATTTTGTAGTGGTTTGTTCAACAAAATCTACCAATTTGGTATGTACACACTAAATCAGATAAACAATTTTGTAACTAAATGAACTTTGTTCTATATTGATGTAAGCCCATAGAGGAATAGGGGGATAGGAGGAATAGTGGAGTTTGTGAGAAGGTTGAATGGTTGTCTGTACCATTGGAAGCTTGGATTTGATGGTTGTTGTATTAATCTCCCTTGAACAATAATCAAAGACCAATTATCACTGCCCCGTGGAGGTTTCCCTTACAAGAAGGGTATTACCAGGTAAATATCTGTGTCATATTTGTGTGTATGTGAATGTTGTTGTTCTTTTTTATTCTTCCTCATCATCTTAATTGAATATTTGTTGATTCCTCATTTAACAAGTATAATAAGTCGTATCAAAGCAGGTTGGAGGCCAGGGTGTCGCAGGCGTCAAATTCTCAAAGGAGCAGCAATAGTGAAATATGTGTGAGGTGTGTCTATTTTACACATCATCTCAGGTCCCTCCACTCGAAGGGTGTGATGTCCTACTAGCTTCCCTTGCGTTTCTCAAAAAATCCTGAAATCGTTGCGGTCCATTCTATCAATAGATGTGACGACCATATGAGATCGACACACCCTGGGCTACTATCAGGTGCAATGATCGCCACACACCAGTGCTATAGAAAGGTGTGATGACCACTAAATCAACCCACTGTGTTCATCTTGGGAGGTGTGATGACCCTCTAAGATGGAAAAGACTCAAATTGCCAATTTTGAAATTGATAAGTTCAATTGGAAGAATAATTTTGAGATATGGAAGGTCAATATGCATGATCAACTCGTGCAACAAGGCATGGTGAAGGATCTTTTGGGAAAATCAAATAAACCCATGACCATTTCAGATGAAGAGTGGGAAGAGATAGATGTGAGAGAACTAAGTGGCATATCTCTCTGTTTGGCCGACGAAGTTCTATTCAACATTCTTACGGAGAAGACAACAACCAATTTGTGGATGAAGTTGGAAAGATTGTATATGACAAAATTCTTGACAAACAAGATCTTCCTAAAAATAAATTGTACAGTTTGCACACGAAAGAAGGTACAAAAATAGTTGATCATTTAACTACTTTTAATACTCTCTTAGTTCAGTTGACTAGCATGGGAGTGAAATTCAAATCTGAAGACAAGGCGATTACATTATTGTGTTTTTTTCCCAAGTCATGGGATCATTTTTTAACCTATATTAGTTTCAGTATAATAGAAAGTATTTAGTTTGATGTTATTGTTGGAGCACTATTGTCTGAGGAAACAAGGAAGAAATCCAATCTAGATGTAACGACCCCTTCATTACAACTACAAGCGAAGCAAAAGTGAATTTTTTTTTTTGTTTCTAGGAAAGAAGGCGACAACGACAACAGTTTAACCACACAACCTGACGACGAAAACATGCATTTGGATCAGGTAACATACAACTATGAATCCACACACTGGCACAAGAGGAGCTGGGTGAAACATGCGTAAGGTGACAAAGAGAAACGACTGCCCGTTCGACACAACATGACGACTCCTACAAGCTAAAGGACAACATTCCCCATCCCCACACAACAACCTTGTGGCCAGTAACTAGAACCTCTATGCACGCAAAACCAATGCATGAAGGTGGTACAATCCAAGCACCACAACCACAACCATGAACCAACACCCACAACAGGTAGCACAGAGTCTGACCAAGTTATCATTCACCTCTATCCATTAGGGAGCACCATGATCCCTTCATAGGGAATCATGCTGTGCCCAGGTGATATGTGCGACAATAACCCTAGCGCAACACAACCTATCTGGGCCAAGGGCTCAAGATAATCCAACGCACTAGGAGCCTAACAACTGTCAAGAAGGCTACACCTACACCCCCAAGCAACAAGTCGACAGGACATATGTGACATCGCTCAAAATTGTGCATGCTAAAAAAAAGACTTGACTACAACCCTAAACCATAATTGCTAAGCATGATGTCTCACTATGAGTAGAGAACTATTATAACCAACCATCCTATATCTCAACATTATAACTTGTCTAAGAAGGATATCTTATTATTGGATAGAAGTCAACAACAATTGGTATGTCTTTTATTAGTAATAAATGTTATTATTTTCCTTGACCAACAAACAACCTTTTTTTTTTCCAAGCTCTAATCACTCGAGGAATACATTAGTTGAGGTAATTATTCATTACATCTCGCCCAAAATAGACTAATTCTCTGCCACCTATTAGATACTATATATCTCGGTCACACACTAGCCTTAATGTCTCAATTAAACGCTATGCTACTAAGTAAAATAAATGCGGCATAACCATTAACAAAATAAATGTTACATAACCATCAATATATCCATTTAAACCAATAGTGTAGAGTTGTCTATTTTTTCCATGGTTTACATTTATAAAAGAAGAAATTAGCAAGAGTTAACTAAAAACCCAAACCTGGAGTTATGGCATCAATTAGCTTCTCGTTGACTAAACGTTGTAATTATTAAGGAATTGCCAGGTAAAAATCCCTTCCAATATAAAATCGCTATAATAATTTGGTTATGAGGATTCCTTGTCAACCTAGAAGATAGTTGTCTAAACAAGGCATGAAACGTTGGATGGATAATAATCAGCACTGGCATGACAAGTGGATGTAAAATAGAAATTCTATGGATTAGATAAAAACGTGGTCCATGGCATGACAAGTGGATGTAAAATAGAAATTCTATGGATTAGATAAAAACGTGGTCCAACATACCGGAATCGGTAAATCCATAATCACCAGCAAACATACCCACAAATACGTGGTCGCACACAATCACATTGTTCAAACGACAGTGTATGTGGTGGGTTTAGAGCCTTCAATTCACTGTCAAGCATTTTTCTAGAGCAAGGAATTTGCTGAGGATTACTGAAAACGCAGATGCAGTGGATCTCAGACTCCACAAAAATAAACACAGACATACCTCAATAACACAAGCATGTAGGGAGTAAGATGCAGAGATTCACTCTTCTTTTCTCACTCACACGCTGGGGTATCCTTCGTTGTCCACTGGGTTACCAATCGGGCGTTGAGACTTACCCCTTTTAATCACATAAATATAAATATATATCCAATAAGGTTCAGTCTCCTTTAGGACAAACACCCCCTCTATAACATTTATAGATAGTATATAGGAAAGGAAGTAAAACATTTTGCAATTGATGGATAGATTAAAATTTTGGCGGTGAGAAAGGAAGTAAGACATTTTGCAATTGATGGACAGAGTACAATGCTGGCATAGTTAGTGGATTGAAGGTTCGGTGTTTTCACACATGATGACTAAGAGGATTGGTTGGGAGTAAAGTTGTTTCTCACATTGTTCTTGCCGTAAGTAGCATCAAAGCTTGGAGTACAATGGATAAACAAGTATAGTGTTACAAGTAAGTCAAGGTCTTCAGTGAAAGGTAAACTCCTCGCAATTTTTATGTCCTGTGAATTATTTAGTAATATACATTAGTTTTATTAGTAAAGGTAAAATCCTCGCAATTTTTATGTCTTGTGAATTATATACTAATATACATTAGTTTTATTAGTTTATAGTTATGGATTAGGTGTTTTTATATTCACGGAAATGTCTTTATACTTAGATTTAATAAGTAGTTGACATATTACATATGGTGTCAAAACATAGGCTCAAACCCTAAGAACTATGGAACTTTTTAGCCAAACCACAAACCTAAAAATTTAAATGACTTAGAAGTTAAAACAACACCAAAAGTCTCATTTAAAGGAAATATGCATCTCTATGCTCTATCAACTTTAGTTCCACTATTTGCCTACTTCCACTAAAACAACACCAAAAGTCTCATTTAATGGAAATACGCATCTCTATGCTCTATCAAGTTGAGTTCCACTATTTGCCTACTTCCACTCCAGGGTGCAGATTGTCTTCAAAACACTGTGATGGTTCTACCTCATCTAATATCTGATACATCCTTCAGTTTGATATCTAATCTAAGCCAGAGCCATCAATGTATGTGCAAAATGTGGTTGTCCATCGGATTTTGTATCTATGTGATCAGATTTGTAAAAAATTATTCCGAAAATCCAGATCCGATTTTATTTTGTGAGCGTAAACTTCAGGGGGGCTTGCTTGATCTTTCCCCATAGATATCATGGTGTAGATCATGACAGCACGTGTTAATACATGTGTATATTATTGTAAAGATTCAAAGTCTTGATCGATTCGCAATTTCAAATTATATTGTTTATCCTCTGTTTGCAAAGAAGTGTCTGTTCATAATCTCAGATTAACTCGAACTCATTCCACCCTCAGTAGTTTAAACTGTAAGCCTTGGGTTTTAATGTAGTGGATCTATTGTTACTTATTTATTATCTTAAATCCAAGTTTTGCAATGGTGCATAGCTTTGAATCCAAATACTAGACTATAGTTGTGGTACTCACCAAGTTAAACTGCGCATCTGTCCAAATTTTGCGCATTGGAATCCAAATCGGAATGACTGGAGTGAATTAACACTAAATCCGGACATTGCTTTGCACATTTCTAGCCGTTTTTCAAGGCAGAGATTAGATAATCTCGTGCAGTTGATGACTCTCAGTTAATCCGGACTGTTTTAATAACGTTTAATCCGGACTGTTTTAGTAAACCTGTTTGTTGGCAGGTTTCAGTCAGTCTTCAACTCTTTTTGTTGTATTTCTACTTGGCCTCTCAAATCCTAAATCCTTATGATAGTTCAAAATATTCGTAATCCGATGCATGATACCAGAAATCTTCTTTACTTCATAGAGAAACCCATAGAAAAACATACAGTTGAATTATAGGTAAAAGAGGCAAACAATTTTGGTAACATGGCTTATATCTATTTTAAGAGAGTGAAAACAATTATGGGTTAGATTTATTAGAGTTTGAACTGGTGGTTGTAATGTTGACAAAAGAGTTGAATGACATGGCACTACATGAGCATGAAGGAAAAACATGAGAGGTGGGAGGTGAGGGAACGATGCTTCTACGATGTAATCGTGTATTTATTTAATAATTTGCATCTTTAGACAAAACACTAGAAGTTGTAACAAGAACACAAGAGTGTTCGGTAATTGTTAGAATTGCAAATGTAGAAAACACAATTCACATATGATAATTAACAATCACACAAATAAGAAACATAGGGATTTTACGTGGTTCACTCAAACGTTGGGCTACGTCCACCAAGCATAGGCATCCCTATCCATATCATGGAGATTACAAGAGACTAACAAGTTCTCTCTCTCCCTCTACGGGCTTACATGTATTCATATACATTTACAAGAAACTAATTATTAAATGAAATCCCTATCCATATTCTAACTTGGTCTATTTTAATTGCAACCAACGCAAAAATATAGGATCCAAATCCATCCTTGAAGAGATTTGTTGTCACCAAATCCCAACAATCTCCACCTTGACAACAATTAACCCGATACCTTGCTCCTTCCTTTTGTTCATCACCTTTTTTGCAATCCAAGAGAAGCCAAGCACCACTCCAACTTCTCTAATATAATTGGTTTCATGATCTCGCCTATGGGACTTGCACACGTTTGGATTTCTCAAGGGGTCACTCCACCTCCAACATGTCTTCCACAACTATGTTGTGAGACATATTTAGTGATAGATATCCTCCTATCCAAGACACCTGTAAAATATACATTACAATTATCACAGACCATCTCAGTGTAACCATTATAGGTGACATTTGTGCTTCTCAAATGTTGAAGCACCCATTTCACTGCAACACATGAATCTGTCACGTATTTGATAACATCATTAGCATGTGAAACATCTGGTCTTGACCATTTCATCACATACAACAAACCTTCTACTAAACTTACATGAGACATAACCTTTTCTTCTTTATAGACATGACCTATGCGAAGAAAACTTATAATGTAAAGCAAGAGGGATAAAAAATGGTTTTACAATGTTCATATTGAACTCCAACCACAGCTTAACATTACCATCTTTATATACTTCCATGCCCATAATTTGTTTTTCTCCTCCTTGATCTCTCATCTGAATTGTCTTGTCCACCTGAGTCATCTTCTTACTGATTTTATCCATGCTTCGGCTTGCATCGAGCATATCATCATCAAATAACATCAAGACTGTGAATGTACTATAAAATGTACAGTCATTCCTACCCTTTGAAAAATTCCGACTCACTATGAAGGATTCAAACCTCTTGTATATTTTCCTAGGTACCAATAGGCCATAAAATAAATTATCTAGCATGCAAACAAATTTACCATTGTGATCTTGAATCATCCCTTTTGGTTGTTCCATACATATTGTATCTCTTTCAATGATGACCTTTTGAGAAGTAGGATTCCACACACAACATCCCTTTATACCATCGTCATAATTTGAAGAGATATAAAACAAGCAGGAATTAAAAAACAAAGATTTTAAGTTTGGAAATGATTTTCCTCTTACCAGTACCTACAGTTCTTTCTTTCTCTTATGAACTTGATTCTTCTTCCATAAACAAGAAGATACATCTATCACTTCAGTACTTCCTTCCATCTTATAAAGGTTATCAACCTTTGTTGGCTTCATCATGACTAAACTACCTTTCGACAATGTGACTGCTCCACCTTGACCTGTATACTTATATCCACAAGAATCCAACACTCCCAATGAAATCAAATTTGATTTAAGCTTAGGTACATATCTAACATCCATTAATTCCATAACAATACCATCAAACATCCAGTTTCTAATACTGTCAACTCCAACAGTTTTACAGGGAATACCATTTCCCATAAAGACTACACCCTCATCAACAGATTGGTAAGAAATGAACCAATTTATATGTGAGCACATGTGGTGGGAGTCACTTGAATCTAACTTCCATTCTTCTTGATATTGTAAATGACTAGAAATGGAAAAAACTTGATCAGGCATACCTGAATTTGTTACAACCAAATTTGCTTCCTTTGTAGAGTTTTCCTCCGATTCCTTTATTTTCCAGCAATCTTTCTTGAGATGTCCTGTTTTTCTACAGTACCATCATTTTTATTTACCCTTTTTGTGTCTTGACTTAGATCGAAAAAAAATTCTCTCATTCTTCTCTTTAGTTCAACCTCTACCAACATCGCCTTTGAAGTTGAGGTTTCTTAGCTAGATTTTCTCCTAATCTCCTTAGCCAACAAAGCTCCCACAACAGAGTCATAATCTAAAACATCTATTGAGCTAATGCTAATAGAGTTGACTAGATTATCCCAAGAGTCAGGCAACAAACACAATAGTCTAATATCCTTATCTTCATCTTCGAATTTAACTTCCATACTAGTCAATTGAACTATAAGGGTATTGAAGGTATTTAAATGGTCAACAACATTTGTACCTTCTTTCATCCACAAATTGTACAACTGTCTCTTTAAGTAGATTCTGCTCGTCAATGAATTCATCATAAATAGAATTTCCAACCTGCTCCATAAGCCTAATGTTGTATCCTCTCCTACGATATTAAACAAAACATCATCCGCTAAACAAAAATGAATGGTACTAAGAGATTTTGTATCCAGATCTTCTCATTCCTCATTCGCTATGGTTGTTGGTTTCTTTGACTTGCTTGCCAATTCTTTTTGCAACCCTTGTTGCACCAGTAAATCCTACATCTTAATCTTCCAGAGCTCAAAGTTTCTTTTACCACTCAACCTTTCAACTTCAAACTTCGAACTCTGTATCTTAGCCATTAGCACAAAATCTCCTAATGCCCAAAACTGCTTATAATAACCATGACCTTTTGAAAAAACTATGTGGAGGAATGATGGTATGAACTTTACAAGGTTTAAAAAAATAGTTTAATCAAAAAAACCTTTTTACTAACCCCACCTTTTCCTAACCTTTTATTAAAATAAAGGAAATTAAAATCCACCTTTTTAATTCCTCCACCTTTTATTTATAATATAATATGTATAAAATTATTAATACTATATGCATACTATATTCACCTTTTATATCATCCTCCATCTGTAAATCATACCATAAACTTTTTCAAACAACAAAGACCATACCTTAAGTTCCTTTAAAAATATGTGAATTCCTTTGAAATATATGCCAGATCGTGAATTTTGGTTTAAAAAAAGTCATCGCATCTCTCAATGCAGTTGGAGTGTGGCTATCTTAAGAGTCTACACATTGTACTTCATAGCTGGATCGTGACGATTACAAGATTTCAAACACGCATGAAGTTTGACTAGTATGACTTTGCACCCTTCCAGAGGAGGGACCTGCGACGATGCAAAAATTGACACACCTCACACAGATGTTGTTGCTCCTCCAAAATTTGACACCCTCTCCTCTAACCAGCTATGATACCACTTGTTAGAATTGAAAATGCGGAAAACAAAATTCACATATGATAATTAGCAACCACACAGATAATAAACACAGGGATTTCACGTGGTTCACCCTAAATTTGGGCTACGTCCACCAATCATAGGCATCGATTGTCTTATTATTTATATCATGGATATTACGACAGACTAGCAAGTTCTCACTCTGTCTCTCTCTCTGCCTCTACAGGCTTACATGTATTTATATACATTTACAATAAACTGATTATTAAATGCAATCCCTGTCCATATTCTGGCTTCGTCTATTTTAGTTGCAACCAATGCAGAATAATAGGATCCAAATCCATCCTTGAAGGAATTCGTTCAAAAAAAAAAACATTTCAAATCCATACATTTGAACAAAGAGAGCACCGAAGTCGAGCTAAATTTGGTAAATTGGGAGGAAATGCATAAATGCTTATTGCTAAATTACTAGTTATTTGTTAAAGGAAAATTCTCTTTAAAAATAAATGGATATACTTTAATTTTTCCAAACTAATGAACAATAACTTTAACAGTAAAATAGGTACACTTTTAAGGCGAACAAAAAAAAAGATAAATCAACTCCCTAAATCACTTCAGTGGCACTCTAAATCAAGCCTTTTTGTAATGAAATTTTGCTAGGGTTTTGATTCAGCCAAATTTCCCTGAATTTCATATTTTATTCGTATAGAAACCCTATTGTGTCATTAAGAAAAAGGTTATTCAATCCAAAGATTCACATTTCTTAGTCGGAACTGCAAATACAATTTTGTTCTTCTATGTTTTTTTATTTTTTTGGATAGTAATTTTCCTATTTAAATTGCAATTTTGAATGTATAAATGGATTCAACATGTTTTTGGGTTACTCAGATTAAACAATCTTATTCACTTTAATCACTTAAATCTATTGAATATGCCAACTAGTTTCCTAAATTTGGTGGATATGGGAAAATTTCATGGATCTTATTTTGTAGTGGTTTGTTCAACAAAATCTACCAATTTGGTATGTACACACTAAATTGGATAAAAAAATTTGTAACTAGATGAACTTTGTTCTATATTCATGTAAGCCCATAGAGGAATAGGGGGATAGGAGGAATAACGGAGTTTGTGAGAAGGTTGAATGGTTGTCTGTACCATTGGAAGCCTGAACTTGATGGTTGTTGTATTAATCTCCCTTGAACAATAATCAAAGACCGATTATCATTGCCCCATGGAGGTTTCCCTTACAAGAAGGGTATTACCAGGTAAATATTTGTGTCATATTTGTGTGTATGTGAACGTTGTTGTTCTTGTTTATTCTTCCTCATCAACTTAATTGAATATTTGTTGATTCCGCATTTAACAAGTATAATAAGTCATATCAAAGAAGGTTGGAGGCGAGGGTGTCACATGCATCAAATTCTCAGAGGAGAAGCAACAGTGTCGTATGTGCGAGGTGTGTCTATTTTCCACATCATCTCAGGTCCCTCCACTCGAAGGGTGCAATGTCCTACTAGCTTCCCTTGCGTTTCTCCAAAAATCTTGAAATCGTTGCGGTCCATTCTATCAACAGATGCGATGACCCTATGAGATCGACGCACCCTGGGCTACTATCAGGTGCAACGATCACCGCACACTGGTGCTATCGAAAGGTGCGGCGACCACTAAATAGACCCACTTTGTTCATCTTGGGAGGTGTGATGACCCTCTGATATGGCAAAGACTCAAATTGCCAATTTTGAAATTGAGAAGTTCAATTGCAAGAATAATTTTGAGATATGGAAGGTCAATATGCATGATCAACTTGTGCAACAAGGTATGGTGAAGGCTCTTTTGGGAAAATCAAATAAAACCGTGACCATTTCAGATGAAGAGTGGGAAGAGATAGATGTGAGAGAACTAAGTGTCATATCTCTTTGTTTGGCCGATGATGTTCTATTCAACATTCTTACGGAGAAGACAACAACCAGTTTGTGGACGAAGATGGAAAGATTGTATATGAAAAAATTCTTGACAAACAAGATCTTCCTGAAAATAAAATTGTACAATTTGCACATGAAAGAAGGTACAAAAATAGTTCATCATTTAACTACTTTTAATACTCTCTTAGTTTAGTTGACTAGCATGGGAGTGAAATTCGAATCTGAAGACAAGGCAATTACATTATTGTGTTTTTTTCCCAAGTCATGGGATCATTTTGTTACCTATATTAGTTTCAGTATAATAGAAATTATTTAGTTTGATGTTATTGTTGGAGCACTATTGTCTGAGGAAACAAGGAAGAAATCCAATCTAGATGTAACGACCCCTTCGTTACGACTACAAGCGAAGCAAAAGTGAAATTGTTTTTTTAATTCTAGGCAAGAAGGTGACAACGACAATAGTTTAACCACACAACTTGACGACGAAAACATGCATTTTTATCAGGTAACATACAACTATGAATCCATGCACTGGCACAAGAGGAGCTGGGTGAAACATGCGTAAGATGACAAAGAGAAACGACTTCCCGTTCGACACAACACGACAACTCCTACAAGATAAAGGACAACATTCGCCATCCCGACACAATGACCTCGTGGCCAGTAACTAGAACCTCTATGCGCACAAAACCAACACATGAAGGTGGTACAATCCAAGCACCACAACCAAAACCATGAACCAGCGCCCACAACAGGTAGTACAGACTCCGGCCAAGTTATCATTCACCTCTATCCATTAGGGCGCGCCATGATCCCTTCATAGGGAATCATGACGTGCCCAGGTGATAGGTGCGACAATAACCCTGGCGCAACACAACCTATCTGGGCCAAGGGCTTAAGATAATCCAACGCGCTAGGAGCATAACAAATATCAAGAAGGCTACACCTATTCCCCCAAGCAACAAGTCCAAAGGACATAGGTGACATCGCTCAAAATTGTGCACGCTAAAAAAAAGACTTGACGACAACCATAAACCATAATTGTTAAGCATGATGTCTCACTATGAGTAGAGAACTATTATAACGAACCATCCTATATCTCAACATTATAACTTGTCAGGAAGGATATATTATTATTGGACAGAAGTCAACAACAATTGGTATGGCTTTTATTAGTAATTAATGTTATTATTTTCCTTGACCAACAAACAACCTTTTTTTTCCCTAAGCTCTATTCACTCCAGGAATACATTAGTTTAGGTAATTATTCATTACATCTCGCCCAAAATAGACTAATTCTTTGCCACCTATTATATAATATATATCTCGGTCACACACTAACCTTAATGTCTCAAATAAACGCTATGCTACTAATTAATATAAATGTGGCATATCCATTAACAAAATAAATGTTGCATAACCATCAATATATCCATTTAAACCAACAGTGTAGAGTTGTCTATTTTTTCCATGGTTTACATTTAAAAAAGAAGAAATTAGCAAGAGGTAACTAAAAACCCAAACCTGGAGTTATGGCATCAATTAGCTCCTGGTTGACTAAACCTTGTAATTATTAAGGAATTCCAGGTAAAAATCCGTTCCAATATAAAATCGCTATCATAATTTGGTTATGAGGATTCCTTGTCAAGCTAGAAGATAACTGTCTAAACAAGGCATGAAACGTTGGCTGGATAATAATCAAAACTGACATGGAAAGTGGATTCAAAATAGAAATTCTATGGATTAGATAAAAACGTGGTCCAACATACCGGAATCGGTAAATCCATAATCACCAACAAACGTACCCATAAATACATGGTCACACACAATCAAATTGTTCAAACGACAATCTAGGTGGTGGGTTTAGAGCCTTCAATTCGCTGCCAGACATTTTTCTAGAGCAAGGAATTTGTTGAGGATTACTGAAAACACAGACGCAGTGGATCTCAGACTCCACAAAAATAAACACAGGCCTACCTGACGCAAAACGTGCCAACCAGACACGCCTGCTCTCACTAGGACCTTCTCTACCTTTGGCCCGAAGAGCTGAAATACTCTTCAAATCCCTTATCGGGAATTTCCTACACCCACAAAATGCTCCTTATGATCCCCCTACTCCAAATCGGGAAATCGGGCTTCGCACAATCGCGAGTCTTGAAATCACAGGTTCGTGTCTCACAAATCCCCCGAAACCCAATGAAAATTCACCCGCGTGCTCCTTACTCTTATCGAGAATATCCCCGTCGGGAAATCGACCCTTACGAAGTTGTAAACAACTTGCCTCGCAAATCCCTGATTCTTGATCCCCGATGGCACCTCTTTCCACTCCTTAGCCCCCTCCGGCTAGCTCTTTCCGCATGTGACCTGCTGGTCCACAAGACCACGGTTCTTTTCCCTATCGAAATTTTGGAATTTGCGGAATTGAAATGCGTAGAACTTACACCCTTGGAATTTCTGATTCTCCAATTTCCGATGCCACCTGTCCTATGTTCTAGAACCTGGGGCCCACACTCCTGTGGTGATCAGGAAATCGCTAATTCACAGAACTTCCAAAGTTCCGAACCCCGATACGGATGACACCTGTCTTCCACTGAAACAGTATGACTATGGGGCCGTAGCGTTTCGAGATTTTGCGACTTCTCCTGTCGTGATTTTCTCGTCACCAAGAATCCCGAAATACCGAACCCCGATGGCACGTGTGGAGTCTCTCCTCCATGTCACTGCTTCCTCCCACTCTATAGGGTATCGCGAAATCACGATTTCTAATGCAACAAGTCTGTTGTATGTGAAAACCCCGAAATGACGAACTCCTATTCCTTCGGATCCTTGGACACGCGTCCCTCAAATCGAACGGCTCTGATTGTATCGGGAAATCGCGGATCGCGATTTTATTATGCAAGAGTTTCATGACTGCGAAAACCATGATATCCCGAACTTCGAACTATCCGCGATCTCTCACCACGTGTCCCTGCTGAGATCAATGGCTCTGATTCTATCGGGAAATCACGTATCGCGATTTCAATATGCTCGAGTCTCTTGTCTCCAGAAAACCCGATATTCTGAACGCCGACTCGTCAGGATCTCCTGCCACGCGTCCTCGCCGATGGACGATTCAAACCTCCCATCGGGAAATCGTGGATCGCGATTCCAACTTGCGAGAGTTCTATGTCTTCGAAAACCCCGAAATGTCCAACCCTGAATCGCTCCAGATTGTTGACATGTGTCCCGTACGGGATCTATGGCTATGATCCTTTTTCGGGATTTCAGAAACCACAAGGTCCTGATTATCTTCCTTAACAAAATCCCGATGACTCCTCCGGGACTCCTCGTTTGCTCACTAGGACTTAAACCCTGCGCAACTTCCCGGGATCTAACGGCTAACGGGATTTCGTCACTCTCCTCTACGAATCCTGACCGTCGATTCCTCTTCTCCGTTCTTAGTGGACTTCTTGGCATGGAAACCTCCTGTGCATTCTTCGATAATGATATCACGAAGGTGTTATACCTCCTGATCTTTCCCACTCTGATTCCTCAGAGGAACTTGTGCGCACTCCTTGCGCTCAACACTCCACAGCTTCCTAAGTGTTGAATCCTTCCGACTCTGCGCACTTCCTGCAACAGCAGTATTAGGTCTCCTTTGCTCATATTTTACAACCGAGGCTTTACTTAGCCTGTGCACTCCTTGCATGGATTTAGCAACCCACTTTCACTTATGAGAGCTTTGAGAACAAGAGTTTAACTCCCCGAGCCTTCTGTCAACGCACTCCTTGTGGACAACTTCAACTGCACTCCTTGCAGGAATCCTTGCTCAAAAGGAGAAACAATCGTAACTCACTTCACCTTCTCTCGGACTTCTATATTAATGCATGAAATCATACGCACAGCATACCAACAATGCCCAACAGGAAGAAATGTTCATAAGCAGAGCATTTAACACTTATGCACAGAGAATAATGCAACAACCATGAATCTGAATCAACTTCTTCTATTAATTCAAGATCTATACATGGGTGTTCTTCCACAACTCTCTACTATTCTCCTCTGCTCTAGATTCTTCTTGCTCCTATTGCTAATGTTACAATGATACAAATGAGGGTGTCTATATCTGGTTTCCCTCCTGCACTCTAAAAACTGTCTAATCTAAGAATTTAATTCTATCTACCTGCAACTACTACTATAAATGCCTTTGTCTATCTCATACAAGAGCGTATGGCTCGAGGTCTGATTACATTCTTACCAAGGCGCCTAAATTAAATGATCTCATTTATATTCAGTGCATTAGCTTCAAGGAAAAGTTTTAAAATTCAAAAACTTGTGTTGGACGTCTTCCAGCTATCTTCCGCTTCCACGTTGGCTTGCTTGTCGTGAGGGATGCTCCTGCATCATACTCCCTCGCTTGAANGGGCTCCTCTCCATGAGCTCCTGCACGGTATGTCCATGCTTCTGAATCTCTGCTTCAATCTCCCAGCTGGCATATTCAACTGGATGACCCTTCCACTTAACCAAATATTCAAAATATTCTTTCCTCCTGGTTTTCTTACCTACTCGTTTGTTCAGTATCTGCTCCATCTGTGGCTTCTCTACAACTGGCATCTGCTTCTGCCACTGGACCTCTGGTTGATCATCACCTTCTGCTCCTGCTTCATCATCTCTATATGGATATAAATCCAAAACATTAAATATCGGAGATATTCCAATGCCTTCTGGTAACTCAATTTCATAAGCATTCTGTCCCATTTTCTTCAAGACCTTGGATGGCCCAATTTTCTTCATCTTGAGCTTGTTGTATGTTCCTCTCGAAAACCTTTCTTTCCTCAAATGTGCCAGAACTATATCACGAACTTCAAACTGAAGTTGTCTCCGATGCTGATCTGCTTTGCGTTTGTACTCCTGACTTGACTTCAACAGTCGCTCCTTCACCTGGCAGTGAAGTTCCTTCATTGCTTCAGTGAATTCTCCTGCACTAGCGCTGCTAGTATCGGTCTGTTCTGAATCCCTCAATTCAGAAAACCCTCTCAGCTGCATTCCGTATACAATCTGAAATGGAATTTTCCCTGTGCTCCGATTTACTGAGTCATTATATGCAAACTCTGCATATGGAAACACATTGTCCCAACTGCTATGGTGCTCTATCACCAAGCTCCTCAACAAATCTCCCAGACTTCTGTTGACCACTTTTGTTTGTCCATCCGTCTGGGGATGATAAGAAGAACTAAACATCAAATTAGTTCCTAGCTTCTTCCACAATGTTCTCCAGAAATTCCCTATGAATTTTGTGTCCCTGTCTGAAACTATGCTTTTCGGCAATCCATGGAGTCGCACAATCTCTTTGAAAAAAAAAATTGCGATGTGGGTCGCATCGCTGGTCTTCTGGCATGGAATGAAGTGTGCCATTTTAGAAAACTTGTCAACTACCACAAAGATTGAATCAACACCCCTTTGTGTCCTCGACAATCCCAATACAAAATCCATGCTAATTTCATCCCACAGCCTCTCAGGTATGGGTAATGGTTGATAAAAACCCACATTCTGCTTCCTTCCTTTTGAATGCTGGCAAATCCTACATCTATCCACAAACTTCTTGACTTCTGACCGCATCCCTGGCCAAAAGTATGCTTCGCTCAACTTTGCAAATGTCTTATCATGGCCAAAATGTCCTGCCAATCCTCCACTATGCTTTTCTTTCAACAAGTTCTCCCTCATGGAGAAATTTGGAATACATAGTTGATTGCCTTTAAACAACAATCCATCCTGGTTCACATACTCTATCCACTGGCTTCTGTCTCTGAGAACTGGATTTTCAGCTTCTTCATAAGCTTCCTTAAAGTTTGAATCATCTGCATACATGTCCTTAATATCATCAAAGCCTAACGTCCTGACTTTGAACTCCTGCAACAACAAACATTTCCTGCTCAAAGCATCAACAACTTTGTTAGCAGTACCAAAAATATGTTTTATCATGAAAGTGAATTTTTGCATGTATTCTACCCATTTAACATGCCTCCGATTCAACTTTTCCTGTTGAGTCACAAATTGTAATGCATGGTTATCACTATATAAAACAAATTCTTTTGGAATCAAATAGTGCCTCCATTTCTTCAATGCCTGTATGATGGCATAGAATTATTTATCATATGTGGAATACTTCTCTTTTGCCTCTTTCAACTTCTCGCTGAAATATGAAATTGGCCTGTCTTCCTGGCTCAAGACCGCTCCTATGGAAAACCTGCTTGCATCACATTTTACCTGAAATGTTTTCTAAATATCTAGAAACACCAAAACTGGTTGCTCTATAATTTTTCATTTCAATAAATTGAAACTCTTCTCATCTTCTTCAGTCCAATGAAAAGATTTATGTCTTTTCCTGACTGTGTCCATCATTGCTGCGCTAACTCCACTGAAATTTATGATGATTTTCCGGTAGAAACTAGCCAGTCCATGGAAACTCCTCACCTCGAAAATATTTCTCGGTGATGGCCAATTCTTGATTACCTCCACCTTATCTGGATCCATCCTCAACTCATTTGCAGATATAACAAAACCCAGATAAATGAGTTTTGTCTTCATGAATGAGGACTTCCTCATATTTATCAACAACTTCTCTTGTTGTAATCGCTTCATCACAACAACCAAATGCTTCAAATGTTTAGCCTTTGTTTTGTTGAAAACCAATATGTCATCTAGATACACGATGACAAATTTTCCGATGAAATCCTTCAGGAGTTCATTCATCAACCTCATAAAGGTACTTGGTGCATTCGTCAAGCCAAAAGGCATGACAAGCCATTCATACAAACCTTCGTTTGTCTTTAATGTTGTTTTCCATTCGTCACCTTCTCTCATACGAATATGATGATATCCACTCTTCAAATCTATCTTTGAAAAAAAAACTGCTCCACTTAAGCAATCCATCAAATCATCCATTCTGGGCAATGGGAATCTATCCCTGATAGTTATCTTGTTTATTGCCCTTGAATCAGTGCACATCCTCCAACCTCCGTCTTTCTTCGGACTGATTACTGTTGGAAAAGCACACGAACTCAAGCTTTCCCTGACCAAGCCTTTGTCCAACAACTCCTGGACCTGTCTTTTAACCTCTTCATTCTCCTGCGGCGTCAATCTGTACGCGGATTTATTTGGAAGACTAGCTCCTGGTATGAGGTCTATATGGTGACTCATGCTCCTCATTGGTGGAAACAAACGAGGTAGTTCGTCCACTACAATATCAACGAACTCTTCCAGCAGTTCCTGAACTTCTCCTGGAAAATCATCCACTCTTTTGCTAGTCAGAACAATTCTTGGTTTTCTGACCACAAAGAATTGTGGATCCTCCTTCTTCTTAACTTCTGTAAGAAGTTCCTTCCCACTCA